>VZQC01002907.1:3172660-3268168 GCA_009823505.1 Rhizomys pruinosus
ATATATACTTGTTCATTCAATACCCCTAGAGCTCAGAAGAGGGCATTGGTGCCCTGGAACTGGAGTTACTGTGGGTTGTTAGCTGCCTTGTGGATTCTGGGATCCAAACCTCAAGCATCTCTTTAGCTTGCAGGCTCAGAAGAGGGCATTGGTGCCCTGGAACTGGAGTTACTGTGGGTTGTTAGCTGCCTTGTGGATTCTGGGATCCAAACCTCAAGCATCTCTTTAGCTTGCAGGTGATTTTTTTTTTTTTTTTTTTGAGACAGGGTCTTCCTGTAGCCCCAGCTATCCTGGCTACATAGACCAGGGTGGCCTTGAACTCACAGATCCACCTGCCTCTGCCTCTCAGGTGCAGGGTTACAGGCATGCACCACCATACCCAGCTTGGCAGATGAATTTTTGTTTTGTTTTGTTTTGTTTTTTAGATGAACTATTTTTTAATTTTATTTTTGTATGTGTATGAATGTACTGTCTGCATGTAAGTGTCGTGCAATGATGCAGAGGTCAGAAGAGGGTGAGAGATTCCCCTGGAACTGGAGCCAAAGACAGTTCTCAGCCTCCATGTGGGTGCTGGGGATCGAACCCAGGTCCTCTGCAAGAGCAGTCAGCACTCTTAACTGCTAGGTCATCTCTCCAGCCCCCTTTAGATAAAATTTTTAAATGTAGCTGTTGAACATTCTGTCCAAGAAATTCTTTTTCTTTCTTCCAGTCCCTTACCTCAATCTCTACCTATTGAGTTGCCATTTCTACCTGCAAAAGACACCCCTAAGGGACATGGTTAGTAGAGTGCTTGCCTAGCATACACAAAGCCCTGGGTTTGAATCCCAGGACCCCATAAACCAGGCATGATGCTGCATGTAATCCCAGCAGAAGTGGCAGGAGGAGCAGAAGTTCAATGTCATCCTTGGCTACATAGTAAATTCAAGGACAACTTAGGCTACATGAGAACCTGTCTTAAAAATAAATCCCTCCAGGTGTGATGGCACATGCCTTTAATCCTAGCACTCGGGAGGCAAAGGCAGGGAGATCTCTGTGAGTTCAAGGCCAGCCTGGTCTACAGTGTGAGTTCTAGACCAGCTGGGGCTATAGGGAGACCCTGTCACACACACACACACACACACACACACACACACACACAAAATCCCCTGTAACCCCTGCACTAAGCAGGGTTGTGTGGAGACTAGACTGCGTTTTCATCTGCTCCCTCCTTCTAAAACCCCTCTGATATTTGAGGCAAAGGCTAAAGCTAAGACGAAGGCCACACTCTATACAGTTTTCTGATGTAGGAACTTCCCCAACTACCTTATCTTCCACACACACCCTAGCTGGTTCCAAACTGTCAACTTGCTTTATTCCAGCTCCACATACACAGTTCAAATGGCCTCATCTCCCCTCTTCCTCTGCCTCTCCAGCCCTACACCCCAACTGTCTTCCTTCCATTCTTCTTTCCCTCAGACAGTGTAAAAATGATTTTTTTTAAAGAAGCAAGTAACTCTCTTGGAAAATGGAGATAAGTGTTATCATCACTTACAGCTGATGTGACTTTAAACCTAAAACACCCAAGAGACACACTAAAAGATTATTAAGACCAACAAGACTCCCAAGAGATAATAAAATATAAGATGAATATACAAAAAACACCCCCAGAAGCAATAGCTTTCCACTATGCTAGCAGCAGCCACTGAGCTAGCATTAAGGGGAAACAATTCCATCCCAGTGACTATGAACTATCAAGTTCCTATAAATAAGATGAACAAGGAAAGAGCAGGAGCCACATGAAGAAAACCATGAAACGCCAGGCATGGTGGCGCACGCCTTTAATCCTAGCACTCGGGAGGCAGAGGCAGGCGGATCTTTGTGAGTTCAAGGCCAGCCTGGTCTAGAGAGTGAGTTCCAGGACAGCTGGGGCTACAGGGAGACCCTGTCTCGAAAAGACCAAAAAAAAAGAAAGAAAAAAAATGAAGAAAACCATGAAACGCCAGGCATGGTGGCGCACGCCTTTAATCCTAGCACTCGGGAGGCAGAGGCAGGCGGATCTTTGTGAGTTCAAGGCCAGCCTGGTCTAGAGAGTGAGTTCCAGGACAGCTGGGGCTACAGGGAGACCCTGTCTCTAAATTATTTAATAAATAGATAGAGAGAGAGAGAGAGAGAGAGAGAGAGAGAGAGAGGAAGGAAGGAAGGAAGGAAGGAAGGAAGGAAGGAAGGAAGGAAGGAAGGAAGGAAGGAAGGAAGAAAACATGAACCGACCATAGATGTGAAAGCAAAACCGGGAAGGGAATGGAGAGAAATTGCTGGCCCCAGGGAAGAAGCACCAGCCACAGGAGGATTCCTTTCATCTCAAATTATCATAAAAATGAAAAGCAAGATAAACAAACTGGTGGAAGTTCATGTAGTAGGATTCTACTTGGCAGTAAGAAATGCATTGTTGGGGCTGGAGAGATGGCTCAGTGGTTAAGAGCGCTGACTGCTCTTGCAGAGGACTCAGGTTCGATTCCCAGCACCCACATGGCAGCTAAGAGCCCATATCTAACTCCAGTTCCAGGGAATCCGACGCCCTCTTCTGACCTCCGCAGCACTGCACAACACGGGTGCACCTACCTACATGCAGACAGTACACTCATACACATAAAAAGTACTAATGGGAGTTTATTAAAAAAAAAAAAAAAAGAAATACGTTGTCAATACAAACAGGGCTATTAAGACTATTGTTATGCTGAGTGAAAGACTCCAGACAGAAAAGGGAGTCTACTGTACCATTGAACTTATAAAATCCTAGAAAGAAGAAAGAGATGAAAGTAGTGGCAGGCAGGAGTGAGGACAAGGACGAATCATAGGTAAAAGGACATGGAGGGAGGACTGGGGATAGTGAGAACGTTCCTTTCCCTCCCCCCAAATTATGACATTTTTGGATTTTTTTTTTTACTATGTGTGTTGGTGTATGGGTGTGTGCACATGAGTGCTGTACCATGGAGGCCAGAAGAGGTCATTGGTGAGCTGCCTGATGTGGGTGCTTGGAGCAGAAATTGGGGCCTCTGCAAAAGCTGACACAAGGATGAAAATATGGCTCAACAGTTAAGAGCAGCTCCAGAGCACCCAATACCCTCTTCTGGTTTCTGCAGGCAGTGCATGCACACTTGTGGTACACATATAGACAGACAGACAGACAGACAGACAGACAGACAGACAAAATAAAAATTTTTTTTAATCTGATTTTAAAAGCAGCAGGTGCCAGGCATGGTGGTACATACCTTTAACCCCAGGACTTGAGAGGCAGAACAGGTGAGATCAAGGCTAACCTAGTCTACATAACAAGTTCCAAGCCAGCTGAAGATACAGGAATACCCTATCTCAAAAGACCAAAGGGGGTGGGGGGAGGGGGAGAGCAGCAGCTCCTGAAAAACATATATAGCCATTGCTGCTATATCTCATTTGCATGAATGGTTACAGGATGTTCAACTATGTAAAATGTATCTAAAGGACCAGAGGAGGTGGTTCTCATCTGTATTCCTGGCACTTGGGACACTTGAGCTTTAGAGGCCACTTTGAACAATATAGCAAGACTGTGTCTTAAAGACAAAAACTGTATCTAAGTGCATCTGTATCTGAATATACCTCTACAGTATGGCATTTTATTGCATGCAAATTTTATCTCTCAATGAAGTTGAGAGGGAAATTAAATGCAATTAACAAACAAAAACTATGCATATTGGGGTTTTGGAGAAAGGTGGGTCAGAGACTTAAGATACTAAAATTAAAATTCTTTGGGAGGAATCGTCATCAGATCAGCTGAGAGAATGGAGCATAAGTTCAGAGTCCCTCAACAGTCTGCAGCACAAGCTACCAACAATGCCTCCAAACTCTGGGTCTCTTCTGGCAAGCATCCTCCATCTCTGAGAAGGTTTCCCACCTACCATTCCCATTCAACCAGGGGGTACAGTGAGGTTGTGAAGAGCAATGAATTTCTTCCTAGCCATGGTTTGTAGGCTGGGGATCTGCCTGAGGACCATGTGCGTGGGATCCATGCACTACCAACTAAGCTGTAGCCCCACCCCCCACCTTTTTATGTGAGGAGGATGCTGTGTGGGTGGATCATTTGTGGACATGCAGGTGTGTGGAGGTCAGAGGACAGCCTCAGGTGTCATTTCTCAGGTGTCTTCCACTTTTTTTGTCTTTTCTTGAGACAGGGTCTCCCTGTAGCCCCAAGCTGTCCTGGAACTCACACTGTAGACCAGGCTGGCCTTGAACACACAAAGATCTGCCTGCCTCTGCCTCCCAAGTGCTAGGATTAAAGGCGTGCACCACCAGGCCTGGCCACTTTTTTTTAATTTTTTTTTTTTTTTTGTCAAATCTAGACTTGTGTCCCCCACCCTATCCCCCCACCCCACCAGAGCTCATGCATTCTGCCAAACATGCTTTTCATCTCTTTCTCAGTCTTTCTCAATATTCTCCATGTGGAAGTTGACTATTTTGAGCAGAAGTTCACTGTTTCAGTCAGTTCTTTGATGCTGTCCTTTCTGTTGTTGTTGTTGTTGTTGTTGTTGTTTCTAATATGCATCACTCCCAACTGCTTGGACAAAAGCTCAAGGGGCCATGCACAAGAAATACTTACTACCATGTAATTGGCACTAGCATCCACAGATGAGGGATACCATTCGTCGTTTGTTTTTCTGGGACTGTGTTACTTCACTCAGCATGATGTCCTCTAGCTCCAGCCATTTTCCTGCAAAGCTCATGATGTCGTCTTTCTTTACTGCTGCATAGAACTCCATTGTGTAGATATACCACATTTTCTCTATCCACTCGTCAGTTGAGGGGCATTTGGGTTGGTTCCAGCTCCTTGCTATTGTGAAGAGAGCTGAAATAAACATGACCGTGCATGTATCTCTGCGGTGGGGTGAGTCTTGAGGGTCCATGCCCAGGAGTGGTATGACTGGGTCGAGTGGCAAGTTCATTCCAAGTCTTCCAAGGGTTCTCCACACTGTTTTCCATAGTGGCTGTAAGAGTTTACATTCCCACCAGCAGTGGATGAGTGTTCCCCTTTCTCCACAACCTCTCCAGCACTTGGTATCATTTGTTTTCTTGATCCTAGCCAGTCTTATTGGAGTAAGATGATATCTTAAAGTGGTTTTCATTTGCATTTCCTTAATGATTAGTGATGTTGAACACTTCTTAAGGTGTTTCTCAGCCATCTCTAATTCCTCATTTATGAAGTCTCTGTTCAGCTCTTTGCTCCATCTATTGAGTGGGTCATTTGTTTTCTTTCTTCTTTGTTTTTCTAGTAGTTTATATATTCTGGAAATCAATGCTTTGTCAGATGTTTCTGTGGTGAACGTTTCCTCCCACTCTGTGGGATTTCTCTTCACTTCCTTGATTGTTTCTTTTGATGTACAGAAGCTTTTGAGTTTAATGAGGTCCCACTTGTCAACTGTCCACCTTAATTCTTGTGCAGCTGCTGTCTGATTTAGGAAGTCTTTTCCTAGCCTATGTCTTGTAGTCTGCTGCCAACTTTTTCTTCTATCACCTTCAGAGTTTGGAGTTTCACGTTGAGGTCTTTGATCCATCTGGGGTTGACTTTTTTTTATTTTTTTTATTAATTTTATTTATTTCTGTATGTGTATGAATGTACTGTCTGCATGCAAGTTTGTGCACCCGTGTCGTGCAATGCCGCGGAGGTCAGAAGAGGGTCTCGGATTCCCCTGGAACTGGAGTTCTCCTGGAATTGGAGTTACAGACGGTTCTCAGCCGCCATGTGGGTGCTGGGGATCAAACCCGGGTCCTCTGCAAGAGCAGTCAGCGCTCTTAACCACTAGGCCATCTCTCCAGCCCCTGGAGTTGACTTTTATACAGGGCGAGAGGTAGGGGTTTAATTTCATTCTTCTACAAGTGGTGATCCAGTTTTGCCAACACCACTTGCTGAAGATGCTATCTTTTCTCCATTGTGTCTTCTTGGCCCCCTTGTCAAATATGAGATGGCTGAAATTGTATGTGCTCAGGTTTGGATCTTTGGTTTTGTTCCATTGGTCAACAGGTCTGTTTTTGTGCCAGTACCAGGCTGTTTTTATGACTATAGCCCTGTAGTATAGTTTGAAGTCTGGTATAGAGATCCCCCCTGTGTACCTCTTTTCACTCAGGGTTGTTTTGGCTATTTGGGGTCTTTTGTTTTTTCAAATGAATTTAAGGACTTTTGTTTCCAAGCCTGTGAAGAAATTCTTGGGGATTTTGATTGGGATTGCATTAAATCTATACAAGAGTTTGGGTAGAATGGACATTTTTACAGTATTAATTTTCCCAATCCATGAGCATGGGCGGTTTTTCCATCTTCTGATGTCTTCTTCAATTTCTTTCTTTAAGGGTTTAAAATTTTTGTTGTAGAGATCTTTGGTGTCTTTGGTTAGGTTTGTTCCTAGGTATTTTATTGGTTTTGAGGCTATTGTGAGTGGGAAGGTCTCCTTGAATTCTTTCTCCAGTTGCTTGTTGTTGGTGTAAATAAAGGCCATTGATTTTTTTTTTAGGTTAATTTTGTATCCTGCCACTTTGCTGAAGCTGTTAATCGTTTCTATGAGTTTTCTGGTGGAGGTTTTAGCATCCCTTAAGTAAACAATCATATCATCAACAAATAGGGATAGCTTGACTTCCTCTTTTCTAATTAGTACTCCTTTAATTTCCTTTTCTTGCCTTATTGCTCTAGCAAGTGTTTCAAGCACTATATTGAAGAGGAGTGGTGACAGGGGGCAGCCTTGCCGAGTTCCTACCTTTAAAGGGAATGTTTCTGTCATTTCCCCATTTAGGATGATATTGGCTGTGGGTTTCCTGTATATGGCTTTGATTACATTGAGGAATGATCCCTCCAATCCAACTCCCTCTAGGACTTTAAGCATGAAGGGATGCTGGATTTTGTCAAAGGCTTTTTCAGCATCAATTGAGATGATGGTGTGGTTTTTGTCTTTCATTCCATTTATGTGTTGCCAGCTCCTCCAGCAGGTGAGATAGAGGGGAGAGTAGGGCCAGCCTGTCTCTCCTCTGGGGCTGAGTGGGATGGTGAGTGTCACGACCCAAAAAGAACCACACGGGGGTTGGGAGTCTCGTCAAAGCAAGGACTCACTTTATTGCATCAGGCAGCTGCTTATATTTGCTTGGTGGGAGAGAAAGGAAGGTGAGAGAGGAGATATGTAGAGTGGGAGGATAGCTTTGGGCCAATAGTAACTCGCCACATCGGTTGAAGGCATTTTCAGGTCAGGCTATGCTGAGTCACTCCTATGTGGAAGTGACCGGCCAGAGACAGGTTGCTAAACTCTAGTTAGGCTCAGGGGGTTACAGTAGGCCACATTCTCTTAGGGCCCACTGGTAGAGAGAGTCCACAGGGCCCAAGAATGTGTTTGATGATGTTTATTGATTTTCATATGTTGAACCATCCCTGCATCTCTGGTATGAATCCAACTTGGTCATGATGGATCGGCAACTTTTAAAAGTTGTTGTGTTTTATTCATTTTTGGTATGTATATGTGTGTATGATATGTGTGTGAGTGTGGGAGAACACATGCTACTGTGTATGAATGTCATAGGACAACTTTTGGGGGTTGCCGCCTTCCACTGTGAGTTCAAAGGATCGAACTCAGGACGTCAGTCTTGCACAGCAAGCACTTTTATCTACAGAACCATCTCACTGCCCACTGTCCTACTTTTTGTTTAAGATAGCATTTCTCATTGGTTTGGAATTTTGCCAAGTAGACTAGGCTGGCCAAATGGGTTCTTCTACCTCTGCCTCCCCAAGACTGGAGTTATAAACACACGCTTCTAATGCCAGGCTTTCTCCATGGCTTCTGGGGATACAACTGAGGTCCTTAACTCGTAAAGCAAGCACTTTACCAACTGAGCACCTGAGCCCTCCATTGGTCCTTCTTTCTAAGTATTGTTTTTATTAATGTATATGTGTGTATGTCTGTGGATACATGTCACATGTGTGTGCCCTCAGAAGCCAGAAGAGACCATCAGATTCCATGGAACTGCAGTTATAGGTGCTTGTGAGCTGCCTAACTTGAGTGATAGAAATTGAATTTAGATCCTCTGCAAGAGTGGCAAGTGCTCTTAGTCACTGAGCCATCTCTCCCCAGCCCTCTTCTTAATGAAGAGGGGGACCTAATTGTTTTCTTTCTTTCCTTTGGAGCATGGGGTCTATGAACCATTTTGATGGTTCTCGGCTTTGAGCCCTGGCACTTCCTCCAGAGCTGTCATGAACAAAAGGTGAGCAAGATGTTCTGAATTCTTTAAGATGCTTTTTTTTAAACCATGGAGATTGTCAAGGATGCATTATTTCATGGTGTATAAGCACAGACCACCAACAAGCCATACTAAATTGTAGAGATTTAAGCAAGGAAATGTGTGAACATTGGATGTAGACTCTAGGGCACTCTACACAGGAAATAAGAGAATAGCAGTGAATTGATTTCATCAACTCCCACGGTTTGCTTACTTCAGATGAAACTCTTGAAAGAGGGGAAACAATGGCTGTATGATCAACATACTTTATGTTCACTACAGATAAAAGCAAGATAGCACCTTAATGTGACCAATTTCTTTGGGCACAGAGATTTTCCACAACCATTAAGACATTATACTCTGAATTGGTGTGCTTGGTGGTATATTTTTAGAATCGAAATTTCTCATTAAGGGATGGTGTGCTTTGAAGATGATTGTCCTTCCAAGCTAGTTTCCTCACCTTTCCCCATTAGCAGAGCCTGAAAATCAGCCTTTGAAAAGAAATGTTTCTGTGCCTTCAAGAGCACAAATCCCAGCTCACATGTCTTTGCCAAGTAAAAAACATTTCTAGCACAAACAAGAAGGCAATATACCTGAGATTCTGCACCAGATTTTTTTTTAAGACTCCCTGTAGCCCCAGCTGGCCTGGAACTCAAAATGTAGATCAGGCTGGCCTGAGTCACATAGAGATCCATCTGCCTCTCCCCCCAAATGCTGGGATTAAAGGCATGTGCCACCACATTCAAGTGTTCCACCAGATTTTTTTTTCACTCTGCATAATCAAGGTTCTTCAAGAACAAGAACTTATTACAGTTGGAAATACTCACAGTGACCCTTCAATGACAGGTGTGGCAGCCCATCTTTCAGTGGTCATTTATGTATTTAGTCTTTGTTTTCTGAGCTATCATGTGCACGTGGAAGTCTCCACCACTGCTGTTTTCACTGCCACGATGGCTCCCTGCCTTCCCTGGGCAAAGCACAGTTTGATGTGAATGGGGTCACTCCTGAAGATGCCCACAGCTCAGATGAAAAAGGACCTACGGTCATACCCAACAGGGGGCACAGGGCTGTGCGCCTAAAAAGAAAAAGGGACATACCCAAGAGGGGGTACAGGGCTGTGAACCTAAAAGGCAAAGTGGACAACTCTTGTCCACTGTGCTTGGACTTTTGCATAATAAGCAGTAGAAATTATGTAACTGAGAGACTGGGCTAAGAGCAGGCAGTAGAGACACCTTTTCCTACCTTTCTGTAACAGAATCCCAAACATCATTTGTGAATCCCCCTCATCCTCAATATTCCCAAACCATAATGCTTGGGAGGGATTGATTCAACTCCACCTCCAGAGGTGGGCATGAACCTGGCATCCAGCCAGCTGATTTCTCCCATGTATTTCCTATGGTAATGCCTACCCAGCCAGCTGATTTCTCCCATGTATTTCCTATGGTAATGCCTACCCAGCCAGCTGATTTCTCCCATGTATTTCCTATGGTAATGCCTACCCAGCCAGCTGATTTCTCCCATGTATTTCCTATGGTAATGCCTACCCAGCCAGCTGATTTCTCCTATGTATTTCCTATGGTAATGCCCACCCAGCCAGCTGATTTCTCCCATGTATTTCCTATGGTAATGCCTACCCAGCCAGCTGATTTCTCCCATGTATTTCCTATGGTAATGCCTACCCAGCCAGCTGATTTCTCCTATGTATTTCCTATGGTAATGCCTACCCAGCCAGCTGATTTCTCCCATGTATTTCCTATGGTAATGCCTACCCAGCCAGCTGATTTCTCCCATGTATTTCCTATGGTAATGCCTACCCAGCCAGCTGATTTCTCCTATGTATTTCCTATGGTAATGCCTACACAGCCAGCTGATTTCTCCTATGTATTTCCTATGGTAATGCCTACCCAGCCAGCTGATTTCTCCCATGTATTTCCTATGGTAATGCCTACCCAGCCAGCTGATTTCTCCCATGTATTTCCTATGGTAATGCCTACCCAGCCAGCTGATTTCTCCTATGTATTTCCTATGGTAATGCCTACCCAGCCAGCTGATTTCTCCCATGTATTTCCTATGGTAATGCCTACCCAGCCAGCTGATTTCTCCCATGTATTTCCTATGGTAATGCCTATCCAGCCAGCTGATTTCTCCTATGTATTTCCTATGGTAATGCCCACCCAGCCAGCTGATTTCTCCCATGTATTTCCTATGGTAATACCCACCCAGCCAGCTGATTTCTCCCATGTATTTCCTATGGTAATGCCTACCCAGCCAGCTGATTTCTCCCATGTATTTCCTATGGTAATGCCCACCCAGCCAGCTGATTTCTCCCATGTATTTCCTATGGTAATGCCTACCCAGCCAGCTGATTTCTCCCATGTATTTCCTATGGTAATGCCCACCCAGCCAGCTGATTTCTCCCATGTATTTCCTATGGTAATGCCCATCCAGCCAGCTGATTTCTCCCATGTATTTCCTATGGTAATGCCTCCCCGGCCATCTGATTTCTCCTATGTATTTCCTATGGTAATGCCTATCGTCCAGAAAGTTTTCAATTGTTTTGCTTGGTTTTTGGTTCTTGGATTGGAACTCAGGGCCTTGTGGATGCTAAGTCTCTACCATTAAGCTACATAACTCTACCACTAAACTACATTCTCCAGCGTTCTTAACAGATAACTGATGGATATTGATCCTTGTTTCTTTCTTCTTTTTTTTTTTTAAAGAAAAGTATAGGAATACAATCATCTATCTGCTGAGCATTTGTCTTTTTGAACGGATGGGCAGGTTAAGAGTCAGAACCGAGTTGTTCCATAGGACTGAGGTGATTTTGCTTTGTCACACAGGGACAGTCAGGGAAGGAGAGAAGGTGGAGAGGTGAGGGAGCTGACATGTAGGAAGACACTGTAGTGGAACAGAGATGTTTACAGGCTACTCTGAACATGTCTTGCCATAGACCTTCTGCCCTGCTTTTTCAGAAAGTCTTCAGAAAAAGCTCCATTTCTCAGTCCTATCTAGTGTGGATAGGACCTGCTTCCTAGGGACTGCAGTTTAGTATTTAATGTAGCCTCAAGGTGGACCCAGGATGAGACCTATGGTTGTCTCTGACCTCTGGAGGCCTGGCTGTATTCAGGTTGTGAGTGCCTGATCTTTTCTGTAAAAAGCATGTATTATTTGAATAATTAGCAAAAAAAAAAAAAGTACTTTGTAAGTTACCTGGACCTACAAATGTAGATTTGGTAGTTATTTTTGTATCATTTTGAGTGAATCTCAGGAGAGACAGAGGCACTTAAAAAGGGAGTCCAGGGGCTGGAGAGATGGCCTAGCGGTTAGGAGCACTGATTGCTCTTGCAGAGGACCTGGGTTTGATCCCTAGCACCCACATGGTGGCTGAGAACCATCTTGTGTGTGTGTGTGTGTGTGTGTGTGTGTGTGTGTGTGTGTGTGTGTGTGTATGAATGTACTATCTGCATGTAGGTTTGTGCACCTGTGTCGTGTTGGATTCCTCTGGAACTGGAGTTAAAGACAGTTCTTAGCCGCCATGTCGGTGCGAGTCCTCTGCAAGAGCAGTTAGCACTCTTAACTGCTGAGCCATCTCTCCAGCCCCGAGAGAACCATCTTTAACTCCAGTTAAAGGGGAATCAGATGCCCTCTTCTGACCTCCAAGGCACTGCACGACACAGGTGCACAAACCTACATGCAGACAGTACATTCATACACATAAAAATAAATAAATAATTTTTTTTAAAAAGGGAGTCCACCCCTGGGTTATCACCTAAGCCAGTTGGGCCTTTTTAGAAGATTGTTTGGGGGGCTGGCAAGATGGCTCAGTAGATAATGGTGATTGATGCCAAGACTGACAACCCGTGTTCAAACCGCAGGACCCAAATGGTGGAGAAAAGCCATGTCCTGCAAGTTGTTCTCTTTAACTCTACACACTACGGCATGCACATGCTCCCCGCACATACATATGCACACACACAAACACAAAATAAATAAATAAAGTAAATATAATATATATTTTTAAATAGAAAAGTTTTGGAGGGGCTAGAGAAATGTCTCAACAGATAAGAACATTGGCTGATCCTGCAGATGACGTGGGTTCAGTTCCCAGCATCCACATGATGGCTGACAACCACCTATAACTCCAGTTCTAGGGGATCCAATGCCCTCTTCTGACCTCTGTGGACATTGGGTCTACTTACATATATATAGGCAAAACATTCATACACGTAAAATTTAAAAAAACTTTTTATTAAAAAAGTTTTTAATAGAAGAGAGTTTTGTTACAGAACAAAGGTCCCCAAACTGCTTATTTTTTTCAGCTATGTTTTGGCAGGAGGGAGTGGGAGAAGGCAGGGTAGGACAGGGTCGAGCCATGTAGCTCAGGCCGTTCACGATCCTCCTGCCTCAGCCTCCTAACCTCTGGGATTATAGGCAATTACCATCATGCCCAGCTTCACCTGTGTTTGCATTACAAACCTTTCTATCAGCCTTTGTCCATCATTCCATGTCCCATCCTCAACATATAGATGGCTCCTCAGGTTGTATAGGGCTGCTTGAGTTCCCACCGTCGAACCTAAATTCCAGACAAAAGGGAAGAATAGGGCAAAAACAAATACATAGTCCTTCCAGCTGATCACGTCCTGGAAATCCTGAGCATTCCACATTCATCTCACAGGTCAGAACTGACTTATGGCCCAGCTGCTAGATAAGGGCCATAAACATAGACTTTATTCTGTGAAAAATCAAGAAAAAAAAACAGAGAAAGGACAATAGATACTGGGTTCAATTATCAGTTGTCTGCCCATGGTGACTTTCCTGTCCACTCCCCCCTGCAAAAGTAAAGGGCTATTTTCAAAAGAGAATAAATACTGGATAGGCAAACCACTTAACATGAGGTCTTTCTAGGACTTAGTCACGGAGACAAAATACAGGTTTTTTCCTCAACAAGTACTTATTCAGTAATTTGTCTGGGTATTTGTTTGGTTTCTTTTATTTTATAGACAGACAGAGGGGGGAGAGAGAGAGAAAGAGAGAGAGAGACTCATAGACGCCAGAAGAGAGTATCAGATACCTTGGAAGTGGAGTTTACAGGTGTTTATAAACCACCCAGCATGAATGCTGGGAACTGAACTTTAGTCCTCAGGAAAAGCAGGAAGTGCTCTTAGCTGGTGCGCAGCTTCTCCAGTCCTTGTTTGTTTTATTTTACTTTATTTATTTATTTATTTATTTATTTATTTACTTATTTTTGGTCTTTTTGAGACAGGGTCTCCCTGTAGCTCCGGCTGTCCTGGAACTCACTATGTAGACCAGGCTGGCCTTGAACTCACCAAGATCCGCCTGCCTCTGCCTCCCAAGTGCTAGGATTAAAGGCGTGCGCCACCACACCTGGCCCCTTTATTTATATATTTTTGTGATAAGGTCTCACTCTATAGTCCAGGCTAGCCTCTACCTACCCATTTTCCCCACTTCAGCCTCTTGAGTAGCTGGGATTTCAGTGTGTGGCACTGTGCCTGTCCTTAAGTTTAATAATAAAAACTTTCCTCTGTCTAGTGTTTCTGTTTAGTGTTAATGCTAAGACTGCTGCATGAGGGTAGTAAGTCATTTAATCATCAAAAGTATCCTACTGGATGAGTGCTATTATCACACACACCCTCACTTTTGTTAAATAAATGCTAAACTAAGGCTTAGTGAAGGTAGAGTCATTATTCCACAGTCACATAATTAGTAAACCGCAGCTTCAGCTATCCAGCTGGGGCTTCCTTGATATCAGATTGTGTGTTCTCAGTCCCAGTCCTAAGCTATTTCCCATTTGGGAGCTTTGCAATAATATTTGATCAAGAATGACTCTGGGGGGCGGGGGTTGCTAGAGAGATGGCTCAGCCGTTAAGAGCACCGGCTGCTCTTGCAGAGGACCCAGGTTCCATTCCCAGCACCCGCATGGCAGCTAAGAACTGTCTTTAATGTCGGGTGTGGTGGCGCACACCTTTAATCCCAGCACTTGGGAGGCAGAGGCAGGCGGATCTCTGTGAGTTCAAGGCAGCCTGGTCTACAGAAGCAAGCTCCAGGTCAGCTGGGACAAAGGGAGACCCTGTCTCAAAAATACCAAAAAAGAGAGAGAGAGGGAGAGAGAGAGACAGAGAGAGAGACACAGAGGGAGAGACAGAGAGAGACCCATAGACACCAGAAGAGAGTATCAGATACCTTGGAAGTGGAGTTTACAGGTGTTTCTGAACCACCCAGCATGAATGCTGGGAACTGAACTTTAGTCCTCAGGAAAAGCAGCAAGTGCTCTTGGTTGGTGAGCCACTTCTCCAGTCCCAATTTGATTGATTGATTGATTGATTATTGATTGGTTGTGATAAGGTCTCACTCTGAATGACTCAGAGGCTGGAGCTATGGCTCAATGGTTAAGAGCACTGGCTGCTCTTGCAGAGGACCCAGATTTGGGTCCTAGCAACCACCATCCACACCATCCGTCCATAACTCCAGGGGATCCAACGCCCTATTCTGGCCTCCACAGGCACTAATTATACACATGTAGTACACTTACATACATATAGGTAAAACACTCATACACATAAAATAAAAATAAATGACTCTGAGCTGGGCACATCTATAATCCCAGCACTAAGAGAAGAGACTAAAGTAGGAGAATCCCAAGTTCCAGGTCAGCCTGGGCTACATAAAGAGACTTTGAATAAAAAAAGAAATATTCTGGGGCTGGAGAGATGGCCTAGAGGATAAGAGCACCGACCACTCTTGCAGAGAACCTGGGTTCGATCCCCAGCACCCACATGATGGCCGAGAACCGTCTGAAACTCCAATTCCAGGAGAACTCCAGTTCCAGGGGAATCCGACACCCTCTTCTGACCTCCGCGGCATTGCACGACATGGGTGCACAAACCTTACATGCAGACAATACATTCATATACATACAGAAAAAAAAATTTTAAAGAAATATTCTAATCAAATACTGCAAGGACACATCTTTCTTCCTAGTCACAGGTGCTCAGCTCCTAGTTTCAGACACATGTTCTTTACATTAGCATCTGCTTTGATGCTTCCAGTTCACTTCCATCAAAAACATCCTAGTACATGCCGAATTTACCTCCTAGTAATTCCTAGTGGGATAGGGAGCCCAGCTCTGCTACAAGGGTACCAGGATGCAGTAATGCTGTCTACCTCTATCTCTGCTACTTTCCAGAGTCCAACCAGCTGCCCAGGCTTGCCCATTCCTTCCTCTGTCTTTTAAAGTTCCTGCCTCTCTGATCTCTGCATGCTTGCTTGGATCGCTTGAGTCCCCAGCCATGCTGAGGGGTTTCAGCCATGCCAATGGGGTTCCAGCCATGCTGAGGGGTTCCAGCCATGCTGAGGGGTTCCATCAGATGCCTGCTGCCTGGTTCCCTCTAACTGCTGTGGGCTACTTCCAACACTCTAGACACCCAGCAGAGCACTGACAGCTAGAGTCATGTTACCTTGTCAAGTCAAGTTACTGCACAGTCTAAACTCATCTTCTGAGTTCTCCATTTCTCAAAGTTATTCTGGTTTTTGCACTCAAAATGGGTCACTGGAGTTAGTACAGAATGATGGTTAGAAGCACAGGCCCAATGCTGATTGCCATTCACTCATAGAAAGCAATGTGAATTCTTCTCCCCCTGCAGGAAATTTCCAGTATTGAAGTCTATTTTCCTCTCCTAGGGTCCTGTGATAGTAGTCAAATGAGCGATGTGACTTTGAATATGTCAATGAATTTCTAAGGGCCTTAGTTGCAAAATGTATCCAATACAGCTAATATATAGTAGTACCTAATACATAGGACTGTTGTGAGAAATAAATGTTCCAGAATGTACCAGTAAGTGACTGGCATATTAAAAATGCTCTGTATGTAATATGTAAAACACATTAGCCAATGCTTCTTGGATATAAATTCAAGTTTCATCAGAGATACTGTCTTTCCATATATTGGACAATGCTTCTGGGTCTTATCATATAGATTGGAACAGTGTTTGCTAAGAATTATGACTGAAATGCTCAAGTTTAGATCCAGGGTGTCCTGGAAGACCCATGTATTGAAGGCCTAGCCTGTGGCCTATGTCACTATTGAAAGCGGTGGAGCCTTTAGGTGGTAGGACTTAGAGAGCAGTTGATGGTATTGGGGGTGTGTCTTTGAAGGGGATTATGGAACCATGATCTACTTCTTCTTCCCTCATTTTGGTGGGAATGGGCTTCTTCTGATAGACTGCCTCACCACAGGCCCAGAAACAACAGGGCCAACCCACCATGGATGGAAACCTTCAAAACTAAGTCCAGACAAACCCTTCCTCTTTTATTCTTGATTGTCTCAAGTATTTTGTTCTAGTAAAAAAATGCCTACTAACAAAGAATGGTTTTGCTTCACCCATCTTGGCCAAGACCTGGTATAAATGTGGTGCTTAATGTGAATATAAGTCACCTAGGGAACTTGATAAAAATGCAGATTCTGGGCAGGGATATAGCTCAGTGGAAGAGCACTTACCTCGCATGCCCAATGTCCTGGGTTTGACCCTCAGTATGACAAAAATGTTTGTATAAAATGCAGATTCTAGGGGCTGGAGAGATGGCCTAGCAGTTAAGAGTGCCAACTGCTCTTGCAGAGGACCCGGGTTCAATCCCCACACCCACATGGCGGCTGAGAACCGTCTTTAACTCCAGTTCCAGGGGAATCCGACGCCATCTTCTGACCTCTGCAGCATTGCACGACATGGGTGCACAGACCTACATGCAGACAATACATTCATACACATAATAAAATAAATTAAATAATAAAAAATATTTTTAGAAAATGCAGATTCTAGGTTAGGGTTAGAGAAATGACTCAGCACTTAAGAGCACTGGCTGCTCCTGCAGAGGACTTGGGTTCTGTTCTCAACACCTACATGGCAGCTAACAACTGTCATAACTCCAGTTCCAGGGGATTGATGCCCTGTCCTGACCTCCATGGGCATTGTACACATATGGTTCACATACATGCAGGGAACACACACATACAGCATGTTCCTGGTAGGACTCCTATATTAACCCACAGAGAGCTCAGGGACCAAGTTGGAAGAGGGAGTGGAAAGATTGTAAGAGTCAGACTGGTGAGTGACCGTAAGGTAACAGTCTTACAGGTTGCTGGGAACTTCATATGAATTTAAAGCAATAGTGTCGGCATGAACAAGACAGATGCAAACTCAGTCAGATAAAAAAGCAGTCCAGAACTCGGGAAATGGACAGGAGTCCCCCTCCTTAGCTAAGAAACTATTGGCAGCTGATCACTGCTGGAGAGGGAGAACTGATCTTCTTAAAGGGAGCGATGCTAGGTAGGCTGACCAGGCTCCAGTGGATAAGCTCACATTAAGAGAGCTGGGCTGGAGAGATGGCCTAGCGGTTAAGGGCGCCGACCACTCTTACAGAGGACCCGGGTTCGATCCCCAGCACCCACATGGCGGCCGAGAACCATCTGAAACTCCAATTCCAGGAGAACTCCAGTTCCAGGGGAATCCAGCACCCTCTTCTGACATCCGCGGCATTGCACGACACGGGTGCACAGACCTGCATGCAGACAGTACATTCATACACATACAGAAATAAATAAAAAATTTAAAAAAAAAGAGAGCTGGGTACACAAACTTGACTCGATAGGTTTTAACATATAAGACAGAGCATGTGAAATCCTGTGGGCAGGCCGTGGGGGAGGGGAGTCCAGATAGGGGAGGCCTAAGCATGATTAAAATGTATCGTGTGAAATCCACAAAATTCAATAAAAATACACAAACCCACTCATATAAAATCAAATTTTTTTTGTCTTTTCAAGACAGGGTCTCCGTGTAGCCCCAGCTGTCCTGGAACTCACTCTGTAGACCAGGCTGGCCTTGAACACACAAAGATCCACCTGCCTCTGCCTCCCAAGTGCTAGGATTAAAGGCGTGCACCACCACACTGGGCAATAAAATCAAAATTTTTAAGCATTAAGTAAACCAATAAGTTTAGCCTGCAGCCTAAGTTGTTTTTTTTTTTTTAATCCCTAACCATCTCCCAGTTAGTGCTGACACTGCTGGTCTGCAGTGAGCAGCAAAGCTTTATTGAAGTATGATTTCCTACATCATTAAATTTATCTGTTTTAAGTTTAGAATTCAATATTTTTTTAGAGAATTGAAGTTATACAGCCACAACAAAAACCAGTTTGGGAACTTTTTTGTACGAAAATATGATCTCTTATGGCCATTTACAATGAACATGGTTCCTACCCTCACCCCAGACAACCACTACTCTGCTTTCTGTCTCTGTAATTTGCAGTTCTTTTCTGGGCATGTCACGTAAATGGAATCATACAATATGTAGTGTTTTGTGTCTGGCTTCTCTCACAGAACATCGTGAATTTGAGATTCATCCATGTGGTAGTGTAGGTGGGCACTTCATTCCTTCTCGTTGTTAGTTATTGCACATAGAGCACTCTTTGTCTAGCCTTTGGTGATTTACCAGACTTGAGGTTGCTTCCGTATTGGACCAGCGGGAATAATGCCGCTGTGAACAGATACAGGCGAGACTCTGTGTGCAGGGTGTTTTCCGATCTCGTGGAATGGCTGGTAAAAGATGATGGAGGCCTGCACGCAGCGCTGTCCTAAATAACAGGACTCATGCTTATGATGATTCTAAGGACCAAGAATATGGTTATGAATTTTCCTCTTTCTTTTTTTTCTTTTTTTATTTTTTTTTTATTTATTTCTGTATGTGTATGAATGTATTGTCTGCATGCAAGTCTGTGCACCCGTGACGTGCAATGCCGCGGATGTCAGAAGAGGGTGTCGGATTCCCCTGGAACTGGAGTTCTCCTGGAATTGGAGTTTCAGACGGTTCTTGGCCGCCATGTGGGCGCTGGGGATTGAACCTGGGACCTCTGCAAGAGCGGTCGGTGCTCCCAACCGCTAGGCCATCTCTCCAGCCCCGAATTTTACTCTTTCTAACCACTCTGTTTGTACTAAATTGGAATGGCTTAGCTATTATCAATGGTATTGATATTGTAAGCCCAATAGTTATTTTTAGGGCTTAGGGATGGCAGAGTGGGTAAGAGCACTTGGTGCACAAGCTCGAGGACTCAGGTTGGGATCCCCAGCTCCCATATAAAAACAGTACTGGCGGTGGAGGGTTCAGAAGGACCACGGGAGCTTGCTGGCCAGCCAGCCTAGCCAAAATGGTAAAGAGTAGGTTTAGAGAGAGACCCTGTCTCAAGGGAATACGACATCCTCTTCCAACATGTTCACACATGTGCACAGACCCTTATACCCATACACATGCCTGCACATACATGTGCATGTACACATGTACACCATATACATACAAATTACACTTAAAATAACAAAATAAAATCATTATTTTTCTCCCATTTCTTCCCTTTTTTTGCTTAATTTTTTTTTTTTTTACTGGATATTATGGCACACGCCTTAATCCCAGTACTTGGGAGGCAGAGACAGGCAGATTTCTATGAATTCAAGGCCAGCCTGGTCTCCAGGCCAGCTGGGGCTACAGGGAGACTCTGTCTCAAAAAGACAAAAAAATTATTTACTTTTAAAAAAATGTGTATAAGTGTGATTATGCCTGCATGTATAGAAGTGCACTCATGTCTTGCCTGAGAACAGAAGAGTGTATTGGATCCCCTGAAACTGGAATTACAGAGAGTTGTTAGCTGCCAGGTGGGTGCTGGGGTTCGAACCTGGGTCTTCTGCAAGAGCAACCAGTGGCCTTAACTGCTTAGCCATCTCTCCAGCCCCTTTTTATCTTTTTGAAAAGAACATTTTTATGAATTCTTCAAAAGCTCCACACAATGTAGTCTGGTCACAGTTTCTTCTTCAACTTCTCCCAAATCCACCCTCACCAACCCATCCAACTTTTCTTTCCTCTTCCTCCTCTTCCTTTTCTTCCTCCTCTTCCTGTCTTGCTAGGGAATTGAATCCAGGGTCTTATATATGCTAGACAAGTCCTCTACCTCTGACCTCTACCTCTAGCCTCAAAGCCAGACAATTGTCACAGGGGATGCTCTGGGTACTACAAGATGTGGAGTGTCATCCTCGACTTCAGCCTGGTTTCCACCTCTATCATCTACTTGTCTCAAACCAGAATATCTCCACATATTGCCAAGTGTCCCCTAGGGAACAAACCATCCCTGCAGGAGCATCACCGAGCTGCATTTTACTCAGTAAATGGATTCCATGCCACCTCTGCTCCTGGCCTGGGGGTGTTCAGAGGCTGAGCACATGGCCTGGCCTGTCTTCCACACATACTTGGAGTCGTGTAGTGGGTCCTGTTGGAGCGCTCTGCATTGACATCCTACACATTGCTTTATTTAATGTGTTCTAAATCAGTAGTTCTCCTGTGTTCCATGTGTATGTGTTTGTTCTTAAACTGGGCCAAGAGAAGGAGTGGAGGGCTGCACATGGCACCGACTGCAGTCTCTGGCTGTGTAATTCAGATTAGTCCATCCTGGAGGTATTTATTTCAAAACAGTTTAAGACAACATTTAATAGGTGCCCGGGGTGTTTATACAGCTTGGCTTACAGGAAGGCCAAGGCCAAATAGAGCAATTGGTAGCTATTTTGAACTTCCAGGTATACATTTTCTCTTCCAAATGGTACCCTAATTGTATTTTGAAGAATTGCTTCTTGTTGACAATGGGTAACTGCTGGTGTAGAAAAATCCCAGGATGAGGTCCTTACTCCATGGAAGTCCCAAAAGGTTGCAGGAAGATGCCACCTCTCCAGGCCCAGGAGATGGGCAAAGATTCCAGCTATCTATAACTATGCAGCATGCTATCTCAAATTTAGAGGTTTAAGACAATAGTGATTTGTACTGTTGTAGGATTCTGTGGGTTGGCCATCCGGGCAGATCTGCCAGGCTCACCTGTATTCATCCAGGTGGCTGGACTGATCCAGAAAGTCAGCATGGCTAGAAGAGCCAACATCCTTAGAGGGTGTTGACGGTCATCTGGGCCTCAGTCCTCCTCCATATGACTGCCCACTCTCCAGGAGGCTGTTGATACAGCATGGTGGTCTCAGAGCCCCAGGAGCGCACTAGTAGAAGCTACTAGGTTGTTTGAGCTACTAGGTTGTTAAGTCCCAGGCTGTGGAGTTCAGTGATCAGCAAGTCTGCTACATGATGTTGGTCAAGGCAAGTCATAAGACCAATCCAGTCTGAAGAGTGAGGAAAACAGACTCCAGCTCTCAAAGGGAAGAGAAGAAATATGGCATTAGGGGCCAAGAGGGATGGCTCAGTTAGTAAAGCATCTGCTTGCAGGTGTGAGAACCTGAGTTTGACTCCCAAAACCTACATAAAATGTAGTGGTATGCACTTGTAAGCCTAACACCAGAAAAACATGCATGAGAAGAGTTGGGGCTCACTGGGCAGCCCATCCAGCTTAATTAATAAGCTTCAGGCCACTGAGAGGCCCTCTCTCAAAAGAGGTGGGTGATGCTCCTGAAAATGACCCCTGAAGTTGTTCTTTGGCCTCTCCATACAATCTTCTTATTTAGTTTTTTAGTTAATTAATTAGTTTTTCAGTATCTTGCCTGCATGTATGTAAGTGCACCTGTGTCCTGCAATGCCCAAGGAGGCCAAAAGAGGATGCTGGATCACCTGGTACTGAAGTTATGGATGATTGTTAGCACTGTGTGGGTGCTGGGAACTGAATTCAGGTCATCTTGAAGAGCAGCCTGTGCTCTTAACTGCTGAGCCATCTCTCCAGACCCACTTTATCTTTTTTAAAAGATTTTGTTTACTTTTTCATTATTTGTATGTGTGTGGATGAGAGAGGAGGGAGAGAGAGAAAGAGAAAGAGAGAGAGAGAGAGAGAGAGAGAGAGAGAGAGAATGAATCAGTGGTCCAGGGAAGAGAGAGTGAGACTGTGCAGTACCTTAGAAAAAGGCATCCTAAGAGGAGTTTGATTTTTGAGAGGTTTATGATCCCAGATTCTTTTTTTCTCTTTTTTATTTATTTATTTTTCCAAAGCCAATTTTTAATTGAAGTTTTGTACCTTTCATACAACATTTACTAATCAAATTTAGATCCATTCCCCTTCCTTGCCTCCCACCCCACCAGAGCTCATGTATCATGCATTCTGCCATACATGTCTTTCATCTTTTTCTCAGTCCTTTTTAAAAATTTCTATGCATAAATTTACTGTTTTGGGCAGAAGTTTACTGTTTCAGTCAGTTTTTTTGTTGTTGTTGTTGTTGGTCTTTTTTGAGACAGAGTATCCCTGAAGCTGTACTGGGACTCACTTTGTAGACCAGGCTGGCCTTGAACTCACAGAGATCCACACCTCTGCCTCCCAAGTTCTAGGATTAAAGGCTTGCACCACCATGCCTAGCTCAGTCAGTTCTTTGACCCACTCTTTTGTTCTTTATGTTTCTTCCAATTTATGCATATATACATGGCACACATATATCAAGATTATGATGTCATAGGTTATAGCAACCTCAGCTTATTATTTCTTTTTTTTTTTTCTTAATAGGCTGAAAGATGTCATGTTTTCCTTAGGGAAGTGTTTGAAGGCTCCTCCTTGGCAAGCCCAAACAACCATCAGTCCTGCCTTTGTGGTCCACACTGGAATGTTTGCTTCCTATGGTCACCCAAATGAGGTCCAGTAAGTACCATGTCCTGTCTTGATCTTCCTGTATTGGTCTCCATGATACAGCCTGGGTAGTTCAACAATGGCAGTCTATACTCTAAAAAGGCTGAAACCCCAGTAGCTGCTCAGTCCATAAGCTAGATGTCTCAGCAGTCCCCATCTGGCACTGAAGGTTTGGAGGATTCTTGGAGAGACATGAGTCTTCAGTCCATATTGGAAGGTTGAAAAGCTGTGTCTCATGTCTTTGAAGGATGGCAAAAGCAGTGGCAGCAACTAGGTAGCTGCACTTGCCACTAAGAATTCAAGACAGGTAAAACAACAGTGCTTTTTTTTTTCTTTTTACTTTTTGTCTTTTTACTAAAATCTCAAGTTTTATACCTGAAGTACAATTTCTCAGGCCTTACTGATTATTTATTTCTGATTATACTTTCCTTTTGGATGTTTAAGACCATACACTTAGCCCAGATTAACCAAGGTTTTTGTTTTCTCAAGGACAGTTGAGGATCTGGTCCTCAGAGATCACTCAGATTTGTGGGGGGGGGGGAGCACCTGCCTCCTTTTGGCTTTTCATTTACCAGTTCCATCCACTTGAGGAAAAAGTCAGGTCTTGCTAGACCAGGCTTCCCTTTTTGAAGCATGAGCAGACTTTCCTCTTTATAGACTGGACACTGGCTGAAGTCCTATTAGTAGATCTCCTAGACCTCCCTGCACAGGAAGACTGGTGACTCACATTTGCAGGACATTTCAAGAGATGCCCCCATGCATAGTCCCCTGGGACTTAGTTGACCTCTGAGGGGAAGGTACAAAGTTATCCCTTAGGTCCCTCTACTAAATTGGTATGGGCATTAAGTATGGTCATTAAGCATCTGATCCCAGATTCTTGTCTGCTGGTACAGTGATTGGTACAGGATTTGGAAAACGGCTGGACTGTAACCCAGGACTTGCATATTATATATTAGCAGTTACATTTTTTTTCCCTGGATGGTATAGTATGAAAATGTGAAATGTACTAAAAGCAAGATCTGGAACATCCAAAGGACTATTCGGTGGACTATAAAGATTATGGAACTGGGCATGATGGCGCCTGCCTTTAACCCCAGCACTTGAGAGGCAGGCGGATCTCTGTGAGTTCAAGGCCAGCCTGATCTACTGAGTGAGTTCCAGCCCAGCTGGAAGACAGGGAGGTCCTGTCTCAAAAAGACCCGCCCCCCCCAAAAAAGAAGAAAAGGTACCAGCAACTATATAGAAGTTCAAATGTACTTGGCAGCATTTTGCTAGCTACTTGATCAAGCCTTACCTGAAGAGGGAGAGAGATAATGATTTATATACTTCCATTTATATGGAAAAATGGGAAAATTTCCCTTATACTGTTGAAGCTATCAGAAATTAGACCACCTACCATAAGCATCTTCATATTAACAACCATCTTTTCCAAGCATGACCAGATATTTATTTGGAAGGATGCCAGTTAGGGACATTTTGGGGCCATACATCATTGCAGAGGACCCATCTCCCAAAGCTAAGTTTCAAAGCCCTGGTTCATAAACTGTCCTTGAGCTCTATGTTAACAAAAGTTGCATTATCTGCATCCTCCAATAAATTTGGAGCCATTAAAGTGCCTTATATATCCAGCTAAGAACTCAAGGAATTTGTTGATCAACTGGAATTTCTATTTTATATTTTTGTTTCATGTGTGTGTGTGTGTGTGTGTGTGCACAACTTGAAGAAGTCAGTTCTCTCCTTCCACCATGTGGATTCCAGTTGTTGTCAGGCTTGGTGGCAAGCATCTTTACCTGCTGAGCCATCTTGCCAGCTGTGGAACCTCTTTTTTCAGGCATTGTCTCACTGCGTCACTTCAGCATCCAAGTTCAACTGGGAATTTTCTTTTGGCCTGGTCACTGCACATCATCTCTTTGGGGTGAGGCTTTAACTTTAACGATGCAGGCAGAATTGAATAGCCCAAGCATCTTGTGAAAACTCTCAGCCCTTAAAGTCCTCATAGAGCTCAGAAACATGTTTGCATGTGTATGTAATTAAATAACATATATTTGTATATGTCCAGATACATAAACAATAGGGCTATTATTAAAATGTATATATGTATTTATGTAGTGTCATATATATTTTTAATTTATTTTTTGCTGTCTGTTTTACACAACTCTGTTGTATAAAATGTTCATCTAGGGGCTAGGGAAATGTCTCAGTTGGTACAATGTTTGTAACATAAACATGAAGATCTGGGTTCGAATCCTAGCTGGGTGTGGTGGCATGGGTTTGTAATCCCAGAGTGGGGAAGATAGAGACAGGAGGACCCCTGGAGTTCACTGGATGACCATAGTAGCAGAACTGGTAAGCTCCAAGTTCAGTGACAGTCTCACAAAATAAGGTGAAGAGCACCTGAGGAAGATTTAAAATTTACCTCTGGCCTCCACATGCATGTACAGGTTACACACTCATACACACACTTTCACCCCCCCCCCACTTCCCATCTCACAAACACATTAATCCAAAGACTCAACCTGTAGGATTTCAATGTGATTTTGGACCTCTAACTGTAATCCAAAGACTGACTGAGCTTGTAAAATCTGTTGAGATGCCGGGCGTGGTGGCACATGCCTTTAATCCTAGCACTCGGGAGGCAGAGACAGGTGGATCTTTGTGAGTTCAAGGCCAGCCTGGTCTACAGAGTGAGTTCCCGGACAGTTGGGGCTACAGGGAGACCCTGTCTCGAAAAGCAAAAAAAAAAAAAATCTGTTGAGACAATTCACTTCATTCTCTGACTATTACAGAGTGAGCTCCATCTCACGGATAGGGCAAGCTGAGGCCTACACTGGCAATTTATCTGTGGTAGAATGACAAGACCAGAGCTGAGGGTACTTACATTTTATGTGATGCTGGGTTCTCAAACTGCCTTTGCATCTCCAATATGATCCACCTACCTCTAAAATAGAACTGGGGGCTCCTGAAGGTTAGAAGGAGCAGTCTTAAAAAAAAGATTTACAAAGCTAGCATCGTTTTGAAATTGTAAACCTAGCTTAAATACTCAGGACATACACTGCAGCCACACAGTATAGGGACCTTGTGAGTGATGGACTTTTTTTTTTTTTTTTTTGATCTTTTTTGAGACAGGGTCTCCCTGTAGTCCCAGCTATCCTGGAACTCTCTATGTAGACCAGGCTGGCCTTGAACTCACAGAGATCCGCCTGCCTCTTCCTCCCGAGTGCTGGTATTAAAGATATGCACCACCACACCCACACCCGGCAAGTGATGGACTTTTAAAGACATGTTAAAATTATCCAAAAATGAATAGCACTCCCTCCACAGATCCCTGCGTAGAATTAAATTCCATGAGTGAGTATGAAAATTAACAGGTGCTCAGATACCCAAGGTCCAAAGAAAACAAATCAAGCAGCAATGTGGAGACAACGTTTAATAAACTTTTTCTCCTTATTAGCCTTCTGTTCAGTTTTGTTCAACAAGAAGAGTTTTTTTGGTGGGGGTGGTGATAGTGGTGGTGGTGGTGGTGGTGGTGTGTGTGTGTGTGTGTGGTGTATGAATGTAGGTGTATATGCATGAGTGTGTGCAGGTATGTGCTCTAATGCACAAACATGCAGAGGCCAATGGAGTGTGTCAGGGTCCCACTCTGCCGCTCCCTGCCTCGCTCCTTGAGACAATGTCTCTCACTGACCCAGGCACTGGAGGCAGACAGCAAGGTCTCTGTCTGCTGTCCTCCTGCCTCTGTCCCACACAGCACTGGGTTTACAGATACAAACGACCACCAGCTTTCTGTATAGGTGCTGGATATTTGAACTCATGTGTTCATGCGTACATAGCAAACACTCTTACCCACTGAGCCAAAAACCCCAGCCGTGTGTGTGTGTGTGTGTGTGTGTGTGTGTGTGTGTGTATGTGTGTGTTTAGTTTTGGTTTTTGAGACAGAGTCTCATATAGCCCAACGGGCCTTGAACGCAGTTCATAATCAAGGTTGGCCTTGAACTCCTGCTCCTCCTGCCTCTACCTCCCAAGTGCTGAGATAACAGGCATAAGCCACACACCTGGTTCCCATTTTCCTCTTTAACTTACTTCTTCCAAGAAACACCCCTGGGGGCTGGAGAGATGGCCTAGTGGTTAAGAGCGCCGACTGCTCTTGCAGAGGACCCGGGTTTGATCCCCAGCACCCACATGGCGACGGAGAACCGTCTTTAACTCCAGTTCCAGGGGAATCCGATGCCCTCTTCTGACCTCTTGGCATTGCACGACACAGGTGCACAAACCTACATGCAGACAGTACATTCATACACATAAAAAATAAATAAAAATTTTTAAAAAAGAAACATTCCTTTAGTTTCCTAAGGCTTCTATAACAATGTAGGAACAAATAACAGAATTTTATTCTCTTTGGGTTCTGGAGACTATAAGTACTAAATCAGGGTGTCCACTTCTCCTTCTGAAGGCTCCGAGATAGGGAGGTTCTCTCCTGCTCTTCCCAGCTTCCTGTGGTGCTGTATAATTCCTGACTGCATCCTCCTGGCTCCCACAGCCATCCTCTGTATGTATGTCTTCTCATAGAACACTTGATCCATGCCCATCCTAACTTCAGAATGTTTCCATCTTGAGAACTTTAACCAGGTACATCCTCAAAGAGCCTCATTCCAAATCAGGTGGTTTTCCAAGTGGACATGAACTGGAAAGAACCCACTAAAATGCCATCTCAAAAGCACCAATGAGTGATGCTAGTTTCAACAAAGTTTTGCAAAGGGAGGAGGGAGAGGCTTAAATTATTCACCCCATAGCATACACCTTGAGGTTCCTATAGAAGGCTGTGTTCCTGGGAAGCCCACTCTGAGATGGAGACAAGCATGCGGGGTTTATATTAGATACAGGTCTGAGACTGAAGCTCTTGGGAAGGCTGGGGAAGGAAGCAGGAATAGCTGAAAGGAGTTGAACAGTGACTGTACAACCACAGCAAAGGCCTAACCAACCCCCTCCTCCCCAGAGCCTTCAAGTGCCCTGCCATTATTGGGTGTGGGCCTCCCTCTGGAAAGGGGCCACAATGGGCACAGTGGCTCACTCTGACAGTAGCAGTGGCCCTAGGGGGCTACTGGATGAGAGCCACTATCCTGTAACTCTGCCACCAACTGGGGGTGGCAGGCTGTCCAGCGTCCTTGCAGAGAAATTTGCGTACAACTATATCACAGTCTCTCCACACCTCCTTAGTCATTTCACTCTTCCCACAGCTGCCAACAGGGAAACCTACCAACTTTTCTAGCTCCCTCATAAAGCCGTACACATGCAGACGCGTGCGCGCGCGCACACAAACACACACACACACACACACACACACACACACACACACGCATGCTCTTTGTTCCTATTTAGGTTTCTTTGTTCAAATTTGAAAATGCAAACCCTATCTACAAAGAAAAAGTCAGTTTCCTCCTAATCTCTTCTCCTCCTTCAGAAAATATTGAAGACTAATAGCAGCCAAGGTGTTTGTTAATATTATAATATTGTTCATATTGCTTGGACTTAATGGAATGAGCACTGGATTCTGAGTCAGAAATCACAGGCTCAACCACCTTAGAAATCACTGATCTGAGGGTGGGAGATGGGAGCTACACCTGTTATCACTGGTTAGGTGGCACCTAGGACCATCCCTGGCACACAGCAGCTTCTAAATAAATATGCCCTCAGCTTGTTTTTTAGTTGGTTTTGGTTTTGGTTCGTTTGTTTAGAGACAGGGTAGTGTAGTGCTGGCTGGCCTAGAACTCAGTATGTAGACCAGATTGACCTTGACCTTACAGATATCTGCCTGCCTCTGCCTCCTGAGTGCTGGGATTTAAGTTGTGCGCCACCACACCCAGGCTATGATTTGAAATGAGCATATGAGTGAGTGAATAAGCTTTCCTACTCTTTTATTTCCTTGAGATAATATTGAACTGTTAAGAATACACTAGGATGTGATTCCTAAAGTGTGAATCTTGTATGACAACCATCAGCAGAATCTGGAAGTTGTTCTAAAGGCAGCTTATTGGATCTATCCCAGATTTTCTGCATGGGGAACCCTGAAGGAAGAAGCTGGTATTGTGTGTATTGTAGGCTGAACAATTATGCCCCACCTAAACTCAGATGTTGAAACCTCTATTAGTCTGGTTTCCTTTGCTATAACAAAATTTGCTATATTGAGGACACCCTACTTTATAAACAAAGTTTTATTTAGCTCACTGCAGGTGGCTGAAGAGCATGATGTTGACGTCTGTTTGGTTCTGGGGAGGGTCTCATGGGAGATGACAGCACAATGGTGGATGTGCTTACAAGAAAGAGCAATCACATGACATCACAAGAAGCCAGAGAATGAACCAGGGACAAGCTCACTCTCATTACAGATCATTGCCATGGGAACTAAGGAAGGTCCTAGGAGACCTCCATTAATTTCTCTGGAGAACAGTGCCTCTCCCCTCAGCGACCTTGCACTAAGCCCTCTCAAAGTTTCCACTTCCCAATATTACCACACTGCGGGCCAAGCTGCCGATATGTGAGCCCTTGGAGGCCATACTCAAACCAGTCATAGCAAAACCTGCTCCTCAGTTAGGTAGTATCTGGAGGTGGGGCCTTTGGGATGTGATTACATCATGACTGGAGCCCGCATGGATAGGATTAGTCCCTTAGACAACAAATCTCAGTGAGCTCTCCTGAGCCTTGTGCCCCTTTGGCACACAGTAAGAAGTTGATTGTCTGTGAAACAGGATGTTCTATCCAGATGTTTACCAGCTTATTCTTCTTTTCACCTAAAATGTCATCTTCTGGGATTAGGGAGGTAATTTAGTTGGTAAAGTGCTTGCAAGTATGAAGACCAGAGTGTGATTCCTAGAACCCATGTAAAAAAGCCGAGTATGGGGGCTAAAGAGATGACTCAGAGGACCTGGGTTCAGTTCCCAGCACCCACATGGGGGCTAACAACCATCCATAACCAATGCCTTCTTCTGGCCTCTTCTGGAACTGCAGACTGATACACATGCAGGCAAAACACTTGTACACATAAAAATAAAAATTAATTAATTGGGCTGGAGAGATGGCCTAGCGGTTGAGAGTGCCAACTGCTCTTGCAGAGGACCCGGGTTCGATCCCCAGCACCCACACGGCGGCTGAGAACAGTCTTTAACTCCAGTTCCAGGGGAATCTGACACCCTCTTCTGACCTCCACAGCATTGCACGTCATGGGTGAACAAACCTACATGCAGACAAATACACACAAAAAATAAATAAAATTTAAAAAAATTAATTAATTAAAAAACTGAGTGTGGGGGCTGGAGAGATGGCCTAGCGGTTGAGAGCGCCGACCGCTCTTACAGAGGACCCGGGTTCGATCCCCAGCACCCACATGGTGGCCAAGAACCATCTGAAACTCCAATTCCAGGAGAACTCCAGTTCCAGGGGAATCCGAGACTTGCACGCAGACAGTACATTCATACACATACAGATATAAATAAAATTAAAAAAAAAAAAACTGAGTATGTGCAGCGGGACAGATGGCTTAGTGGTAAAGAGCGCCGACTGCTCTTACAGAGGACAGGGTTAATTCCCAGCACCCACAGGGCAGCTAAGAACTGTCTTTGAGCTGGGCATGGTGACACACGCCTGTCATCCCAGCACTCAGGAGGCAGAGGCAGGTGGATCTCTGTGAGTTCAAGGCCAGCTTGGTCTACAGAGTTCCAGGCCAGCTGGGGTTATAGGGAGACCTTCGTCTAAAAAAAAAAAAGCTGAGTGTGGTGACATGCACCTGTAATCCCAGTGCTGGGGACCTGGAGGTCAGCAGATCCCTAGACCAAAAGACCAGCCAGCCTAGGATAGATGGCAAGCTCCGGGCCAAGTCAGAGACCTTGTCTCAAAACACAAGGTATGCAGCACCTGATGAATAAATTTGAGTTTGAACTTTGACCTCCATATGCACGTGCACATACATGTTAACTCACCCACTTGAACACACACAGATGCACATATATATGTATATATATTAAGTACTAGATCTTAACATCAAGAATGTGAAATTCCTTCACCATAGGGCCCTACCCTCCTAGAACAAAGCCTGAAGCAGAAGCTGCCAGCCAGAATCATCTGTTAAATGAAGAACTTGGGGCTCCTTCCCTTTGAGGATAGTGGCACCTCCCTTATGCAAAGAACATATCTTCTCTATAAACCAAAGATAACAATGAATTTCAGCAGCAGAAATATATTTCACATTAAGTAAATGGATCCTCAAATAAAATACATCAAGAGGCACATGTGGAGTGTGCCAGTTTTAACAAAGGTCTCCCAGGACCACCAGTCCAGCTGAGCCACTGTGAGGCTTCACCACAGATTCCAGGCAAAATATTGTACTGACAGCCAAAACATCCTTGAGTTATACGGAGATGTACCCTGAGGAGAAAAATAACATTTATTGTCGGGTTTTAGATCTTCTAATTTCAGAAGGATTATAACCTCATTGCAGAAAATTTGGAAAACAGAGAAAAGCACAAAGAATACTGCCAGATTGTGTAGACTTTCCTGGCTGTTTTCTATATCTGTTCTGTCTCTCTGTCTCTCTCTGTTTCTCTCTCTGTCTCTCTCTGTCTCTCTCTGTCTCTCTCTGTCTCTCTCTCTCTCTCTCTCTCTCTCTCTCTCTCTCTCTCTCTCTGTGTGTGTTCATGTGCGTGCAGTGGACAACCTTGAGTGTTGGTCCTCACTCTCTGCTTTATTTGAGACAGGCTTGTTGTTGTTGTTGTTTTGTTTTTTGTCTTTTTGCGACAGGGTCTCTGTGCTGGATAGCTTTGGTGTCAACTTGACACACCTGGGTTGAGGGAGCCTCGGTTGGGGAATTGGCTCCATTGGATTGGCCTGTGGCCACATCTGTGGTGTATTGTCTTGATTGTTGAGCAGTGACAGTATAAGAAGGCAGGCTGAGCAAGCCAGTAGAGAGTAAGCCAGTGAACATCACTCCTCCATGGCCTGTGCTTCAGCTCCTGCCTCCAGGTGTCTGCCCTGAGTTCCTGCCTTGAGTTCCCTAAGTGATGATCTGTGACCTGGGAGATGTAGGCTGAATAAACCCTTTCCTCCCCAAGTTGGTGTCGGTCAGAGTGTTTTGTCACAGCATTGGAAGACAAACTACGACAGTCTCCCTGTAGCTCCAGCTGGCCTGGAACTCACTCTGTAGACCAGGCTGGCCTTGAACTCACAGAGATCCACCTGCCTCTGCCCAGTTTGAGACAGGTTGTTTTTACTTTTTGTTGCTGCTATGCCAGGCTTGCTGACCCATGAGCCTCCATGGATGTTTCTGCTTCACCTAGCATCTCAGAAGAGCACTGGATTATAGACGTGTACATTATAGCCTGGCTTTATGTGGGTTCTGGGGATTCAAACTCATGCTTGTGTAGCAAGGGCTTTACCCACTGAGCCAACTTCCCAGTTCCTTCTGTGAATGTCTTTAAAATAAATTTTTTAATGTGTATGAGTGTTTTGCCTGCACGTAAGTGCCATCTCTTTGGTCCCCAATTTTAAACTACATATAACTTAGTTAAAAAAATCATAGAGGTAGGAAAGGAAAAAAGGTATCATGATGCTATCCTGATGCCTAAATTTTTCTTGTGTATCTTCCCAGAATATGTAATAATACTGTATTAGTGTTCAATAATTTATTATTAATACACAGAGCTTCAATAAAGCATTGGCTTAAAATAAAAAAATGGAAAATAAAAATTTATTGTTTAATGTAACAATATGTCATACATACCTGGTGGTCTGTTGTACTTTTATAAATTTTATTTATTTTATGTGTATGACTATATTGCCTGCATGTTAAGTGCACCTGTGTCATGCAGTACCTACAGAGGACAGAAGAGAGCATTGGATCTCCTGGAACTGGAGTTACAGGTGGTTGTTAGCCACCATGTGAGTGCTGGGAACTGAACCTGGATCTTCTGCAAAAGCAGCCAGTGCTCTTAACTGCTGAGCGATCTCTCCAGTCCACAGTAAGTTGTTTTTGTTTTTGTTTTTGTTTTTTGATGTTTTTGGTCTTTTTGAGACAGGGTTTCCATGTAGCCCCAGCTGGTCTGGAATTTGCTCTGTAGACCAGGCTGGCCTTGAACTCACAAAGATCCACCTGCCTCTGCCTCCCAAGTGCTAGGTTTAAAGGCATTTGCCACCACACCGGGCTTGACAGTAAGTTTTAAGTGGTCTCTATTTGAACATTTTTGCTTTTGAGTTTATCATTTTAGGAGTTTCTCTCTGAGGTCCAAGCTGGCCTCATGTGCACAGTGATCCTCCTTCCTCAGCCTCCTGAGTGCTGAGATTGCAGGCCTGAGCCACCAAACCTGGGTTCATTTTTTGCATTTAAAACTTTTTTTTTTTTATTTCTGTATGTGTATCAATGTACTGTCTGCATGCAGGTCTGTGCACCTGTGTGGTGCAATGCCGCGGAGGTCAGAAGAGGGCCTCGGATTCCCCTGGAGCTGGAGTTCTCCTGGAATTGGAGTTCCAGATGGCTCTCGGCCGCCATGTGGGTGCCGGGGATCGAACCCGGGTCCTCTGTAAGAGCGGTCGGCGCTCTTAACTGCTAGGCCATCTCTCCAGCCCGCATTTAAAACTTTTTATATTGGCTGGATGTGGTGGCTCACGCCTTTAATCCTAGCACTTAGGAGGCAGAGGCAGGCGGATCTTTGTGAGTTCAAGCCTGGTCTACAGAGTGAGTTCCAGGACAGCTGGGGCTACAGGGAGACTCTGTCTCGAAAAGACCAAAAAAAAAAAAAAAAAAAACTTTTTATATTACATACAATGATGAGATGCTATTTGAATTTGGTTTGGCCCCGGGTTTAAAAAGTAAAACTTGGGAGACGCCATAACGCGCCAGGCCAGGATCGAAAGGTTATTCCTGGACAAACTGTCAGCCCATGAAAGGAAACAGCCAGAATTGACCAGAGTCCAAGTCAACAGCTCCAGAGAGAGTGGACTGTTTTACCTCTCATCCACCTGTGCCCCTTTTCTAAGCCTAGGGAACAACCTGCGGAAGAGGGGGCNTCATGGTTGGCTTCAGTGGTCAACTTGACACAAACCCCTCCTGGGAAGAGGGCTTGAAACTGGGGAATTTCCTTTATAAGAAGTGCCTGTGAGCATGTCTATGAGGCATGTCTTCTTCTGATGGTTGAGGTAATGGGGGAGGGCCATCCCACTGTGGTGTTGTGCCACCCCTGGAGCAGGTCATACTGGTGTAGAAAAAAGTAGGCTGGGGCTGGAGAGATAGCCTAAGTTGGTTAAGAGCGCTGCCACTCTTGGCAGAAGGACCCCGGGTTTCGATCCCCAGAGCCCCATGCGGACGAGAACCATCTGAAACTCCAAATTCGCAGGAGAACTCCAGTTCCAGGGGAATTTCGTACACCCTCTGTCTGACCTCCACGGCATTCTAACGACAATGAGTGCACAAACTTGCAATGCAGACGTTACATTCATACACATACAGAAATAATATAAATTAAATAAAAAAAATTTTTTTTTTAAAAAAAAAGGAGGGTGAGTACAGCCCGAGAGGCAAGCCAGTAAGCAGTGTCTGCCATGGGTATGTACTTGTCCAGTTCTTCCTCACAGGTCCCTGTCCTTGTTTCTTTGTCCTTGACTTCACCTCAAATGGACTATGTGTGCAATGAAAGTTTTAAGATGAAATAAATCCTTCCCTTTCCAAGTTGTTTTGGTTTAGAGTTTTATCACAGCAATTAAAAGATACTAAGACAGCAAATGAGGTGATACTGCTTTTTTCTGTAGTAGGAAGAACCATTTGATGTATAGAACCGGTCCCTAGAACAAAGAATTCCCTGGCCCTAGAGGTTGAGAAACTTTAGTCTACACAAACATATGTAGAATATAAAATCGTCTCAATAGGACTTGCTTTGACAGGAAGACAGAAACACCTGAGGTCCTATTTTATAATTTTATGAGGATAACATTGAAAATGGCAAATGAAAGTTTCCAAATACTCAGCTGAACTGCTTCAGCAACTCTCTTCTCAGCCCTGGTAGACTCTGTGTTACGGACAGCATTGGCTGTACTTTGGCAGAAAGTCTGATTCTGATGACAAATGGATGTGAGAATTAGCAATGTTTGGTTTATTTCTATTCTGACTTTTGGAAATTAATGATCACATGACTATCAGTAGGAAATTTACTGGAAGGACAGGAAAGAAAAGTTTTTAAAAACCCACAATTAACATTCTGGTTTTAGAAATTTCATATGAGAAAAATGAATTTAACACTTAGCTTCCCAACTTGGCCCATTTTCCCCATACCATTCATCCACTATTTCACTATACACATCAGCTACAAAGAATGCTACTGTATTAGTCAAGTTTCTCCTGCTGTAACAGAGTAGATTGCTTGATGGTTTTTATGATAAAATACCATAGCCAAAAGCTGCTTACACAAGAGTTTATTTTGGTTTATGGATTCCAGAAGGAAGGGTTCACAGCAGAGGAACGCATGGGGGTGAGGGGACTGCAGGAGCAGGGAGCCGGCTGATCACAGAAGAAGGAGAGAGAAACAGGACAGGCTTAGGCTAGAAACTTAAAGCCCGCCCCCCACTCCTTATAAAATAGAAAATAAAAAATAAAACAAAATAACAAACATAGAAGGGGCCTGGAGAGTTGGCTCACAGTTAAGAGCAGCATACTGCTCTGGCAGGGGACTGTAAGTTTATGGGTTCCCAGTACCACATCAGAGCTCACAACTGCCTATAACTCCAAGAGCCAGGGGATCCAAGGACTCCGGCTTACATGGGACACCTACATGCATGTATGCATATACACCATACACACAACACACACACCACGCAATGCACGCACGCACCACGGCACACACACACAATACCCACCACACATTAAAATGGGCTAACATTCCAATCAGCGCCCCCCAGAGTGCACAAGTAGGGAGTCATGGGACCTCCCTGGCCACCCCATGGGTGGGATGTTAAGGTGATTGCAAAGGTCTGGGATTGGGCCCTGGCGAGATGAGTCACCTCGGCCTATAAAACCCATCCATTTGAAGAAAAGAAGCTCTCTCTGTATTTGAATAACCTTAGCAGGTGTCATGTGTGCTTACTTTCCTCACATTGCTTTCTTACATGGCTCACCATGGGAATAAATGGGACAAGCCACATAAAAAGGAGGTTTTTTTTCACCAAAGTGAGAGCAGAACTAATCTGATGTAAACATGAATACTAGAAGGCAGTTGATGGGCACAACATGTTACATTTGGCAAAGCAACAACCAAAACAAGAACAAACACAGAGGAGCTCCACTATTATGGCTCAAAGCACATATTTTGGGCCAGTTTTTCACAGTACCAGGCATGATTTCACTCTGTTGGAAAAGGGCCTCACGATTGAAATCAGAACTGAAAATGGTTGGATTATTTCCAATAACAGTTGTAACCATTATTGCAACCAGTGGGACCATTCTTGCCTAGCAGGTCAAAGTATAGCACTCAGGCATTCACAGGTAAGACTGTTGACTCTTTTCCCCCTAGAAGAAAATGCCTGCATAGCATTTTCTGGCACCATGAGAAGCTAGCCATCAGGGAGAAGACTTGAGCCTCAGGTTTCAGCTTGATTTCCCCATCTTACAAGCAAAGTGTATGGAGTACGCATGTTTTTATTATATAAGGATGCTTTGTGTTCTACTGACAGAATCTGCATTTACAATAGCAGAACTGAATGTTCATAACTTGAAAAACTAAAATATTTACAGAGCTACCCTCTGCTCCAAACCATTGCCATACAGAGTTTGAGAACCAGTAAATCTGCATCACCTGAGAGCCAGATAGTAAAATGGATATTTTGCCCGGGCGTGTGGCGCACGCCCCTTTAATCTAGCACTGGAGGCAAGAGGCAAGGCAAGATCTCTTGGGAGTTTCAAGGGCCACCTGAGGTGGTCTACAGAGAGTTCCAGCGACAGCTGGGGCTACAGAGACCCTGTCTCGAAAAGAACAAAAAAAAAAAAGGAAGTTTAGTTCTGGGTGGGGTGGGGGCAAGAGGGGGGAAATCGGGTCTTAAATTTAAATTTGATTAAGAATATTTGTATGAAGGGCATGGTGGTGACAAGCTTTTTAAATCCCAGGACATCAGAGGCAGAGGCAACAGAAACTGCATACACATAAAATAATTAAATAAAAATTTAAAAAAAATGACTATGAAAAACATGGTCTTGCCACAGACATTAATTAAAATTCTTAAAAAAAAAAAAAAACCTTTCAGAGTCAGGTGTGGAGGCACACACCTTTAAGGCCAGCACTCGGAGGCAGAGGAGGTGGATCTCTGTGAGATGGAAGCCCAACCTAATTTATATGATCAAGTTCCCAGCCAGCTGGCGGTCACAGAGGAGAACCTGTCTCAAAACCTCAAACAAAACAACAAACCCCTCAAGCCCCCCAAATTTGGATTGCTGCCTGAGCCTATCAACCTGAGTTAACAACTCCGGACCACAATTTGGTGGAAGGAGAGAACCAACCCTTGCAAGTTGACCTCTGACCACCACACCATTCTGAAGCATGTGTACATGAACACACAAACAAACAAGTCAATAAATAAAAATCAAACAACATTAATTGTGTGCGTGTGTGTGCTACCATGCTCAAGAGCACATGTGGAGATGAGAGGATTATATAAGGAGTCAGTTCTCCCCTGCCACCATGTGGTTTCTGGGGACTGAGCTCAGACTTCAGGGGCTTGGCATCAAGCTGCCTTACTTGCTGGTTCATCTCCCCTATCTTTCTCTCTCCTCCTCCCTTCATACTCTTTTTTTTATTCCTTTTTCTTTTCCCTCCTTTTTCTTTTAGTTTTTTTGAGACAAGGGTCTCCCTTAGTTTCCAGCTGCCTGGAGCTCACTCTGTCAGCCAGCTGAGCCCTTGAACTCCTCAACAGGAGATCCACCGGCTGCTGCTTCCCGAGTGCTGGGACCTAAAGGCGCTGCGCCACCACGTCTGGCTCTTTTCTTTCTTCTTTGAGTTATTTGTCAGGGTCTACATGCTTCAGGACTGGAGAAAAATAAGTGTTTTTGGTTTTGTTCTCTCGTTTTGTTTATTCTGTCTTCTAACCCTGAGAAAAATGAAGGAAGACATAAACTTTTTTTGTGGAGTTAGTGAACCTGGAGGTTCCAGTTTTGTGTGGACTTTGCTTTTGACCACCTGTAAGACTCTGTGTAAACTGAGTCTCAATATCCTCATCTGTGAATAATGGAAATAGTGTTAACTGGTCAGGAGCTACCTTAGTGGGTTGGTAAAAAAATGAGTTAAAAAAAAAAGAATTGATGGGCTGGAGAGATCCGGCTCAATGGTTAAGAACACTGGCTGCTTCTGTGCAGAGGACCCGGGATCAATTTCCAGCACCTCACATGGCAGTGAACGACCATCTTTAACTCTCGAGTTCCAAAGGGTATCTAGATGCCATCTTCTGACATTCTGGGCACCAGTGCACCACATGGGGTACACTTACATAGATGCAGGCAATACATTCATACACATAATATAAAAATAATAAATAAATATTTAAAAGAGAGTTGAAAATACTGATATGAAAATTGCTTCATCACTCGAAGTAGAAGGATATTAAAATGTAAAATGGAATTATTTGTAGATTGCCTAGCACAGAACCTCAAGCACTGTAGGTACTGCTAAATTGAGTGGTCCATGGACCTAATTCTTGTAGGAGCCTCTCTCCTCACAGCCACCAGATGGCAGCAAAGAGCAAGTTTCCCTTAGAAACTCCCTCTGGTCAGCCCAGGGGGTTTAAAAAAGGTGCATAAAGGGGCCTGAGAGATGGCCTAGGCGGTTAAGAGAGGAGCCGACCCTCTTGCAGAGGACCCGGGTTTTGATCCCCAGCACCCACCATGGCGGCCGAGAACCGCTCTCAAAACTCCAATTCCAGGGAGAATCCAGTTCCGGGAATCCCGATACCCTCTTCTGACCTCCGCGGCGCTGCACGACAACTGGTGACCGACTTGCATGCAGACAGTACATTCATACACATACAAAAATAAATAAAATTAATATAAAAAAAATTTTTAAAGGTGCAATAAAATGATTGATGGCTCTCCCTGATCTTCTGGCAAGCTTCGATCCTCCTTCATCCCACCACCTCTTCTCCCTCCCCCAATTACTTCCCTAACCTAACCCATATATATATCATTTTTTTTGTCTTTCCAACCAATCATTGAATGATTTTTAAAAGCATTCAAGGGCAAATGGGAATTGATAACATTAGAGCATGTAGTTAATGTGAATTGTCAATGAAAATTAAACATGGAGGACTTATGAAACATACTTCAGGATGAGGAAATGGGGAAAAATGAAAATATTTAAACACTTGTTCTCCAAGTCCTTGTCCCAGATGCAGCGCAATAACTGGGGACCCCACCCACCATCCATTCAATAAATACTTATTCCTAGCTTGGGACTATAGATACATTCCCAATCCTACGTAGAAAGTACTGGACAAGTAACTATCACAGTTACACTTGTGATATTAGCTATGACATGGAGGGGACCGTGGGAGTATGTTGTAGGGTGATTTAATTTTTGGAAGGGGTCAGAAAAAAATCTCCCTGGGAAAGTGGTGCTTAAGCTGAGACTGGAGGATGAGCAAGAGTTGGCCATGCAAAGAAGGATGAGATAGGAGCTCCCCACGCCGAAAGAACAGGGCACCTGATGGTCCAATGAAGGCCATGTAATTTTGTATTCCTCTGATGGAAAAAAAGACATAATGACTAAACATTACCATGATTCAAGGACACTCAGCTGATTTCTAGGTTATTTATTATTCATCATCTGGACATATTTTGAAGGATTCTCATGCATGCATGAAGAAGGCAACATTGATTCCTTCAATAGCTGCTAAGGGGCTGTACTGATTTCATGGCAACCTTAGGATGATACTGTGACCCCCCAACCTGGATCACACAGGACTCAGTCATCGTTATCAAGAGAGATGATACTTGCCTCTTCCACATCTCTGCCTTGGAAAGTCAGGTTGGCTCTTATGAAACATTTCCATGTATAGAAATCCTAATCTAGATCCATGGGCCAGGGGCACTGTGGGTAGAATATAAACATCTATGAACTTTGGATTCAGGGGGGAAAATAGAAATCACTTCTTTTTTATTTTCACCAGTTTCTAGCTGAAAGTCAGCATGTCTCCTTTGCTTATGAATGTAGACTACAAATCATAGGGATGTTCCCAGTGCCCATGACTTTGCCACCAGAAGTCACAGATGCTTGCATGTCACATGTCACATATATAGCAGCTGCTGACATCTCAGAATTCATACTCATCACTACTTTGAAATTATGGTTATGTTTTAGACTTGCCTATGGTCCATTTATCATCCTAGTAAAGCCATACAATCAGAACACCACTGTGCTGGTTGAGTTTTGTCAGCTTGGACACAAACTTGATCTGGTGGGAAGACAGAACCTCAACAATTTGAGAATTTCTTCCACCAATGGTCCTGTGGCCATGACTTTGGAGCGCATTTCTTATTTTTTTTTTTTTTTTTTTTTTTTATTTGGTCTTTTACAAGCAGGGTCTCCATGTAGCCAACCAACTGGCCTGAACTCACTCTGTAGACTCAGGCTGGCCTTGAACTCACAAAAAAAAGAGCTGCCTGCCTCTGCCTCCCAGAGGGCTAGGATTAAAGGTGTGCACACCACCTGCCTGGCCAAGTTCATTTTCATTAACTGGCATTGATGTGGGAGGCCGAAGCACACTTTGAACATAGCATGCCGTGGGCATGGGCTGTGAAGGAAAGGGAGCCTTGAGCAAGCCAGGGGGAAACATTTCCACTTTCAATTCCTGCCTCTAGGCACCTGCCGTGACTTCTGCAAAGATGGACTGTGATCAGGACTACACTAAGACCTTTCTCCCATGTTCTTTGTCCGAGTATTTATCACAGCAACACAAAGCAAACTAGACACATGCATCACTAGATCCCTAATTGGCTTCATAAAGAATTTTGATATAACTGTACTTTAATATAGTTAGCTCCTTTCTAACTTTATTTAAGCCATTATTCTGAGAATAGTCTTTCAGGGCTTTCTTACAGGGCTGCCAAAAGGGTTCCATCCTAAGAATGGCAAAAGCAAACACCAAACCAGACGACAGACCAGACCAGACCAGACCAGCCAGACCAAACCAGAACCAACCAGGCCAGACCAGACCAGACCAAGACCAATAACCAACAAACCAAACCAGGTCCACACCAGACCAGGCCAAACCAAACCAACAAACCAAACCAGGCCACACCAGACCAGGCCAAACCAAACCAACAAACCAAACCAGGCCACACCAGACCAGGCCAAACCAAACCACATTCTATCAATCAATCCTGTCAACTCTGCCTCTAGTGCCTGTTCCAGGCCTCACTCATCCCATCCATTCCCTTGAACAACGTCAGGCGTCGCTCCCCTGCCTGAAATTTTCCCATAGCTCCTTTGGGAGTCTTCTTACTTCTCTTGTCTCTGGAACCATCATTCTGGAATTCCATGATCATACTCTATTCTTCCTTAGTCCTATGGATCCCACCACATAGCTCAACCTCTAATTTATTTACTTTTGGACAGAGATCTGGGGTCTGCTTTTTAAAAAGTGTTGAGATCATTCTTTGTGGTTATTTCTTTGTGGGGGCAATTCTTGTGCTTGGAGAAACACTATGATGCTCGCATTTATCTTTACAATATTTACCTTGTTCCATATACTGGTGATGTCACATTGGCCGCCACTCCACACAACTGTTGACACTGCTGTGTCTTCGCTCCACTCTATGTCTACAGTGCCTTTATCCCTTACCTACCTAAAGAAGACCTAGTCTTCCGGCATTCAGTTCAAAGGCTATTTATTTCAATTCATTTTTTTTCATTGCACATAGAATTTCTTGTTCCTCTTTCTATATCTCTGTACCATTATGTTCAACTTGTGTTATGTAGCAATTTCCTCACGAGATAAAATCCCTTTGCATAAGAAAGAAGCTTGTTAAGACAGAGGATGTTAAATGGGAGGGAGGTCAAACAAGGATGTTCAACAGGATATTCTAAGGGGGAGGTGAAGCAACAGGATGTTCTAAGGATGTTCCTACAGGGAAACTCATTAGGCTCACAAAGTAAATAATTCAATACCTTCAGGAAGTCCCTGGAAATGCAGTTCACTAGGTCCCTCTTTCCTGAAGCATAGAGGAAGGATTGTCTGAGACTCTCAGATAAGGTGAGCCACCCGGAAGAAGCAGGGACAAGGAAAGCTGCCTGGAAGACTCTGAGGAGCAAAGCTTCCGATAAGAGGCTCAGACCCGCAGAGCGGCTGGGAAAGAAACAGAGACAAGCCATGCTTTTTTTTTTTGTTTTTAATGTGTATGAATGTGTTACCCTGAAACTTCTAGAAAAGACACTCTCCAGCGGGTGTGGTGGTGCACGCCTTTAATCCAGCACTTGGGAGACAGTACATTCATACACCGTAAATAAATAAAAAACGAAATAAATAAATGAACACACTTAAAAATGTTTTGAATAGTGTACCGTGCAGTGCCCTTGGGCTCAGAAGAAGGGACAGTTCCTGGCAACTGGAGTTAACAGATGGTGCTTAAGCCGCCGCTATGTGGGTGCTCAGCGGAATTGAAAACCGTGGGTCCTCTGCAGAGAGCAGCCAATACTCAAACCACGAGCCATCTTTCCACCGCCCCTCAGCTACTTCTTCATGCATCTTATCCCTTACATCAATTAGTAAGAAAATGCCCCGCAGGCCAGTACAATTCCACAATTGAGGTTCTCCTCTTAGTGAGGTAACGCTAGTTTGTATCAAGCTTGACAACAAAAACTAATCGCATCCCCAAAGTGAGAGATTCAAAGTACTCAGCATTATGGCATGTTGACCAGACCAGTCAGAACTCAAAAGATTGAGGCTCTGTGATAGTTAAGGTTGACTGTCAACTTCTTTAGATTGAGAAGCACCTAGAAAATTAGTAAAGCATAACTTTGGTTGTATCTGTGAGAGCATTTCAACAGAGAATTAACTAAACAGGGAACACTCACCCAGAATGTAGGCGGCACCATCCCCCAGGCTGGGGGCCTGGGTGGAATACAAGTACAAAAAAGGAGAAAGCCAGCAACACAGTGTAACTGGTTAGCTTTGTCAACTCATAGACCTAATCAGCCGGAGAAATTCTCAATGAAGATTGTCTACATTGATTGGCCCGTGGCCAGTCTCTGCGCGAATTTGTCTTTAACTCTTAATTGCTTGAGAAACCCAGGCCATTGTGGGTGGCACCGTTCCCTAAACATGGGGTCTTGTACAGTATCAGAGCAGAGAGGTCCAGTGGGGCACAAGCACACAAGTGAGCAAATGAGCAAGTGCACATGTGTGCATTCATTTTATTCTGCTTTTAACTGTGGATGGATGGATGTGACTTGCCCTTTGAGTTCCTGCTTTGACTTCCACACAACGATGGACGGATCTGGAATCATAAGCCTGAATTAAATCCCTTTCTCCTTGAAGTTCGCTTATTTAAAATTTTTATTGATTCTTTATGTGGATTGGAATGTACTGTCTGCATTAGGTCTGTACCGCCAGGAGCCAAAGCTGTCAGCATACATGCTCACAGAAAAATTACTAAACGTACTTTTCAGGAGTTTAGGAGCCAGCTAACTTACTCAGGAATTTACAAGCCAGACTACAATCTGCAGAGTTTTGAGTGCACCTTGCTTATCTCAAGAAATTTACTGCATATACCAACCCCAGAAAAAATTAGTAAAATAGGAATTCCCAGTTACAACGTCATACATGGTTTAGAAAACATTTACTTAAATAAAGGTAGATTGGTGGGCTTCCTTCTTTAAAAAATTAGTGGTAAATGAAAAAACCAAAAAGGACCCTCCCTTCCTAAAAGCCCCTACAAACGGTTAAAATGGAAGGGAAAGACATTGCACTGAGTAGATATCATAGTCAGTTACAAGTGCCAGAAGTGTTTTTTCCAGACTAATCCAAAAGTCTCACGCTCCCTTTAAGCAAGGAGTTACACCTGATAACAATTAGTAAAAATGAGAATCTTCTAGGTACAGTTTTGCATGTTTAAAATGCATTACTTGGTCACGAGGCAAGTGGCAGGCTTCTCCCTAAGAAAAACAGAACTAATTGAGAGACTTCCCCAGGCCATGGCTTGAATTGCAGCCTAGAGATAACAATGCGAGGATAGATCGGGCTCCAGGAAGAATTGGGAAAGAACCAAACTGAAGCTTAAGGGGAGACAATGTCTCACATCTCACAAAACACCACGGTCTGTGGTTTTATGACCACTGTTTGCTCCGGGAGTTGTGTAAGTCTTTTTTTTTTTTTTTTTAATTAGTTTATTATTGGCTTTGAAATATATATCATACATTTTTCTCAATTCAGTTCAGGCTTATTTCCCTTTCCCTCCCCCCACCCCCACCCCATCCCAGATCATGCATTCTGCCATAACTGTCCTGCATCTTTCTCTCAGTTTTTTTTTTTTTTTTCATTTGAGCTATAAGTGATAATCCATGAGTACAAGCATCCTTCATGCAAAACCTATCTGCAGGCTGTTGTGCCCAAACACCTACAGCCCCACATCCAGTGGGGGTGACAGGTTGTTTGTTCAATCAAGTTGATCAAATGAGTGTCCAGATCATTGGGTGTAGTTTCACCATTCACCCCAATCGCAAGCCCTTACATTCTACCACGCCCCCTCTTCCGCAGGTTGTTCCCTAGCTTAGAAAAGGGGTCACAGTGGATGAGAGGTAAAACAGTCCACTCTCTCTGGAGCTGTTGACTTGGACTTGTCAATCTGAATTCTGGCTGTTCCTTTCATGGGCTGACAGTTTGTCCAGGAATAACCTTTCGATCCTAACTAATGAAGAACAAGCAATTAGATAATAGGTATTTAAGCAGCACTAATAGTTTATGGTAGGTTATTTAGCATAGACACATGTTTGGATATGTTAATCCATGAATTACAATTTCCCCCCCTGTATTAGTCATTTTTCTGTTTGCTGTGATAAAACACCAGACCAAGGAACTTATAAAAGGAAGAGTTATTTGAGCTTACAATTGGCGGTTCCAGGGAATTAGTCCACATTGTGGCGGAGGCATGGTGGCCGGATCCAGAGCAGCAAACAGAGGGTCACATATCGCAAAGAGCATAGGAAGCAGAGAGAAGCAACTGTAGAGCACGAGGCTTTGTTAAGCTCACTAAGCCCGCCCCCAGTGACACACTTCCCCAGCATGGCCACCCTTCTAAGACCTCCAGAAACAGCACCACCACTGGAGACAAATGTCTGAATATACTGAGCCTATGGGGGACACTCATTCAAACCCAAACACCCCCTGTTAAATAATGAAAGGTTTTTACTGTGCTTTAACATCTCCTAACCGTAGAGGATGTAAGCTTGTCGGCTCAGCCATGGGTTATTCCTCAAGGAGGAGAGACAATAGCCAATTAGATTTGGGATATACAGGCACATGGCTGCCATCTGCTGCACAGTATTTCCAGGCAGGTGAGGTGTAGCTGGTGCTGACGGTGGAGTCTTGTTTGACTCAGGGAGACCCATATTTGGCTTTATTGGTTTAGTGGCCTTTGGTACACTCTCTGGCATTCCAGAGGCCATCTGTACACTTGCATGTGTGGTCTCAATACATCCCCCCATGTTAACGTCAGGTCTTCGGCAGCAGGGTCTTATTGACCTCTCTTCTCCAACTGGGATCAGTTGGGCAAGGACCCTTACCTTTTGGTGGGCCTTGGATCCCCTGGGCCAACATCCACCTGGTAGAAACAATCCATCTTTGCTGATGTCAAGGAGCTCCTGTATTAATATATTTTGCTAGTGCATAGCCCTAGGACTTTAGTATATATTGGTTCTGAACAGAGGTAATCCCTTCCACAGTTCCCATGTCTAGTAATCAATTAAAGAAAGCAGTTTTACCGGTTTTATAAGAGATTACCTCTACAATAGTTGTCTTCACAATTTACAGTTGACGGGACGACCAGCATCATCGTCATATTTCTTCCTTGTTCTATGGGGGGAAGGCAAAAAGTCTCTCATATCTTAAGCAAAGTACCATGTGTAAAGTGCTTCTGGTTAGTGCTTCTGGTTAATGTGTAAAACAAACTCTTTAGTAAAGGGCTTATTTTTCCTGGGGATGATTAATCTTGATCTGTCTTTTCTTGTACTATATAAACAGTTGCTTGCTCTTAGTAAACATGCACCAGATTCAAGACCATTTGTGTCGTCTGTCTGTCATATCGCCAAACGTGCCCTCCTTTCCAAGACCCTGTTCCCACAGATTGAGTGAGCCCCCCGCTGGATGGTCTGCGGCAGGTCTGTGCACCCATTGTTTACATTGCCTCGGAGGTCAGAACAGGCGTTGAATTCTCCTGGAACTGGAGTTTAAGGACGGCTCTACAGCCGACATGTGGGTGCTAGGGATCAATCCAGGTCCTCTGCAAGAGCAGTCAGTGCTCTAACAACCGCTAAGGCTAATTTCGCCAGCCCAGAAGTTGCTTTTTGTCAGGGTAAAAATACAGCAAAAAAATAAATCCCTTTCTCCCCAAAGTTGCTTTTTTTTCAGGTATTTTATCACAGCAACAGAAATAAAACTAGAAGACATAGATACTGTCTTGCTCTCGCTTCCTGCCTGCCGTGCCAGCTGCTTGGCCACACTCTCCCCACCTTCATGGACTGAAACCTTGGAAGCTGTGAGCCAAAATAAATCCTTCAGGCTTAAGTTGTTTTGTCAGGTATTTTGTCATAACAACAAACAGCCTAACACAGACCCTCTTTTGTGTGGTTTGTGGGGTTTCCAATAGGAGCAGAGTAGTCGTAGCATGTAGGTGGATGGAGAGGAGTAATTTTGAAAAGAGTAGCTCTTTGCTGGTGGCTATGAAGTATTTGAATGTGCTGATAATCAAGATGGACATATCCTGGCTGAAGAGCAGTTATGTGTAGCAGCCTGTATATGTAAATATGTGTGCATTTGGTGTGCCCTGCTAAGCCAGGGCCCAGATAAATTCAATCTTCTACTCCTCCCAGACCTCTTTACTAAGGTCCATTGCTTCACCTAGCTTCTCCAGAAGGCTTTAGGCTATCTGTAAAATCAGTGCAATCTCATTCATTCCCCTTTCAATGTCTATTCATTTCCCCTTCCCTGCCTCTGTTCCAAAATATGACCAAGGCACAATTTTTTTTAAGACTTGAAAAATAACCAAGGAAGCAGGCTTCAAAATTCCCTGGACTACTAGATTAAAATGCAGATTTTTGGTCTCCCACCATAAGCCTACCGAATCAGACTCGCTGGGTGGGAACCAGGACCTTAAATGCATAATAGAATCCCCCAAGTGATTCTGAGGCATTTTACCGTTCAAGCATTATTGCATTAGGTTGGTAGTTTTCAGGCTTGGGTACATATTAGAATTACCTGGAGAGCTTACAAACAAAATGAAACAGATTACTAGATTCTAACCCAATCTGTTTAAACCAGATGTGGCCCAGAGAGGGCCACATTTTTGAACACTCCCCTAGGTGATTCTGGTTTGCAGTCAGGATTGAGAGCTACCAGTGTAGCAAATTCTTTATCTGGTTAAACAACCCTTGAACAACAGCAGCATTGAATGCTGGCTATAGTTAATATAGGTGATTTTCTCTCTCTCTCTCTCTCTCAATTCATCCTTACATGTGCATTTTTTGTCGAGAAGAAGGAAAACTCATTCTTTTTTTTTTTTTTTTTTGACTGCTGGTCGTGGAAAGACTGCATCGGGAGTCAAGTCATGCATTTTTATTCTGTGCTGGGCACGATGATAATTAAGGTCTTGAGATTGTCCGGAGTGTGTGCCAGAGCTGAAGTCTGCAACTTAGTATTCAGCTGCCTCCCGTTAATCAGTGGTGCAGATGGCTCTGAGACACTCTGCAGTACCTGATATCCACGGGCTGCTTTTCATAGCCCCCTTGTGAAATAATAGACCTCTTTCCCTACCAGTTCATGAGAGATAAAATAAGGCAGAGAAATTTAAGGGAGCTGCTCAAGGCTGGATATTTTACAAATGACATAGGCAAGGATAAAGTTGCTGGAGTTGGGCCAGACAGCACAAAATGAAGAGCTGATCATGTTCTAGGCAACTGAACATATAGCATAAGTATTTTGGATGACACAGACCCTTGCCTTCGCCTGTCGCCCTTGTTCCCTTTCAAGCCTTTCATTGCACAAACTGAACACATAAGTCCAGTTCATTGCTTCGTTGCTTATTAACCATTTTGCTAACATAGATCCAACTTGGTGGAAATGGGTTAAGTTCTCACCATCAGAAAAAAAAGACCTGGATCTGAATTAAATATTCATGCAACGACTGAAGCCAGTCGTTACTATCCAAAATGGCTGTGTGTCAGATCTTTCCTCATGTTCCATGATTGGTGTCACCACAGAGATATCTTGAAATTGGTTGTGCTGGGCAGATTTACATGAGTGTTTGCTGGCAAACACTATTAATACACTTTTTTTTTGTTTTTTTTTATATCTTTTTGTCCTTTGGCCTGGAACTTGCTACGTAATCAGGTGGACTGAACTTACAGAGATCCACCTACCTCTGCCTCTTGAGTGCGGGGATAAAGGCGTGCACCACCACGCTCTGCTCTATAAATTACACTTTTCTTTTTCAGTGCATTTTCATTTTCTTCTACACTCTAGGCACATGCTCTAACACTGAGCTATAACCCAGGTTCCTGGTTGTCAGGTTTTTGTTGTCAACATTACTTTTAACCTAGAGAGCCAATTGTTAAACATTTACCCAACCATGCCGCGACTGAGATCAGCACACAGTAAATTTTATCGATTTGTATATCTATTTTTAGGCTTTTTTAAGTGATAGAATCAACAATTAACAAAAAAATTGATCTGTCATCTTTGGTATACTCTGTGTTGCTTTACTTTAAAAAATATTCTATTTAGCTGGGTGTGGGGCACGCCTTTAATCCTAAGCACTTGGGAGGCAGAGGCAGGCAGATCTTTGTGAGTTCAAGGCCAGCCTGGTCTACAGTAGTGTTTCCAGGCAGCTGGGGCACAGGGAGACCCTGTCTTGAAAAGACAAAAAAAAATTAAATATCTATCTATCTATCTATCTATCTTATATATATAGATAAGATATATAGATAATATAGATATAATCAGCACCGGGCATAGTGAGTTCAAGGTCAATTGAAGCTACAGGGAAAGCTGTCTGTAAAAGAACAAAAAAATTTCTAAATTTTTTAAAATTTATTTATTTATCTGTGGGTGTATAACTGACTATGTGGAGGAGTCCACAGAGGCCAGAATAGAGCTGGAGTCACAGAGTTATGGGGTGCACTAATGTGGATGCTAGGCTCCAAATTTGGGTCCGTCTGCAAAGACAGCAAGGAGTCTTAACTGCTGAGCCATCTCTCCAGCCCCACATGACAAAAGATGTCTTCAGAAGCCTTGGGGCATGTGCAGCTTTGGAGTGTATCCTGAGGGAATAATTAGAAGCGTGTGCAATGCTGTACGCTTGAAAGTGGTCACTGCAGCACTGTTTATTACCCAGAGCTCCTAACAGGAGATTGACAGGGGGAGTTAAATACCATCTGCTAACTGGTGTAATGGGAAGTGGGGTAAGGGAGGATTGGTGAACCTGGAGATGTTTCCAATGTCTGGAGACATTTTTGATGGTCACAACTGGGAAGGGGTGTGACAGTGACCAGGGCCAAGGGTATTGTTGATCTCCTATGTTACCTAGGCAGCTCCCTACCGCAAAGATGTATCTGGTCCCAGATATCAGTAGGGCGGACACTGGGAAATTCTGCAGTGCACTGCTGTCTTGCTCCCACCTCCAGCTAATTACATGAGGGTTTCTAGGGGGAAAAGCAGTGGTATTTAAATAACAGCAACCTCTAAAGATGTTTCTACTGTGTGACTGAGTTGAGAACCTCTGATTTTCATTTTTAGAAAACTGGAAATAACTATGTGATCAATAGCAAGGAATATTACATAAATTGCTACTTAAATTTTTTATTAATTTTATTTATTTCTGTATGTGTATGAATGTACTCTCTGCATGCAAATTTGTGCACCCGTGTCGTGCAATTGCTCGGAGGTCAAAAGAGGGTGGTACGATTCCCCTAAACTGGAGTTCTCCTGGAATTGGAGTTTCAGATGGTTTTCGGCCGCCATGTGGGTGCTGGGGATCGAACCCGGACCTCTGCAAGAGCGGTTTGGTGCTCTAACCACTAGGACCATCTCTCCAGCCCAAATTGCCACTGCTTTATTTTTATTTTTATTTATTTTATTTATTTTTTGGTTTTTTTTTTGTCTCCCTGTAGCCCCAGCTGTCCTGGAACTCACTCTGTAGACCAGGCTGGCCTTGAACTGCACAAAGATCCGCTTGCCTCTGGCCTCCAAGTGCCAGGATTAAAGGCGTGGGCCACCACGGCACAAATTTGCCACTTTTAAAATAACATCTAATTTCTTAGTCCAGCAAAGAGATTAGATGTCAATAAGAAAAAGACCAAAAATGGAAAACTACTTGAAGGACATGGAAGGGCAGTTCTTAGGGAAAAAAAAAACAAAAACAAAAACCAAAAACAAAAATAAACAACCTCACATGGCTGGATGTAATGATGCATACCAGTAGTCCCAGCATTCAGGAGTGAGGCAGGAGGGTCGAAAGTTCAAGGTTGGACTAACTTGAACTACAGAGATCCTATCTCAAAAAATAATATAAATAAACAAGATAAAAACATTCAAATAAGCAACACATATACAATCAAGCTCACTAATAATTGAGAGATGCAAATTAATCTCTAACGTGAACAAATATTTTTAAATTGATACCATCCTGATTTAGGAAAAGAGAAGGAAAATAGGCAGATTCATAACATTGGTGAAAGGAAACATTGGGCATGAAATCTGGAGAGCAATTTTGGTAGTATTTAATAAAATAGTTTTAAAATATTGATAAATTATATAGGTTATTGACTTATTTGTTCTATGTCTAAATTTTATTGTCTACAGAATTAATAAGTCAAAAGAGGTATGCGCCAGGCATGATAGCACACACTTTTAATCCAGTAATTGCCAGACAAATGCAGGTGGATCTCTTGTGAATTCGAGGCCAGCCTGGTCTATACACTGAGTTCCATGCCAGATGCAGGTACTGGGAAACCGTGTCTCCAAAAAAATATGCATTTAAAAAAATTTGTTAGATAATGCCAAATTATCCCCCACATGTACACATTATGCACACACAGAGATAATATTACTGTGTGTAGGCACATAGTATATCTGTGTGTACCACATGTAGGCACACAGGAATATAAAATCAGATAGATTAGAGTGAGCATTTATTTTGAAATAAATTTTAGTAATTCACAGATACAAGTTTACTTTTTTTGTATTTTTGAGACAGGGTCTCCCTTTAGTCCCCACGGGCCTGGAGCTCGCGTCTGTAGAACAGGCAGGCCTGAACTCACAGAGATCCATCTCCTCTGCCTCCCGAGTGCTGGGATAAAGGCGTGCACCACATGCCCAGCTCAAAGATGGTTCTTAGACCACTATGTGGGTGCTGGGAATGAACCGGGTCCTCTGCAAGAGGAGTCCTGCTCTTAACCAAGTTTTTACTTTTATTTTTATTTATTTATATATTTTTATTTTTTTAATTAGTTTTTATTAATGCTGTTGTGATTTGCATACATTTTTTCCAATTCAGTTCAGGCTTATTTCCCTTCCCCCCCCCCACCCCATCACCCCCCCCCAATCCCCAATCAGTGATGTCTGCCATAACTGTCCCTGCATCTTCTCTTCTCAGTTTTTTTTTTTTTCTCATTTTTAGCTATAAGTGATAATCCATGAGATACAAGCTCCATCCTTCATGGCAAAACCTATCTGCAGGCTGTGTTGTGCCCAAACACCTACAGACCACACGCCGATCGCAGTGGGGGTGGACAGGTTGTGTTTCGTTCAATCAAGTTGAGCACAATGAGTGTCCAGACTACATTGCCTGTACGTTTCACCATTCACCCATTCACCATAGCAGGGCCCTTACATTCTATCTAATACCACCGCTAAAAATGAAAAAAAAAAACTGAGAGAAAGATGCAGGACAGTTATGGCAGAATGCATGATCTGGGATGGGGGGGGGGGGAAGGGAAATAAGCCTGAACTGAATTGGAAAAAATGTATGAAATGCACAAAGCATTAATAAAAACTAATTAAAAAAAATAAATAAAATATAAAAAATAAATAAAATAAAAAGTAAAACTTGGTTAAGAGCACTGACTCCTCTTGCAGAGGACCCGGGTTCTATTCCCAGCACCCACATAGTGGCTAAGAACCATCTTTGAGCTGGGCATGGTGGTGCACGCCTTTAATCCCAGCACTCGGGAGGCAGAGGCAGATGGATCTCTGTGAGTTCAAGGCCTGCCTGTTCTACAGAGCGAGCTCCAGGCCAGCTGGGACTAAAGGGAGACCCTGTCTCAAAAAATACAAAAAAAAGTAAAACTTGTATCTGTGAATTACTAAATTTAAATTTCAAAATAAATGCTCACTCTAATCTATCTGATTTTATATTCCTGTGTGCCTACATGTGGTACACACAGATATACTATGTGCCTACACACAGTAATATTATCTCTGTGTGTGCATAATGTGTACATGTGGGGGATAATTTGGCATTATCTAACAAATTTTTAAATGCATTTTTTTTTGGAGACACGGTTTCCCAGTACCTGCATCTGGCATGGAACTCAGTGTATAGACCAGGCTGGCCTCGATTCACAGAGATCCACCTGCATTTGTCTGGCAATTACTGGGATTAAAAGTGTGTGCTATCATGCCTGGCGCATACCTCTTTTGACTTATTAATTCTGTAGACAATAAAATTTAGACATAGAACAAATAAGTCAATAACCTATATAATTTATCATATATTTTAAAACTATTTTATTAAATACTACCAAAATTGCTCTCCAGATTTCATGCCCAATGTTTCCTTTCACCAATGTTATGAATCTGCCTATTTTCCTTCTCTTTTCCTAATACAGGATGGTATCAATTTATAAAATATTTGTTCACGATGAGATTAATTTGCATCTCTCAAATTATTAGTGAGCTTGATTGTATATGTGTTGCTTATTTGAATGTTTTTATCTTGTTTATTTATATTATTTTTTGAGATAGGATCTCATGTAGTTCAAGTTAGTCCAACCTTGAACTTTCGACCCTCCTGCCTCCAACTCCTGAATGCTGGGACTACTGGTATGCATCATTACATCCAGCCATGTGAGGTTGTTTATTTTTGTTTTTGGTTTTTGTTTTTTTTTTTTCCCTAAGAACTGCCCTTCCATGTCCTTCAAGTAGTTTTCCATTTTTGGTCTTTTTCTTATTGACATCTAATCTCTTTGCTGGACTAAGAAATTAGATGTTATTTTAAAAGTGGCAAATTTGTGCCGTGGTGGCCCACGCCTTTAATCCTGGCACTTGGGAGGCAGAGGCAAGCGGATCTTTGTGAGTTCAAGGCCAGCCTGGTCTACAGAGTGAGTTCCAGGACAGCTGGGGCTACAGGGAGACCCTGTCTCGAAAAGACCAAAAAATAAAATAAAATAAAATAAAATAAAAATAAAAGTGGCAAATTTGGGGCTGGAGAGATGGTCTAGTGGTTAAGAGCACCAACCGCTCTTGCAGAGGACCCGGGTTCGATCCCCAGCACCCACATGGCGGCCGAAAACCATCTGAAACTCCAATTCCAGGAGAACTCCAGTTCTAGGGGAATCTGACACCCTCTTTTGACCTCCGAGGCATTGCACGACACGGGTGCACAAATTTGCATGCAGAGAGTACATTCATACACATACAGAAATAAATAAAATTAATAAAAAAATTTTAAAGTAGCAAATTTATGTAATATTCCTTGCTATTGATCACATAAGTTATTTCCAGTTTTCTAAAAATGAAAATCAGAGGTTCTCAACTCAGTCACACAGTAGAAACATCTTTAGAGGTTGCTGTTATTTAAATACCACTGCTTTTCCCCCTAGAAACCCTCATGTAATTAGCTGGAGGTGGGAGCAAGACAGCAGTGCACTGCAGAATTTCCCAGTGTCCGCCCTACTGATATCTGGGACCAGATACATCTTTGCGGTAGGGAGCTGCCTAGGTAACATAGGAGATCAACAATACCCTTGGCCCCTGGTCACTGTCACACCCCTTCCCAGTTGTGACCATCAAAAATGTCTCCAGACATTGGAAACATCTCCAGGTTCACAATCCTCCCTTACCCCACTTCCCATTACACCAGTTAGCAGATGGTATTTAACTCCCCCTGTCAATCTCCTGTTAGGAGCTCTGGGTATAAACAGTGCTGCAGTGACCACTTTCAAGCGTACAGCATTGCACACGCTTCTAATTATTCCCTCAGGATACACTCCAAAGCTGCACATGCCCCAAGGCTTCTGAGACACTTTTGTCATGTGGGGCTGGAGAGATGGCTCAGCAGTTAAGACTCCTTGCTGCTCTTGCAGAGGACCCAAATTTGGAGCCTAGCATCCACATAGTGCACCCCATAACTCTGTGACTCCAGCTCCTATTCTGGCCTCTGTGGACTCCTCCACATAGTCAGTTATACACCCACAGATAAATAAATAAATTTTAAAAATTTTAGAAATTTTTTGTTCTTTTTCAGACAGGCTTTCCCTGTAGCTTCAATTGACCTTGAACTCACTATGCCCGGCTGATATATCTATATATATCTATATATCTATCTATATATATATAGATAGATAGATAGATAGATAGATATATAATTTTTTTTTGTCTTTTCAAGACAGGGTCTCCCTGTGGCCCCAGCTGTCCTGGAACACTCTGTAGACCAGGCTGGCCTTGAACTCACAAAGATCTGCCTGCCTCTGCCTCCCAAGTGCTAGGATTAAAGGCGTGCCCCACCACACCCAGCTAAATAGAATATTTTTTAAAGTAAAGCAAACACAGAGTATACCAAAGATGACAGATCAATTTTTTTTGTTAATTGGTTGATTCTATCACTTTAAAAAGCCTAAAAATAGATATACAAAAGTTCAGATAAATTTTACTGTGCTGATCTAGTGCAGGCATGGTTGGGTAAATGTTTAACAATTGGCTCTCTAGGTTAAAAAGTAATGTTGACAACAAAACCTGACAACCAGGAACCTGGGTATATAGCTCAGTGTTAGAGCATGTGCCTAGAGTGTAGAAGAAAATGAAAATGCACTGAAAAATAAAAGTGTATTTATAGAGCCAGGCGTGGTGGTGCACGCCTTTAATCCCCGCACTCAAGAGGCAGAGGTAGGTGGATCTCTGTAAGTTCAAGGCCACCCTGATCTACATAGTTAGCTCCAGGCCAGCTGGGACTAAAGGGAGACCCTGCCCCCAAAATAAAAACAAAAAAAGTGTATTAATAGTGTTTGCCAGCAAACACTCATGTAAATCTGCCCAGCACAACCAATTTCAAGATATCTCTGTGGTGACACCAATCATGGAACATGAGGAAAGATCTGACACACAGCCATTTTGGATAGTAACGACTGGCTTCAGTCGTTGCATGAATATTTAATTCAGATCCAGGTCTTTTTTTTCTGATGGTGAGAACTTAACCCATTTCCACCAAGTTGGATCTATGTTAGCAAAATGGTTAATAAGCAACGAAGCAATGAACTGGACTTATGTGTTCAGTTTGTGCAATGAAAGGCTTGAAAGGGAACAAGGGCGACAGGCGAAGGCAAGGGTCTGTGTCATCCAAAATACTTATGCTATATGTTCAGTTGCCTAGAACATGATCAGCTCTTCATTTTGTGCTGTCTGGCCCAACTCCAGCAACTTTATCCTTGCCTATGTCATTTGTAAAATATCCAGCCTTGAGCAGCTCCCTTAAATTTCTCTGCCTTATTTTATCTCTCATGAACTGGTAGGGAAAGAGGTCTATTATTTCACAAGGGGGCTATGAAAAGCAGCCCGTGGATATCAGGTACTGCAGAGTGTCTCAGAGCCATCTGCACCACTGATTAACGGGAGGCAGCTGAATACTAAGTTGCAGACTTCAGCTCTGGCACACACTCCGGACAATCTCAAGACCTTAATTATCATCGTGCCCAGCACAGAATAAAAATGCATGACTTGACTCCCGATGCAGTTTCCCACTGACAGCAGTCAAAAAAAAAAAAAAAAAAAAGAATGAGTTTTCCTTCTTCTCGACATAAAAATGCAACATGTAAGGATGAATTTGAGAGAGAGAGAGAGAGAGAAAATCACCTATATTAACTATAGCCAGCATTCAATGCTGCTGTTGTTCAAGGGTTGTTTAACCAGATAAAGAATTTGCTACACTGGTAGCTCTCAATCCTGACTGCAAACCAGAATCACCTAGGGGAGTGTTCAAAAATGTGGCCCTCTCTGGGCCACATCTGGTTTAAACAGATTGGGTTAGAATCTAGTAATCTGTTTCATTTTGTTTGTAAGCTCTCCAGGTAATTCTAATATGTACCCAAGCCTGAAAACTACCAACCTAATGCAATAATGCTTGAACGGTAAAATGCCTCAGAATCACTTGGGGGATTCTATTATGCATTTAAGGTCCTGGTTCCCACCCAGCGAGTCTGATTCGGTAGGCTTATGGTGGGAGACCAAAAATCTGCATTTTAATCTAGTAGTCCAGGGAATTTTGAAGCCTGCTTCCTTGGTTATTTTTCAAGTCTTAAAAAAAATTGTGCCTTGGTCATATTTTGGAACAGAGGCAGGGAAGGGGAAATGAATAGACATTGAAAGGGGAATGAATGAGATTGCACTGATTTTACAGATAGCCTAAAGCCTTCTGGAGAAGCTAGGTGAAGCAATGGACCTTAGTAAAGAGGTCTGGGAGGAGTAGAAGATTGAATTTATCTGGGCCCTCGGCTTAGCAGGGCACACACAAATGCACACATATTTACATATACAGGCTGCTACACATAACTGCTCTTCAGCCAGGATATGTCCATCTTGATTATCAGCACATTCAAATACTTCATAGCCACCAGCAAAGAGCTACTCTTTTCAAAATTACTCCTCTCCATCCACCTACATGCTACGACTACTCTGCTCCTATTGGAAACCCCACAAACCACACAAAAGAGGGTCTGTGTTAGGCTGTTTGTTGTTATGACAAAATACCTGAACAAACAACTTAAGGCCTGAAGGATTTATTTTGGCTCACAGCTTCCAAGGTTTCAGTCCATGAAGGTGGGGAGAGTGTGGCCAAGCAGCTGGCACGGCAGGCAGGAAGCAGAGCAAGACAGTATCTATGTCTTCTAGTTTTATTTCTGTTGCTGTGATAAAATACCCTGAAAAAAAAGCAACTTTGGGGAGAAAGGGATTTATTTTTGTTGCTGTATTTTTACCCTGACAAAAAGCAACTTCTGGGCTGGAGAAATAGCTTAGCGGTTGAGAGCACTGACTGCTCTTGCAGAGGACCTGGGATTGATCCCTAGCACCCACATGGCGGCTGAGAGCCGTCCTTAACTCCAGTTCCAGGAGAATTCAACGCCCTGTTCTGACCTCCGAGGCATTGCACAACATGGGTGCACAGACCTGCCGCAGACCATCCCAGCGGGGGGCTCACTCAATCTGTGGGAACCAGGGTCTTGGAAGGAGGGCACGGGTTCGGCGAATATTATACAGACATGACGCACATGGTCTTGAATCTGGTGCATTTTACTAAGAGCAAGCAACTGTTTATATAGTACAAGAAAAGACAGATCAAGATTAATACATCCCCAGGAACAATTAAGCCCTTTACTAAAGAGTTTAAGTTTTACACATTAACCAGAAGCACTTTACACATGGTACTTTGCTTAAGATTAACACAACTCCCAGAGCAAACAGTGGTCATAAAACCACAGAGTTTGTTTGTGAGATGTGAGACATTGTCTCCCCTTGAAGCTTCAGTTTGGTTCTTTCCCATTCTTCCTGGAGCCCAATCTATCCGTCGCTTGTTATCTCTAGGCTGCAATTCAAGCCATGGCCTGGGAGAGTCTCTCAATTAGTTCTGTTTTTCTTAAGGGAGAAGCCTGCCACTTGCCTCTGACCAAGTATTGCATTTTAACATGCAAAACTGTAACTAAGACTTCTATTTTACTAATTTTATCAGGTGTAACTCCTTGCTTAAGGGACTGAGCTTTTTATTAAGTCTGGAAAAACACTTCTGCTACTTGTAACTGACTATGATATCACTCAGTGCAATGTCTTCCCTTCCATTTTACCTTTGTAAGGGCTTTTAGGAAGAGAGGGTCTTTTTGGTTTTTTCTTTACCATATTTTTTAAAGAAGGAGCCCACCATCTACCTTTATTTAAGTAATGTTTTCTACCATGTATGACTGTAACTGGAATTCCTATTTTACTAATTTTGTCTGGGGTTGGTATGGCAGTAAATTTCTGAGATAAGCAAGGTGCACTCAAACTCCTGAGATATGTGAGTTGGCTTGTAAATTCCTGAGGTAAGTAAGCTGGCTCCTAAACTCCTGAGATAAGTAAGTTAGTAATTTTCTGTGAGCATGTATGCCTGACAGCTTTGGCTCCTGGCACAGACCTACATGCAGACAGTACATTCATACACATAAAGAATAAATAAAAATTTTAAAATAAGGCAACTTCAAGGAGAAAGGGATTTAATTCAGCTTATGATTCCAGGTCCCAGTCCATCGTTGTGTGGAAGTCAAAGCAGGAACTTCAAAGAGCAAGTCACATCACATCCACAGTTAAAAGCAGAATAAAATGAATGCACACATGTGCACTTGCTCATTTGCTCACTTGTGTGCTTGTGCCCCACTGGACCTCTCTGCTCTGATACTGTACAAGACCCCATGTTTAGGGAACGGTGCCACCCACAATGGCCTGGGTCTTCTCACAGCAATTAAAGAGTTAAAGACAATTCCGCAGAGACATGGCCACGGGCCAACTCAATGTAGACAATCTTTCAATGAGAAATTCTAGGCTGTGTCAAGTTGACAAAGCTAACCAGTACACTGTGTTGCTGGCTTTCTCCTTTTTTGTACTTGTATTCCACCCAGGCCCCCAGCCTGGGGGATGGTGCCGCCTACATTCTGGGTGAGTGTTCCCTGTTTAGTTAATTCTCTGTTGAAATGCTCTCACAGATACAACCAAAGTTATGCTTTACTAATTTTCTAGGTGCTTCTCAATCTAAAGAAGTTGACAGTCAACCTTAACTATCACAGAGCCTCAATCTTTTGAGTTCTGACTGGTCTGGTCAACATGCCATAATGCTGAGTACTTTGAATCTCTCACTGGGCTGCTTAGTTTTTGGTCAACTTGATACAAACTAGAGTTACCTCATAAGAGGAAACCTCAATTGTGGAATTGATACTGGCCTGCGGGGCATTTTCTTACTAATTGATGTAGGAGGATAAGATGCATAAGAAAAGTAGCTGAGGGGGCTGGAAAGATGGATCAGTGGTTAAGAGTATTGGCTGCTCTTGCAGAGGACCCAGGTTCAATTCCCAGCACCCACATAGCGGCTAACAGCCATCTGTAACTCCAGTTCCAGGAGAATCTGTCACCTTCTTCTGAGCTCCAAGGGCACTGCAGGTAACATATTCACACACATTTTTAAGTGTTTCATTTATTTATTTGTTTGTTTATTTATTTACGTGTATGAATGTACTGTCTCCCAAGTGCTTGGATTAAAGGCGTGCACCACCACACCCGCTGGAGAGTGTCTTTTCTAAGAAGTTCAGGTAACACATTCATACACATTAAAAAAAAAAAAAAAAGCATGGCTTGTCTCTGTTTCTTCCCAGCCGCTCTGCGGGTCTGAGCCTCTTATCGGAAGCTTTGCTCCTCAGAGTCTTCCAGGCAGCTTTCCTTGTCCCTGCTTCTTCCGGGTGGCTCACCTTATCTGAGAGTCTCAGCAATCCTTCCTATATGCTTCAGGAAAGAGAGGACCTAGTGAATCATTTCCAGGGACTTCCTGAAGGTATTGAATTATTTACTTTGTGAGCCTAATGAGTTTCCCTGTAGGAACATCCTTAGAACATCCTGTTGCTTCACCTCCCCCTTAGAATATCCTGTTGAACATCCTTGTTTGACCTCCCTCCCATTTAACATCCTCTGTCTTAACAAGCTTCCCTCTGCAGTGGAATGTCTTATCTCGGAGGAAATTGCTACATAACACAAGTTGAACATAATGGTACAGAGATATAGAAAGAGGAACAAGAAATTCTATGTGCAATGAAAAAAAATGAATTGAAATAAATAGCCTTTGAACTGAATGCCGGAAGACTAGGTCTTCTTTAGGTAGGTAAGGGATAAAGGCACTGTAGACATAGAGTGGAGCGAAGACACAGCAGTGTCAACAGTTGTGTGGAGTGGCGGCCAATGTGACATCACCAGTATATGGAACAAGGTAAATATTGTAAAGATAAATGCGAGCATCATAGTGTTTCTCCAAGCACAAGAATTGCCCCCACAAAGAAATAACCACAAAGAATGATCTCAACACTTTTTAAAAAGCAGACCCCAGATCTCTGTCCAAAAGTAAATAAATTAGAGGTTGAGCTATGTGGTGGGATCCATAGGACTAAGGAAGAATAGAGTATGATCATGGAATTCCAGAATGATGGTTCCAGAGACAAGAGAAGTAAGAAGACTCCCAAAGGAGCTATGGGAAAATTTCAGGCAGGGGAGCGACGCCTGACGTTGTTCAAGGGAATGGATGGGATGAGTGAGGCCTGGAACAGGCACTAGAGGCAGAGTTGACAGGATTGATTGATAGAATGTGGTTTGGTTTGGCCTGGTCTGGTGTGGCCTGGTTTGGTTTGTTGGTTTGGTTTGGCCTGGTCTGGTGTGGCCTGGTTTGGCTTGTTGGTTTGGTTTGGCCTGGTCTGGTGTGGCCTGGTTTGGTTTGTTGGTTTGGTTTGGCCTGGTCTGGTGTGGCCTGGTTTGGTTTGTTGGTTTGGTTTGGCCTGGTCTGGTGTGGCCTGGTTTGGTTTGTTGGTTTGGTTTGGCCTGGTCTGGTGTGGCCTGGTTTGGTTTGTTGGTTTGGTTTGGCCTGGTCTGGTCTGGCCTGGTTTGGTTCGTTGGTTTGGTTTGGCCTGGTCTGGTCTGGTCTGGTCTAGTCTGGTTTGGTGTTTGCTTTTGCCATTCTTAGGATGGAACCCTTTTGGCAGCCCTGTAAGAAAGCCCTGAAAGACTATTCTCAGAATAATGGCTTAAATAAAGTTAGAAAGGAGCTAACTATATTAAAGTACAGTTATATCAAAATTCTTTATGAAGCCAATTAGGGATCTAGTGATGCATGTGCTCTAGTTTGCTTTGTGTTGCTGTGATAAAATGCAGCAACCCAGGGAAGAAAGGGTTCTATATCCTGATCACAGTCCATCTTTGCAGAAGTCACGGCAGGTGCCTAGAGGCAGGAATTGAAGTGGAAATGTTTCCCCCCTGGCTTGCTCAGCTCCCTTCCTTCCACAGCCCAGGCCCACCTGCCCACAGTGTGCTCGGCCTCCCACATCAATTGCCAGTTAAGAAAATGCCTCTGGCCAGGCATGGTGGTGGTGCACACCTTTAATCCTAGCCCTTGGGAGGCAGAGGCAGGCAGATCTTTGTGAGTTCAAGGGCAGCCTGGTCTACAGAGTGAGTTCCAGGCCAGTTGGGGCTACATGGAGACCCTGTCTTGAAAAGACAAAAAAAAAAAAAAAAAAAAAAAAAGAAAATGCCTCAAAGTCATGGCCACAGGACCATTGGTGGAAGAAATTCCTCAATTGTTGAGGTTCTGTCTTCCCACCAGACTCAAGTTTGTGTCAAGCTGACAAAAACTAACCAGCACAGTGTGTGTCTGTATGGCTTTACTAGATAATAAGACATAGCAAGTCTAAAAACTACCATAATTTCAAAGTAGTGATGAGTATGAATTCTGAGATGTCAGCAGCTGCTATATATGTGACATGTGACATGCAAGCATCTGTGACTTCTGGTGGCAAAGTCATGGGCACTGGGAACATCCCTATGATTTGTAGTCTACATTCATAAGCAAAGGAGACATGCTGACTTTCAGCTAGAAACTGGTGAAAATAAAGAAGTGATTTTATTTTCCCCCCAATCCAAGTTCATAGATGTTTATATTCTACCCACAGTGCCCCTGGCCCATGGATCTAGATTAGGATTTCTATACATGGAAATGTTTCATAAGAGCCAACCTGACTTTCCAAGGCAGAGATGTGGAAGAGGCAAGTATCATCTCTCTTGATAACGATGACTGAGTCCTGTGTGATCCAGGTTGGGGGGTCACAGTATCATCCTAAGGTTGCCATGAAATCAGTACAGCCCCTTAGCAGCTATTGAAGGAATCAATGTTGCCTTCTTCATGCATGCATGAGAATCCTTCAAAATATGTCCAGATGATGAATAATAAATAACCTAGAAATCAGCTGAGTGTCCTTGAATCATGGTAATGTTTAGTCATTATGTCTTTTTTTCCATCAGAGGAATACAAAATTACATGGCCTTCATTGGACCATCAGGTGCCCTGTTCTTTCGGCGTGGGGAGCTCCTATCTCATCCTTCTTTGCATGGCCAACTCTTGCTCATCCTCCAGTCTCAGCTTAAGCACCACTTTCCCAGGGAGATTTTTTTCTGACCCCTTCCAAAAATTAAATCACCCTACAACATACTCCCACGGTCCCCTCCATGTCATAGCTAATATCACAAGTGTAACTGTGATAGTTACTTGTCCAGTACTTTCTACGTAGGATTGGGAATGTATCTATAGTCCCAAGCTAGGAATAAGTATTTATTGAATGGATGGTGGGTGGGTCCCCAGTAGGTCCATCTGGGACAAGGACTTGGAGAACAAGTGTTTAAATATTTTCATTTTTCCCCATTTCCTCATCCTGAAGTATGTTTCATAAGTCCTCCATGTTTAATTTTCATTGACAATTCACATTAACTACATGCTCTAATGTTATCAATTCCCATTTGCCCTTGAATGCTTTTTAAAAATCATTCTAATGATTGGTTGGAAGAAAAAAAAATATATATATATGGGTTTAGGTTAGGGAAGTATTGGGGAGGAGAAGAGGTGTGGATGAAGGAGGATCAGCTTGCCAGAAATCAGGGAGAGCCATCAACCATTTTATTGCACCTTTAAAATTTTTTTTTATTAATTTTATTTATTTATTGTATGTGTATGAATGTACTGTCTGCATGCAAGTCTGTGCACCCGTGTCGTGCAACGCCGCGGAGGTCAGAAGAGGGTATCGGATTCCCCTGGAACTGGAGTTCTCCTGGAATTGGAGTTTTAGACGGTTCTCGGCCGCCATGTGGGTGCTGGGGATCAAACCCGGGTCCTCTGCAAGAGCGGTCGGCTCTCTTAACCGCTAGGCCATCTCTCCAGCCCCTTTATTGCACCTTTTAAACCCCCTGGGCTGACCAGAGGGAGTTTCTAAGGGAAACTTGCTCTTTGCTGCCATCTGGTGGCTGTGAGGAGAGAGGCTCCTACAAGAATTAGGTCCATGGACCACTCAATTTAGCAGTACCTACAGTGCTTGAGGTTCTGTGCTAGGCAATCTACAAATAATTCCATTTTACATTTTAATATCCTTCTACCAGTGATGAAGCATTTTCATATACAGTATTTCAACTCTCTTTTTTAAATATTTTATTTATTATTTTTATATTATGTGTATGAATGTATTGCCTGCATCTATGTAAGTGTACCCATGTGGTGCACTGTGCCCAGATGTCAGAAGATGGCATCTGATTACCTTGGAACTAGAGTTAAAGATGGTCGTTAGCTGCCATGTGAGTGCTGGAAATTGATCCCTGGTCCTCTGCAAGAGCAGCCAGTGTTCTTAACCATTGAGCCATCTCTCCAGCCCATCATTCTTTTTTTTTTTAACTCATTTTTTTACCAACCCACTAAGGTAGCTCCTGACCAGTTAACACTATTTCCATTATTCACAGATGAGGATATTGAGACTCAGTTTACACAGAGTCTTACAGGTGGTCAAAAGCAAAGTCCACACAAAACTGGAACCTCCAGGTTCACTAACTCCAACAAAAAAAGTTATGTCTTCCTTCATTTTTCTCAGGGTAGAAGACAGAATAAACAAAACAAAACAAAACAAAACACTATTTTCTCCAGTCCTGAAGCATGTAGACCCTGACAAATAACTCAAAAGAAAGAAAAGGCCAGACGTGGTGGCGCACGCCTTTAGTCCCAGCACTCGGGAAGCAGAGGCAGGTGGATCTCTCTGTGAGTTCAAGGCTAGCCTGGTCTGCAGAGTGAGCTCCAGGCCAGCTGGAACTAAAGGGAGACCCTGTCTCAAAAAAACTAAAAAGAAAAAGGGAGGAAAAGAAAAAAGAATAAAAAAAAGAGAGAAGGGAGGGAGAGAAAGATAGGGGAGATGACCAGCAAGTAAGGGCACTTGATGCCAAGCCTGAGGGTCTGAGCTCAGTCCCCAGAAACCACATGGTGTAAGGGGAGAACTGACTCCTATATAATCCTCTCATCTCCACATGTGCTCTGTGGCACATGTGCACACACACGCACACAATTATGTGTTTATTTTTATTTATTTACTTGTTTGTTGTGTGTGCATGTACACATGCTTCAGAATGTGTGTGGTGGTCAGAGGTCAACTTGCAAGGGTTGGTTCTCTCCTTCCACCAATTGGGTCCCAGGAGTTGAACTCAGGTTGATAGGCTCAGCAGCAATCCAAATTTGGGGGGCTTGGGGGTTTTGTGGTTTGTTTGGTTTGAGACAGGTTCTCCCTGTGACCCCAGCTGGCTGGGAACTTGATATATAAATTAGGTTGGCTTCCATCTCACAGAGATCCACCTGCCTCTGCCTCCTGAGTGCTGGTCTTAAAGGTGTGTGCCTCCACACCTGACTCTGAAAGGTTTTTGTTTTTTTTTAGAGCAGATTCTAATTAATTCTGTGGCAAGACCATAGTTTTCATCCAGTCATTTTTTTAAATTTTTATTTATTATTTTATGTGTATGAGTGTACTGTCTGCCTCTGCCTCCTGAGTCCTGGGATTAAAAGCATGCACCACCATGCCCAGCTCATACAATATTTCTTAATCAAATTTAAATTTAGACCCATTCCCCCCCTCTTGCCCCCCACCCCACCAGAACTAAAACTCTCCTTTTTTTTTTTGGTCTTTTCGAGACAGGGTCTCCCTGTAGCCCCAGCTGTCCTGGAACTCACTCTGTAGACCAGGCTGGCCTTGAACTCACAAAGATCTGCCTGCCTCTGCCTCCCGAGTGCTAGGATTAAAGGCGTGCGCCACCACGCCCGGCAAAACTCTCCATTTCTATCTGGCTCTCAGGTGATGCAGATTTACTGGTTCTCAAACTCTGTATGGCAATGGTTTGGAGCAGAGGGTAGCTCTGTAAATATTTTAGTTTTTCAAGTTATGAACATTCAGTTCTGCTATTGTAAATGCAGATTCTGTCAGTAGAACACAAAGCATCCTTATATAATAAAAACATGCGTACTCCATACACTTTGCTTGTAAGATGGGGAAATCAAGCTGAAACTGAGCTCAAGCTTCCTCCCTGATGGCTAGCTTTCATGGTGCCAGAAAATGCTATGCAGGCATTTTCTTCTAGGGGGAAAAGAGTCAACAGTCTTACCTGTGAATCCTGAGTGCTATACCTTTGACCTGCTAGGCAAGATGTACCCACTGGTGCAATAGTGGTACAACTGTTATGGAAATAACCAACCATGTTCTGATTTCATCTGAGGCCCTTTCCACAGGACAGAATTCATGCCTGGTACTGTAAAACTGGCCCAAAATATGTGCTTTGAGCCATAATAGTGAAGCTCCTACTGTGTTTGTTTCTTGTTTGGTTGCTTTTGCCTAAATGTACATGTTGTGCCCATCAAACTGCCTTCTAAGTATTCATGTTTACACTCAGATTAGTTCTGCTCTCATCTTTGGTGAAAAAAAACCTCCTTTTTATGTGGCTTGTCCCATTTATTCCCATGGTGAGCCATGTAAGAAGCATATGTGGGAAAGCACAGCACACAGACACATGCTAAGGTATTCAAATACAGAGAGAGACTTTCTTCAAAATGGATGGGTTTTATAGGCAGTATGATCTCATCTCCCAGGGCCCAATCCCAGACCTTTGCATCACCACATCCCACTCCATGGGTGCCAGGGAGGTCCCATGACTCCTACTTGTGCCTCTGGGGGGCGCTGATTGGAATGTTAGCCCATTTTAATGTGTGTGGGTATGTGTGTGTGTGCACGTGCGTGCGTGCGTGCATGCGTGTGTGTGTGTGTGTGTATGGTGTATATGCATACATGCATGTAGGTGTCCATGTAAGCCGGAGTCTTTGGATCCCCTGGATCTGGAGTTATAGGCAGTTGTGAGCTCCCTGATGTGGGTACTGGGAACCAAACTACAGTCCTCTGCCAGAGCAGTATGTGCTCTTAACTGCTGAGCCAACTCTCCAGGCCCCTTCTATGTTTTTATTTTGTTTTTATTTTTTATTTTCTATTTTATAGGGATGGGGGGCGGGCTTTAAGTGTTTCTAGCCTAAGCCCTTCCTGTTTCTCTCTCCTTCTTCTGTGATCAGCCGGCTCCCTGCTCCTGCAGTCCCCTCACCCCCATGCGTTCCCTGCCCTGTGAACCCTTCCTTCTGGAATCATAAACCAAAATAAACTCTTGTGTAAGCAGCTTTTGGCTATGGTATTTTATCATAAAAACCATCAAGCAATCTACTCTGTTACAGCAGGAGAAACTTGACTAATACAGTAGCATTCTTTGTAGCTGATGTGTATAGTGAAATAGTGGATGAATGGTATGGGGAAAATGGGCCAAGTTGGGAAGCTAAGTGTTAAATTCATTTTTCTCATATGAAATTTCTAAAACCAGAATGTTAATTGTGGGTTTTTAAAACTTTTCTATTCTGTCTTCCAGTAAATTTCCTCCTGATATCATGTGATCATTAATTTCCAAAAGTCAGAATAGAAATAAACCAAACATTGCTAATTCTCACATCCATTTGTCATCAGAATCAGACTTTCTGCCAAAGTACAGCCAATGCTGTCCGTAACACAGAGTCTACCAGGGCTGAGAAGAGAGTTGCTGAAGCAGTTCAGCTGAGTATTTGGAAACTTTCATTTGCCATTTTCAATGTTATCCTCATAAAATTATAAAATAGGACCTCAGGTGTTTCTGTCTTCCTGTCAAAGCAAGTCCTATTGAGACGATTTTATATTCTACATATGTTTGTGTAGACTAAAGTTTCTCAACCTCTAGGGCCAGGGAATTCTTTGTTCTAGGGACCGGTTCTATACATCAAATGGTTCTTCCTACTACAGAAAAAAGCAGTATCACCTCATTTGCTGTCTTAGTTATTTTCTATTGCTGTGATAAAACTCTCTGAACAAAAACAACTTGGAAAGGGAAGGATTATTTCATCTTAAACTTTCATTGCACACATAGTCCATTTTGAGGGAAGTCAGGCAAGAACACAGGACAGGAACCTGGAGGCAGGAACTGAAGTACATACCATGGCAGAACACTGCTTACTGGCTTGCTCTTCTGGGCTGTACTCAGCCTCCTTTTTTTTAAAATTTTTTTTATTAATTTTATTTATTTCTGTATGTGTATGAATGTACTGTCTGCATGCAAGTTTGTGCACTCATGTCGTGCAATGCCGTGGAGGTCAGAAGAGGGTGTCGAATTCCCCTGGAACTGGAGTTCTCCTGGAATTGGAGTTTCAGATGGTTCTCGGCCGCCATGTGGGTGCTGGGGATCGAACCCGGGTCCTCTGCAAGAGTGGTCAGCGCTCTTAACCACTAGGCTATCTCTCCAGCCCCAGCCTCCTTTTTTATACAACCCAGTATGACCTGCTCAGGGGTGGCACCACCCACAGTGGGATGGGCCCTCCCACATTACTCAACAATCAGGAAGAATGGCTCATAGACATGCTCACAGGCCAATCTGATAAAGGAAATTCCCCAGTCAAGGTTCCCTCTTCCCAGGAGGTGTGTCAAGTTGACAACTGAAGCCAACCATGACACTCGTGATGATCAAAGATGTCTATCCACTGTGACTGTATCCTGGGGGAAGGAAGACCAGTAAAATCATCCTCAGTTGATAACTGCCACTATAGATTAATGACAGCTTATACTTCAAGAATGCCCACCACCATCTGTTTGTGGGAGTATACATTGGCACAAAGCTTAGAAGGGTGATTGTGAAAGTAAGCTTTGGAAAGCACTCATTAAAATATTCAAAATATTTGCATTGGAAGGAAAGGGAAAGGATCTATTATTTATAGCCCTGAAAGTGTAATAGATTCATTAGGAATAGAGGTTTGACAATGTACAAAGCTGTATTTTCCCCAAGTGATAGACACAGATTCAGTGGCTGCCAGCTCAAAAACAATCTATGCAGCAGTTATGTGCATGAGAGAATTTGGGCGTTAATTAATTGGCCTAACTACACTATGGGCATTGGCCTACTTGGCTTCATTCTTGCATCATTCCCCAGACTACAATGTTTGGTCCAAGCTAATCAAAGTGATTGTATTAGGACGTGGGGCCATTGAGAGGTGATTATGTCCTGAAGAGAGAGTCCTTCTGAATAGGATTAGTGTTCTTATAAAGGAATATCAGAAGCCCTTCTGCCTTCTGCTCTGCAAGAATACATAAGGTATCATTGATAAGCAACAGGCTCTCACCAAATCTTCTGACTCCTTCATCTCAGAATTTCCAGCCTGCAGAACCATGGTCAATAAATTGTTGTTTATAAATTACCCAGCCATTTGTTTACTTGGTGTGTGTGTGTGTGTATGTGTGTGTGTGTGTGTGTGTGTATATATATATATATATATATATGTGTGTGTGTGTGTGTGTGTGTGTATAAGCACGTGCCACAGCATGTGTATGGAGATTAAAAGACAACTTTCAGGAGTCAGTTCTCTCCTTCTACCATGTAGGTTCCAGGGATCAGATTCGGGTCATCAGGTTTGGTGGCATGTGCCTAGGCCCAATTTAAAGTATTTTGTTATAACAGCCCACCTGGACTAAGGCATTAGGTAAACCAAAACTAATACTTGCCTGGGGTTCTTAATTAACCTGAGCAGGTAAGGCAGGCAAAGGTCTTATCTTCCCTTTCTGGTTACAAGGCTATAAGGATGGGAACCCTGTCCAACAGACATGCTTCCACCCAAGGAAGAGGCTTTTCTGGGGAAAAAAAATGAAGCTAATATACATGGGGAAGAGGTACGGAGAATCTTTGTGAATGTTGCAGGGGTCCAACTAGGCATGACTACAGTCATCTTGGTTGTAGCCCTGGACTGCCCACTAGGCGAACCTGGCTTACATCAGTACATCCCAAACCGTATAGGATAAATAAAGTCAGGAAGATGGTCAGCCAAGCAGTTTGTGCCCTTGTGCCCTAGTTGACACTGGACATGTTACTGGTTTCTGAGGAAGCCCAGGGATCCAGTTCCCATAGCCTACTTTTATGTGCCTTAGCATCTAATGCCCCTTCCACCTGCCTTAATGTGCAGAAAATCTCTGTCTTTCTGTGGCCCCCAACACTGTCCCTAACAAATTATGCTGTATTGTTATGCTTTTTACTTTGGTCTCTCAACATCTTCCATCTTTGGTAACTGGTTCTCATACATAGGGTTTTCCAAAACAACATTTGAGTCTGGAATTCTGGTCCTTTTTACTTTTGTATGTGTGTGGTGTATGTGTGTACACCTGTTCATGTGGGGACACATGCATATGTGTGCGTCTGTATATAAAGGCCAAAGGCCCGAGGTCATCAGGTATCTTCTTCAGTTGTTCTTCACCTTTTTTTTTTTTTTTTTTTTTTGTATTTTTGAGAAAGGGTATTCCTTTAGTCCCAGCTGACCTGGAGCTTGCTATGTAGACCAGGCTGGCCTTGAACTCACAGAGATCTGCCTACCTCTGCCTCCTGAGTGCTAGGATTAAAGGCATGTACCATCACACCCGGCTCCAGCTTTTTAATTGCAGAATCTTTTTGTTAGAATTTTATTATGCAATATTATTTCTACTTTTCAATGACTACAACAAATTGTTATAGGTAAATAGGTAAAAAACTTGTCTTGGGGAAATCAGTCCTGGTCCTGGTGGACTTGGAAGCATGAAATCCTACTTCTCCTATGTGTCTACAATAATCTTTTTTATTATTTAAATTTTTTTAGAATTTCATGTATGAGTACTGCATTCACATCATTTCCATTCCTCCCCCTCCCTCCTCCAAATCCTACTGTTTCTCCATACTCCCTCTCAAACTCAGAACTTCTTCTATAATTACCATTGTGATAGATAGATAGATAGATAGATAGATAGATAGATAGATAGATAGATAGAGAGATAGAGTTGGTAGATACAGACACAGACACAGATACAGATACAGAGACAGCTCCTACTGAGTCCATTTAATGCTGTGCTTATGTATCTGTGTTTAGGGCTGACCACTTGGGATTGGATAACCTATCAGGAGCTCATCTCTGAAGAAAAATGATTCTCCCTCTCTGAGCCTATAATTCTTCATCTCGGGTGGATTCGTGTGAAATTTCCCCCATTCACATTGTCATGTCGACTGGTGTACATTATGCAAGTCTTGCTTAGGCAACCATATTATGGAGGCTTTATGGGTTCAGCTTCCCTGTCACATTCAGAAGACACAATCCCACATCAAGTGTCCTGGTACTTTGGCCTTTACAATCTTTCTGACCCTCCATGATGTTCCCTGACACTTAGATGTAGAGATTGCATTGTTGATGTACCAATTGGGGCTAGTCATTCCGTCTGCTGCAAAAAAAAGCTTCTTTGATGAGAGGTAAGAGCTATGCTTATCTATGGGTGAATTTAGAATACAGTTACAAATGATATTCACTTGGGAAAATATCAGTAGTAGGTTCTCCTCTGGAGTCTGTGACCTCTCCAGCTATGGGAGGTTGGCTAGGTTTACACAAGGAAACTAAGTGTGTAAACTGAGTGTGCAGTTAATTCCAGTTAGACAACCGTTGATTATCCCCAAGATAAAAGTGCCACTACTGTACCATTAAAGATACTTTTCTGGGCCAGTCATTGTTGTGGTTTGTAGGCTTTACAGCTGGGTTGGACTGGATTTCTTTCCTCCCTTGGCAATCTGCAGAACATCTTTCAATACTATGAGAGCTAGTCCTACAGGGAGGAGGCTTCCAGGTCAGCTCAGTTCCTCCAAGTCCTGTGTTCAAACTGTGTAGTGTCTTCAGCAACCTTCAAGCACTGGAGGCAACCAAGGGCAATGACAATAAACTACATTGTTTGGAGAGTCTCTCAGACCCCCAAGACCAACAACTCAAAGGATATTTTCCTTGTCTGGCACTGAGGTTTTTGTTAGATAGTCTATGGCTCTTGGGGGCACCATTATCACCTAGTATCATGCCCAGATGTTATGTGAGTACTGAAGATCAGAACTCAGATCCTCGTGTTGGAGAAGTGTACTTCACTGACATCCGTGTTCCCAGTCCCAGAGTTCTGGTCACTGTGGCTACCTCCAACCAGGATATTCTCATGATTTTCTTATGTAAACAAGTAATTTTTCTCCTTTGTTTATTCCAGATGGTTTATATTGGATTTATTTCCTTTGTGAAATGGGGTTCTAACATACTTTGGCAAAGATATAGAGAATTCACATAAAAACCAGGAATATTGGTGATTTTTTGGTCTGTCTTTGGGGGGGTATTTTTAAAATATTTTATTTATTATTTTTATTTTATGTGTATGAGTATATTGTATGTGTGTATGTAAATGCACCCATGTTGTGCAATGCCCATGGAGGTCAGAAGAGGGCATTCGATTCCCTGAAACTGAAATTATGGACAGTTGTTAAGCAGCCATGTGGGTGCTAGGAACTGAACCTGGGTCCTCTACAAGAGCAGCTAGTGCTCCTAACCACTGAGCCATCTCTCCAGCCTCAGTTTTTTTTTGGTTTTTAATTTTTGGTTTATATTTTATGTGTTTTGCCTGCTTATATGTAAGTATGTGTAGTGCTCACCAAGGCCAGAAAAGGGTGTCAGAGCCCCTGGACTGGAGTTACAGACAGTTGTTAACCACTGTATGGATGCTGGGAACCAAACCTGGGTCCTTTGTAAGAGAAGTCAGTACTCTTAACTGCTGGGCCAGCTCTCCAACCCCTTTGGTAAAATTTTGAGTTGTAAATGTCCCTAAGAAAGACTCTCTCTGAAAACAAAATGGGTGCAAATTCCCCTACAGGCCTATTTTGCAAATCCTCACGTGGCTTCTGAAAACTCTCAGATATGAATGGCTACTTGGAATAGATAGTGTGATGGTCAGCTCTGTCAACTTGATACAACCTAGAATCAATCACCTAAGGAGAGAGTCTCAATGAAAGACTGTCTATACTGGGTTGGCCTATGGGTGTGTCTGTGGGGGATTGTCTTAAATACATTAATTGAAATGGGAAGAACCAGCCCACTGTGTATAGCACCATTCCCTAAGCAGGGGGTCTTGAACTGTATAAGAATGGAGAAAAGGAGCTGAACACAGCAAGCCAGCAAGTGAACATGCATATATATATATGTGTGTGTGCGTGTGTGTGTGTGTGTATTCCTTTCTCTCTGCTCTTGACTATAGATGTGCTGTGACTAGCTGTTTGAAGTTCCTGCCTTGAGTTCCTCACAATAGACTTTAACCTGGAATAATAATAGACTTTAACCTGGAATGACAATAGACTTTAACCTGGAAAGACAAACTGAAAGAAACCCTTTTCTTCCCATAAATTTTTTTTTGTTTTTTTTTTTTTTACATTTTTATTTTTTAAATACTTTTTATCTTTTTATTTTTGAATATATTTTTGTTATTAAACTTTTTAATACACCATTTCTCAATCTAATTTAGACTCATTTCCCTTTCCATGCCCCCCACCCCACCCAAGTTCACACATTCTGCCATACATGTCTGTCATCTTTTTCTGGGTCTTTCCAGAGTTTTTCCAAAGCAGAGGATTATTGTTTCGGGGAGAACTTCACTGTTTCAGTTGTTTTGTTTTGTTTTTTTTGTCCAGTTCTTTTGTTGTTGTTCCCTCCAACTTGTATTGCTTCAATGTGACATATGTGTGTGTATATATATATTATATATATAAATAAAAATATTTATTATATATATATAAACACACATATGTCACACCTATACTAAAATTATGTCATCTGAAAACAAACTGTATGCTATTTCCAATTCATATTTCAGGATTCAATTTTTTTTAGTTTTATTTTATATTACTCTAAAAATATGCATACATACCTTCCACCCATATACCAAAATTCCAAAGTCTGAAAATAAATGGCAGGTTAATTCTAGAACCTGTTTAGAGATTCACAATATAAGAGTACAGTTGCTTTCAGATCATGAGAAATATAACATTAACCTTGTTCAGTTTGCCTTACAAGTAGGTACTTGGTGCTAGCATCCACAGATGAGGGATACCATTTGTTGTTTGTTTTTTCTGGGACTGTGTTACTTCACTACTTCGCTTAGCATAATGGCTTCTAGTTCCATCCATTTACCTGCAAATTTCATGATATCACCTTTCTTTTTTTTTTTTTTCTTTTTAAGCACTTTTAATTAATTTATTTTTATTTCTTTATTTTTTATTTTTTGGTCTTTTCGAGACAGAGTCTCCGTGTAGCCCCAGCTGTCCTGGAACTCACTCTGTAGACCAAAAAGGCCTTGAACTCACAAAGATCCACCTGCCTCTGCCTCCCAAGTGCTAGGGGCACTTTTTATTTTCCAAAAAATAATTGTTGTTTGCCGGGCGTGGTGGCGCACGCCTTTAATCCTAGCACTTGGGAGGCAGAGGTAGGCGGATCACTGTGAATTCAAGGCCAGCCTGGTCTACAGAGTGAGTACTAGGACAGTCAGAGCTACAGGGAGACCCTGTCTCAAAAAGACAAAAAAAAAAAAAAAAAAACCCAAAACCCAAAACACACACACACACACACACACACAAATGATACTGTTTAGCTTATGGTAAAAGGTTTAACTTTTGTGTATTGTAACTATCTTTAAGCTCTTAGGTTTAAATTTACATAAAAACATCTTTCATATTTAAAATAAATAATTTTATTTCAATCAGTGTGAAATTTGCTGTTTAACATTCATTTGAATGATTATTGTCCCCCTCTCCCAAGGAAATGGATTTGGTAATGTTTTTTGAGAGGTGTATTACCACAGATTCTAACTGTAAATATATGCTCATTTAAAAGCTCACCTGAGGACTCATACCGGTGAGAAACCCTACAAGTGCACCTGGGAGGGCTGCAACTGGAGGTTCACCAAGTCCTACTAACTGAGCAGCTACTACCACAAGCACAGGGGCGCCAAGGGTGTGTGACCACAGTTTGTCCCACTCCAACCACCTGGCGCTGCACATGAAGTGCCACAAGAACTGAGCACTGCGCCTGCCCTTCGCAGCCTGCTCGGCCACCCTTTAAACTGCAGACTTAATTTCCTATAAAAATGAACCTAAAAGAACTGGAAATGTATATTTTGTATATTTGAGGCCACAGGGAATACTTTGTATTAATACCAAAGTGGTCATTTTAAGAACCTGGAAGTTTGCTCTCATGCACATGGCTGGCTTTGCTCAGCAGACTTCATCTCGAGAAGGCAGCCCTATCTCAGCATGGGGAGCTGATGGGGTGCAGGGGGTGCGTGTGCAGTTTTCACATAGACTGCACTCGTGACAGTGGTAAACAAACCAGTTAGGCACCTGAAAGACAGATTGTCAAGATTTTACTTGACTGGGACGCCTTTTTCTCAATATTAGATTACTCAGTGTACCTGGCAATTCACAAATAGCCATTGAACAAATGTGTTTTGTTTTTTATATATGAGTTGCCTATATTTGTTATTCAAAATTTCGTAAATATGCAAATCGGCTTTATAGGTTTATTAGAAGTTTCTAAGGATTGTTTTTGGGGGAAAAATCATACTTCATTTGATATCATCTTTCTTTTTTTTTTTTGGTCTTTTCAAGACAGGGTCTCCCTGTAGCCCCAGCTGTCCTGGGACTCACTCTGTAGACCAGGCTGGCCTTAAACTCACAAGGATCACAAAGATCTGCCTGCCTCTGCCTCCCGAGTACTAGGATTAAAGGCATGTGCCACCACGCCCGGCTGATATAATCTTTCTTTACTACTGCATAGAACTCCATTGTGTAGAAGTATCACATTTTCTCTATCCACTAGTCCTGTGAGGGGCACTTGGGTTGGTTTCACCTCTTCACTATTGTGAAGACAGCTGCAATAAACAGATGTGCATGTATCTCTGCGGTAGGATGACTCTTGTGGGTATATACCCAGGAGTGGTGTGGCTGGGTCAGGTAGTAGGCTCATTTCGAGTTTTTAAGGGTTCTCCACACTGCTTTCCATAGTGGTTATATGAGTTTACATTTCCACAAGCAGTGGTTGAGTGTTCCTCTTTCCCCACAACCTCTCTAGCATTTGGAATCATTTGTTTTCTTGATCCTAGCCAGACTTATCAAAGTGGGATGATATCTTAAAGTGGTTTTAATTTGCATTTCCTTTATTAGTGATGTTGAACACTTTTCAAGATGTTTCTCAGACATCTCTAATTCCTCACTTGTGAAGTCTCTGTTCACCTCTTTTCTCCATCTTTTGAATGAGTCATTTGTTTTCTTGTTTTTTGAGTAGTTTATATATTCTGGATGTTAATGCTCTGTCAGATGTATCACTGGTGAAGGTTTCCTCCCATTCTGTGGGTTTTCTCTTCACTTCCCTGATTGTTTCTTTTGCTGTACAAAACCTTTTGAGTTTAATGAGGTCCCACTTGTCAATTGTCGACCTTATTTCCTGCACAGCTGCTGTCTGATTTAGAAAGTCTTTTCCTATGCCCATGTCTTCTAAGTTGTGGCCAACTTTTTCTTCTATCACCTTCAGAGTTTTGGGTTTCATGTTGAGGTCTTGAGCCATTTGGAGTTGATTTTTGTACAGGGAGAGAGGTAGGTGTTTAATTTTATTCTTCTACAAGTGGTGATCCAGTTTTGCCAATACCATTTGCTGAAGATGCTATCTTTCCTCCATTGAGTCTTCTTGGCCCCCTTGTCAAATATGAGGTGGCTGAAATTGTATGTGCTCAAGTTTGGATCTTCAGTTTTGTTCCATTGGTCTACAGGTCTGTTTTTGTGTCAGTACTGGGCTGTTTTTTATGACTATAGCCCTGTAATATAGTTTGAAGTATGGTATAGAGATCCCCCCTGTATTGCTCCTTTTGTTCAGGGTTGCTTTGGGTATTCAGGGTCTTTTGTTTTTCCATATGAAATTAAGGACTTTTTTCCCCCAAGCCTGTGAAGAAACTCTTGGGGATTTTAACTGGGATTGCATTGAGTCTGTATATTAATTTGGGTAGAATGGAGTTTTTTTACTATATTAATTTTTCTAATCCATGAGCATGGGAGGTCTTTCCATCTTCTGATAGCTTCTTCAATCTCCTTCTTCAGGGGTTTAAAATTTTTGTTGTAGAAATCTTTGGTGTCTTTGGTGAGGTTTGTTCCTAGGTATTTTATTGCTTTTAAGGCTATTGTGAGTGGGAAGGTCTCCTTATATTCCTTCTTCAGTTGCTTGTTGTTGGTGTAAAGAAAGGCTACTGATTTTTTGAGGTTAATTTTGCATCCCACCACTTTATTGAAACTCTTTCTAGAAGTTTTCTGGTGGGGTTTTTAGCATCCCTTAGGTAAACTATCATATCATCTGCAAAAAAAGATAGCTTGGTTTCCTCTTTTCCAGTTAGTACTCCTTTAATTTCCTTTTCTTGCCTTATTGCCCTAGCAAGTGTGTTTTGTTTTCTTTTGTTTTGTTTTGGTCTTTTTGAGACAGGGTCTCCCTGTAGTCCCAGCTGGCCTGGAACTCACTCTGTAGACCAGGCTGGCCTTGAACTCAAAGAGATCCACCAGCCTCTGCCTCCTGAGTGCTAGGATTAAAGGCGTGTGCCACCATACCCAGCCCTAGCAAGTGTTTTAAGCACTATATTGAAGAGGAATGGCGACAGGGGCAGCCTTTCCAGGTTCCTGGCTTTAAAGGGAATGCTTCTAACTTTTCTCCATTTAGGATGATGTTGGCTGTGGGTTTCTTGTATATGGCTTTGATTACATTGAGGAATGATTCCTCCATTCCAATTCCCTCCAGGATTTTAAGCATGAAGTGATGCTGGATTTTGTCAAAGGCTTTTTGTGCATCAATTTTGATAATCGTGTGGTTTTTGTCTTTCAGTCCATTTATGTGTTTTATGATATTTATTGATTTATGTATGTTGAATCATCCTTGCATCTCTGGTATGAATCCAACTTGGTCATGTTGGATGATCTTTTTCATGTGGGTCTGTATGCAGTTTGTATTTTGTTGAGAATTTTGCATCTGTGTTCATTAATGAGATGGGTCTCTAGTTTTCTTTTTTGGCTGTATCTTTGCCTGGTTTTGGTATTAGAGTGATGCTGGCTTCATAGAAGAATTTGGGAGATTTCCCTTTGCTTGTATCATTCTGGACAGTTTGAGCAATAATGGTTGTAAGTCTTCTTTAAATGTTTTATATAATTCTGCTATGAAACCATCTGGACCTGGGCTTTTTTTAGTTGGGAGGTTTCATTACATTTTTAATTTCTTTATATATTATGGGTCTGTTTAAGCTGTCAATCTCTTCTTGGTTAAGCTTTGGTAATTGCCATGATTTCAGATATTTATCCATTTCTCTTAGATTTTCAAATTTAGTAATGTATAGGTTTCTGAAGTATTCCTGTATGATTGTCTGGATCTTTTCATTGTCTGTTGTGATATTTCCCCTTTCATCACAAATTCTATTGATTTGGAGTTGCTCTTTCCTTTGGTTAACTTGGGTAGAGATCTATCTTGTTCTTTCAAAGAACCAAAGAACTTTTGGATTCATTGATTTTTTTGTATTGATTTCTTTGTTTCTATTTCATTGATTTCTGCTCTGATTTTTCTTATTTCTTTCTGTCTGTTGCATTTAGGGTTCATTTGTTGTTGTCTCTGAAGTGTTTTTAGCTGCAGTGTTAGATCATTTATTTGTGCTCTTTCTGTTTTTTAATGTAAGCACCCAGAGCTATAAACTTCCCTCTTAGGACTGCTTTTATTTTTTATTTGTGTATTTTTTAGGACTGCTTTTAAAGTATCCCATAGGTTTTGTTGTTTTTATTTTACTGTCATTTTTATTTAGTTCCAGGAATGATTTTATTTATTTCTTTATTTCTTCCTTGACCCATTCATTATTCAGGAGTGTGTTGTTTAGTCTCCGTGTATTCTTGTAGATAGTAGGGCTTATCCTGGTGTTGATATTGAGCCTTATTGCACTGTGGTCTGATAGAATGCATGAAATTATTTCAATCTCTTTGTATTTGTTGAGGTTTTTTCCTGTGTTCCAGTATGTGGTCAGTTTTGGAGAATGTTTCATGGGGTGCTGAGTAGAAACTGTATTCTCTGGTGCTTGGGTGGAATGTTTGGAAGATGTCTGTGAGATCCATTTGGTGTATTGTAGTGTTCAGTTCAGATGTCTCTCTATTCTTTGTCCAGTTGTGTCGGGCCCCTTGAGCCCTCCACATAAAAAGAGGCCTGTTGGACTCCTGAACCTGGCTATAGTTTAGCGGCCTGTCTTTGGCCAATCACTTCTGCATATGAGTGACCCAGCACAGGCCAATCTGAAAATGTCTCTACCCAGATACAGCCTACATGGCAGATTATCATTGGCCCAAAGCTGTAACCCCACTCTCCATTTCTCATCATCCGCTTCCCTATTCCCGCCCCTCTGCTGAGCAAATATAAGCCACTGCCTGATGCAATAAAGTGAGCTCCTGCTTTGACAAGACTCCCCACCCCATGTGGTTCCCTTCAGGTCGCCGACACTCGCCATCCCGCTCAGCCCCAGAGAGAGAGACTGGCCCATCCAGTTCTCCTCTTCTCCCACTGCCAGAAAGGCCTGGCAAGTTGACCTGTCCAAAGGGCTCAGTGGGGTATTGAAGTCCCCTACTATGAGTGTGCTGGGGTTAATTTGTACCTTGAGGTCCTAAAGAATTGTGCTTATGGGCTGGAGAGATGGCCTAGCGGTTAAGAGCACCGACTGCTCTTACAGAGGACCCGGGTTCGATCCCCAGCACCCACATGGCGGCCGAGAACCGTCTGAAACTCCAATTCCAGGAGAACTCCAGTTCCAGGGGAATCCGATACCCTCTTCTGACCTCCGCGGCATTGCACGACACGGGTGCACAAACTTGCATACAGACAGTACATTCATACACATACAGAAATAAATAAAATTAATAAAAAAAAAAAAGAATTGTGCTTATAAAGTTTGGTGCACCAGAGTTTGGTGCATATATATTCATGATTGTGAAGTCTTCATCCTTTGATAAGGATGATGTAATGGCCTTCTTTGTCTCTTCTGATTACTTTTACTTTGAAGCCTATTTTGTCCGATATTAAAATAGCAACTCCTGCTTGCTTTTTGTTACCACTTGCTTGGAATATTTTTTCCATCTGTGCTGGATAGCTTTAGTGTCAACTTGACACACCTGGGTTGAGTGAGCCTCAGTTGGGGAATTGGCTCCATTGGATTGGCCTGTGGCCACATCTGTGGAGTATTGTCTTGATGGTCAAGCAGTGTGGAAGAGCCCAGCCCACAATGAGTGGTGCCACCCTGGGCAGGTGGTTGTGTATGGTATAAGAAGGCAGGCTGGGCATGAGCCAGAGAAGCGAGCAAGCCAGTGAACAGCACTCCTCCATGGCTTGTGCTTCAGCTTCTGCTTCCAGGTTCCTGCCCTGAGTACTTGCCTTGGGCTCCCTGAGTGAGAACTGTGACCCAGGAGATGTAAGATGAATAAACCCTTTCCTCCCCAAGTTGGTGTCGGTCAGAGTGTTTTGTCACAGCAATGGAAGACAAACTAGGACACCATCCTTTCACCTTAAGTTGGCATTTACCTATCTTTGAGGGTGAGATGGGTTTCTTGTAGACAACATATAGAGGGGTTCTGTTTCCTAATCCATTCTCCAAGTCTATGTCTTTTGATTGGGGAGTTTAGTAGTCCATTAATATTTAAGGTTATAATGGAGAGATGTGTGTTGCTTCCTTTCACCTTATTATCCATTTGCATTTTTGTTCTAGGTTTCTACTTCCACAGTTACGCTTTTATTAATTTCTCTTTCTAGCTACCTGAGGATAGTTGCTCCTCACCTCTGTCCTTTGAATTGCTTCAAGTGTTCTCTGAAGGGTTGGTTTTCTGGATATATATTCTATCATCTTGTTTATGTCATGGAAGATTTTTCTTTCTCCTTCAACTATAATCAACATTTTTGCTGGGTATAGTAATCTGGGTTGGCATCTATAGTTGTTTAGCACTGAGAATACTTTGGTCCACATTCTTCTTGCGTTCATAGTTTGCACTGAAAAGTCAGCTGTAATTCTGATATGTTTCTCCTTATAAGTAACTTGTTTTTCTCTTGTGGCTTTCAGAATTTTGCCTTTGATTTGGGCATGGGAAATTTCTTTTCTGATCTTGTCTATTTGGTGTTCTATGTGCTTCTTGTATTTGTATGGGTTTGTCTTTTTAGTTTGGGGAAATTTTCATCTAATATTCTGTTGAAGATCTGATCAATACCATTCTCTTGGGATTCTTCTCCTTCCTCTGTCTCTATGATGCGGAGGTTTGATCTTTTCACATTTCCTAGTTGTTCTATTCTTATGTATTTTTTTTATGTGTGTGAATGTACAGTCTGCATGGAGGTTTGTGCACCCAGGTCATGCAATGCTGTGGAGGTCAGAAGAGGGCATCGGATTCCCCTGGAACTGGAGCCAAAGACGGTTCTCAGCCACCATGTGGGTGCTGAGGATCAAACCGGGGTCCTCTGCAAGAGCAGTTGGCTCTCTTAACTGCTAGGCCATCTCTCCAGCCCCTCTTGTGTATTTTTAAATTTTTCATAGTCTTTAATTGAGCTTTTTAGTTGTTCTGTGTTATCTTCCAGGTCTGATATTCTTTATTCTGGTTCCTCCATTCTGCTTCTGAGGCTTTTTCCTATCCTTTCCTCTTGATTGGATGAGTGTTCAATTTCTTTTTCATTTCATCATGTGATTTCTTTAGTATTTCCACTTCCTTTTGGAGCTTCTCAGTCTCTTCTTGTAGCTCCTTCCTTTACTGGTTGGTTTCCTTTTTCATTTCAGCATGGGATTTTTTCAGTGTTTCCACTTCCTTCTGGAGTTTGTCATTCTTTCCCTCTAGTTATTTCCAGAGTTCGTCATTTTCTCCCTTTAGTTCTTTCTGAAGTTTGTCGTTTTCTCCCTCTAGGTCCTTCCTGAATTTTTCATTCTCTCCCTTTAATTCTGATTTGTTCTTTATATTTTTTATTTCTTTGAATATGTCTATGATTGTTCTTGTAAGGTCTGTGTCCTGGGTTACCTCTAGGGAGACCTCATTGTAGGAATCTTCTATAGGATTGGTAGAGTTTGGTGCAGAATTATTCTGCGCTTTTCCCATCTTATTTTTTCATTGTGTTTTTGGCATGTGGGTTTGTTTTTTGTTTGTATTCTGATGTGAATCTCAAATGTTTCTTCACTGTATTGAAGGCTTGCTTTCCTTGATTCTCAGATGCCTTCATTGTTTTCTCCTTGTTTATGGAGTGTTGACTTGTCTAGGTTTCAGGCTTTCAATTTTGGTTATATATTGGAAAATCTAGCTCACTCTTCTCTTTCTTTTCTGCAGGTTCTCCAAAAAACTGGGTAGATAACAACCCAGTCAGTACCCTCTGAGAACTGTGCTCACTCTGCCTCCTGCCAGCCAGTTCCTGTCTCGGTTGGTTGTGGGGCTTGGTGTTGTGGGACTGGAGTTGTATTAGGTTTGCTGTTTCATTTATTGCCTTGTACCCCAGAATCAGTATCATAGTCCCACCTTGACACTTGCTCTGCATTTCCAGTTGGAGGGGGGTGCAGCAAGTTGCTTGCTTAGCCCAGGTGTGGGTACCCTGTGCTCTAGCTGGTCTGGCTGAAGCCCCCAATCTCTATGCACTACAGGCCAACAATCCAATAATCCACCAATCTGCCTGGCTGAAGCACCTGGCCCACACCCTGTGCTCCAGCTGATCTGGCCAAAGCCCCCAATCTCTATGCACTCAAGTCCCCTAGTGGCAACAGGCCCACCTGTGTTCCAGCTGGCTGAGTATCTTCACCCCCACAGCTGCACTACCCAACAGGCCAATACTCCATCTAACTGAAGCACCAGGCCTATACCCTGTGCTCCAGCTGGTCTGGCCGAAGCCCCCAATCTCTATGCACAACAGGCCAATAATCCCTCCTCTAAATTGTTTTTGTCAGGGTATTTTATCAAACCAACAGAAATGAAACTGGAACAGATAGCTACAACAGTCCATATTTGTGGAAAATCTTACATTTCCCAAAGCTTTTTATTATCACATTTGCCTTCCTCTGCAACTCAGCCAGGCAGAGGAGACACTACCATTCCATTTCCAGGTGAGAAAATGAAGATGCCGTGAGGATAAATGACTTCTTAATGTAATTCAGGAGTTTGGTAGGAAGGGAGCAGCTCTCAAATTCGATTAGTCGTGAGCTGTGTCATGATTGATTTGATGCTAATGGCTAAACTACTGAAGCTTGAGAATGATTTATCTTTTTGTAAATAATACATTATCCCTATAACAACCTAATCCTTGCCAATATTTAATATGCTTACCAAGTGGGAGGGAAAGAAGTAGCATCATAGGATGCCTACTATGAAATCTAGGAGGGTTATACATGTGGAGACCCAGTGACAGGTACCCTAGAAAAAAAAGTGGAAAGGCAATAGATTAGCCAGTCCCAAAATTTGCCTCAGTTTTAAAATTGGATGACTCACCCAAAGTAAACATTGAGTTGATGTCATTCAAGATAAACTGCCATGTCTCCCTTTCTATTTCCTTCTATCTTATTAAGAATTATTCACATCCAAAAGTTGCAAAATGTGTCATGCAAACGTGAATATTTTTAAATTAAAAAGGACAGCCACAGAACAGAACTCTAGGGTAATAGATTACATAGGAACCGTATTGAACAAACCAGAACTTAAGTTACCCAATGTTTAAAAAGAGTAAAATTTTTTTGGTTTTTTGAGACAGGGTCTCCCTTTAGTACCAGCTGGCCTGGAGCTCTTTATGTAGACTGGGCTGGCCTTGAACTCACAGAGATCCACTTCCTCTGCCTCCCAAGTGCTAGGATTAAAGGCAGGCACCACCACGCCAGGCTAAACTATGTCTTTATAAACCCATTGTAATTGAAATATCGAGTTAAAAATACATATAATTCACCTAACCTAGCAAACATCCTAGTTTAGCAATACTATACACTGTGGGTTTTAAGGATCAAACTTAGATCTTCATGCTTATTTGGGAAGCACTTTACTGGCAGCTATCTCTCCAGCCTTCATACCTGCCTTTGAATTGTTACCACATCTTACAGAAACTGGGGTGATTTCCTGGTACACAGCAACCTCTTTTTCGCCCCTACCAGTTATAAGTATTCTGTTCCTCCACTGACCTTTGAAAGAACTGGTTATCCCTCTGCTCTATCTGGTTAACTAATCATGAGCCTTCCTACCAAATACAAAGATCAATTCAAAGATTGATCAAGAAATATTCAGTCACAGCCTTATCCAAAATTTTCATAACTGGAACCAATGGTCTTCCCATGGTGTCGAGGCCTGAAAATATGAAGAAGTAAACAGAACAAGCCGTGCCTGACTTCAGTCTCCTGTAAGGCCACCTCCAGGCTTGCCTTCCTTTGGGTTGATTGTGAGAAAGTGGCAAACTCTGTTGCTTATCCTTTAGTATTGTCTCTGAAAGTAATGCTTCTCTTCCCAGACAGTGGACACTGATCAGCCCAGATATAAAACCCATTTCCTTACTTTATCCACAATGATTGCATGTGTTTGAGCAGATTGCCTTCATGACTTAGAGGGTCATGGGTAAGAGTCACAACAAAATATATCCAGCTTGTGGACTGAGCAGCTACTGGGGGTTTTAGCCTCTTCAGAGTATAGACTGCCATTGTTGAACTACCCAGGGTATATCACGGAGACCAGTACAAGAAGATCAAGACAAGACACAGTGCTTACTGGACCTTATTTGGGTGACCATGGGAAGGAAAGACCCAGTGTGGAGCACAAGGGCAGGATGGATGGTTGTTTGGGCTTGCCAAGGAGGAGCCTTCAAACACTTCCTTAAGGAAAACATGACATCTTTTAGCCTAAAAAAGAAAAGTCAAGAAAATCCTCCAATTCAGGATATATATATATATATATATATATATATATATCCTACATTAGCACATAAGTGTATGATTCTCTTTTCCTCTCTTTTTGGCTAAAAGATGTCACGTTTTCCATTAAGAATTTCTTGAAGCCTCCTCCTTGGCAAGTCCAAACNCACACACCTTAACAACTCCGAGGAAGGATAAATGGAAAACTTCAAACATTGTTGGTTGGAATGTGAGATGGGACCAGCCTGATTTTCTTTAAGAAAGTGAAACAGGCTCCAGTGGATGGATTTACACCAAGGGACATCTTATCCACAAACTTAACTCAGTAGGCCTTAACATATATGACAAAATTCATGAATTCCTGTGGGTAAGATATGGGGCTGGTACGGTCAGGAAAAGAGGAAGCTAAATATTATTAAGATATATGAAATCGGGGCTGGAGAGATAGCCTAGCAGTTAAGAGCACCGACTGCTCTTGCAGAGGACCTGGGTTCGATCCCCAGCACCCACATGGCATCTGAGAATCTCTGTAACTCCCATTCCAGGAGAACTCCAGTTCCAGGGGAATCCGACACCCTCTTCTGACCTCCGCGGCATTGCACGACACGGGTGCACAAACCTACATGCAGACAGTGCATTCATACACATACAAAAATAAAATTTTTAAAATTAAAAAAAAGATGTATGAAATCCACAAAAATTCAATAAAACATATATTTAATTTTTTAAAATATTTTTTAAATTTATTTTCATATGTGTATGAATGTACTGTCTGCATGTAGGTTTGTGCACCATGTCATGCAATGCCTCGGAGGTCAGAAGAGGGTGTCAGATTCCCCTGGAACTGGAGTTAAAGACGGTTCTCAGCCGCCATGTGGGTGCTGGGGATCGAACCCTGGTCCTCTGCAAGAGCAGTCCACGCTCTTAACCACTAGGCCATCTCTCCAGCCCCAAAACATATATTTAATTTTTTAAAATGTGGTTTGAATGAGAAATGTCCCACAAAAGTTCATGTGTTTGAACATGTGGTCCCTGGTTGGTGGTGCTGAGGAGTAATTATCACACCTTCAGGAGCCTTGCTGAAGGAAGTATATCACTGGGGGCAGGCTTTGAAGGTTTATTCTCTCTCTCTCTCTCTCTCTCTCTCTCATATGTGTGTTTTATGTGTGCAGATTAAAATGCAACTAGCCAGCTTCTCATTCCTCCCAACATGCCATGCCTTCTGCACCACTGTGGACCCAGCCCTCTAGAACAGTAAGCCAATATACTCTTTCTTCTATACATTGCTTTGCGTCATGGTATTTTATCAGAGCAACAGAAATACATTGCACTAATAATGTTCTAGTCACTTTGATCAAATACTTGACAAAAACAGAGGGAGGATTTCTCTTGGCTCACAGTTTCAGGACTGTCTGTCCATCATGGTGGTGAGAGCATGCTGGACCATAGCAACTCATATAATGGCAGGCCAGGAAGTAGAGAAAGAAACTCTGGATCTCTGCTGCTTTCTACTTTCCCCGTTACTCATTCCTGGCCCCCAGGATACTGCCACTCATGTGCAGTGTGTATATTTTCCTACCTCCAGTTAAGCCTCTCTGGAAATCCCTGCACAGACAACGTCCCCAGGTGTGCCTCACCAATCTCCTAGGTGAGTGTAAATCAAGTTAAGTTGACAATCACAATTAACTATCACATACATGAACATGGAAATTCCTGAATGGGTGATTCTGATCTCTGAATCCCAAGAATTTGTCTTTAAAAGGCTGCAATAGTCCTTAGCCTCTAGCACATTTTTTTTTATTAAATAAAACTACTGTTTGCCTCATAAGGGAAAAATATTACAGCACAGCCCCCAGATATCTACATGCCTGTGACCCACCACTTAAACAACAATTTCATTTTGATTCATCGAATGTAAAACAGTCACTCAATTTCTTGCATCTGAGATTCCCAGGGAGCCTGGCTTCCAACATCGCTGGTAATTCTTTTCTCAACAGGGGTGTTATTAAGAACAGTTTGCTAGGACACCTACAAGCAAAGATTAGGCTCATAAACAGTCTGCTTCTGAATTGCCATTGGGTGTTCTTAGATGCACATATAGCCTGCTGGGTATACATTTTAAAACACTATTGCCAGAACTATCTTTAGTCCCTACCTCCTAGCTTGTGTTCATGAAAATAAGTACACCCACATCATAGTCATTTCAAGGGCAATCCTGATCTTATGAAACACACAATTCCAGTATGCCAGTAGATTTGTAATGGGGGGGGGGAATCTAAGAGAAGCCTTATCTTGTGTAGTTCCTATAAGTCATATTAGTTCATTTGACACATATTTACAGAAAAGTTACTATGTAGCAGGTACTGTTCCAGGCACTGAATTCAAGTGGGGAAAGGGCCAGAGAGGGATGTGCTTCCTATCTGCATATGGTCAAAGAGTCAATTTATAAACAATTCTGTGTACCTTGTGCTTTGTGTTTTTCTATAGAGCAATAATGAAATGCCTTTTCTATGCTCAACATGATCCTCGAGACAGGTGACTAACTGTTTCAAGAAGATCACAGGCTGGGGAAAAATGTTCAAAGCCATAAGAAAAACAATGAACTTCATTAGTATTTATTTATTTATAGCCTCCTGTGTTCCAGAAAAGAATTAAGGTAGACTGTGTATCCTTATTTAAGGATATATAAAGCATAGCCAGATAGCATAAATTATAAGCATGAGAGAAGGACGAAAAACAAACTAAGAATGAGGACAGAAAGGGGGCCAGAGATAAGACTAACTCAGACACTAATATGATGAACTTCTCCATGATTACAGCCTTCAGCAATCTATAGTGTAATAGGTACTGTTGGGGCTCTGGCTAGAGCCCCTCAACACTCACCTGTTGTTCTAGTTTGCCTTCTACTGCTGTGTCCAACAAATACCAACTTGGGGAGGTCAGAGTTCACCTCTAAGGGAGCCCAAGGTAGGAATTCAGGGCAGGAACCTGGAGGCAGGAACTGAAGCACAGGCCATGGAAGAATGCTTGCTTACTGGATTGCTTCCCTGACCCATGCATAGCCTGCTTTCTTATACAATGCACAACAACCTGCCCAGAGGTAGCTCCACCCACAGTGGACTGGGTCCTCCCACATCACTCAATCAAGAAAATATCCCACAGACATGGCCACAGGCCAGTCTGATGGAGGCAATTCTCCATCTGAGGCTCCCTCAACCCAGATGTGTCAAGTTGACACTAAAGCTATCCAGCACAACTATATTCACTGAAACATTCTCTTTATGACCTGAATGAGGGCTTTCTTTGTGAAAGCACACCTGGTCAGGTGTCCCCAAAGTGGCTGAGAGTTCATGTCCCTCAAAAAAGCTCTCACCATGGTTTAGTGGTTAAGAGTACTCGCTGCTCTTAGCCGGGCATGGTGGCACATGCCTTTAATCCTAGCACTAGGGAGGCAGAGGCAGGTGGATCTTTGTGAGTTCAAGGCCAGCCTAGTCTACAGAGTGAGTTCCAGGATAGTTGGAGCTACATAGAGACCCTGTCTCGAAAAGACAAAAAAAAAAAAAAAAAAAAAAAGAGTACTCACTGTTCTTGCAGAGGACTTAGGTTTGATCCGTAGCATCCACCTGGTAGCTAACAACCATCCACAACTCCAGGCTTTGCATGACATAGGTATACTTACATACATGCAGGCATTATATGCACACACACACAAAACAACCTTGAGGGGCTGGAGAGATAGCCTAGTGGTTAAGAGTGCTGACCGCTCTTGCAGAGGACCTGGGTTCGATCCCCAGCACCCACATGGTGGCTAAGGACCGTCTGTAACTCTAATTCCAGGAGAACTCCAGTTCCAGGGGAATCCAAGACCCTCTTCTGACCTCCATGGCATTGCACAACACGGGTGCACAAACCTACAAGCAGACAGTACATTCATACACATACAAAAATAAAAAATAAAAAATAAAAACCTTGAGAAGTGCAGGTTTATTTTATCATACAGTGTCTGAGGGCCTTGTCTGTGGTCACGTGGGCCTGTTGCTTTGGACCTGTAGCAGTACGGGACATCAAGGCAGGAGCATATATCAGAAGAACGCTATTCACCTGATGGTGGCAGGAGGGCAAAGAAAGAAAGTGGCTGATGTCCTCAAAGGTTCCTTGTCAGACACGTCTGCAATGACCTAACTTCCTCCCATTAGGGCCACCTCCTAAAGGTTCCACAACCTCCCAATGGCACCACAGAGTGAGGACCAAGTTTTGATCATGTGGCCTTTTAGAGGACATTCCACATGCAAATTTAAACACCACCCCAGCTCCCTCTCCCCTCCATTTTAATAGCACTTAGGTTCTATATCATACATAGGGCATCCATGTAGCAACCTAGTTGTTAACACACTCTTTACTGGCTATCTTCCTTTCCATTCCTCCCTTTTCTTCTCCCCACACTCTTCTTCCTTGGGAACAAATAAGCTACCTGTGCTCAAATTCTTGTCCTGGTAAGGATTGGTGATGTTTAGTTTTAACAGTCAACTGGACACAATATAGAATCACTTGGGGAATGCAATCTCAGTGAGGGATTTCCTAGACAAGGTTGGCCTGGGAGCATGTCCATAGGGGATTGTCTTGACTATTTTATTTTATTTTTATTTTTTGGTCTTTTTGAGACAGGGTCTCCCTGTAGCTCCAGCTGTCCTGGAACTCACTCTGTAGACCAGGCTGGCCTTGAACTCACAAAGATCCGCCTGCCTCTGCCTCCCAAGTGCTAGGATTAAAGACGTGTGCCACCACACCCGGCTGTCTTGACTATTTTAATTGGTGGGAGAAGATTTAGCTTGAAAGTGGGCAGCACCATTTCCTGGTTTGGGCCCTGGAGTGTGCAAGAGTATAGAAAATGAGATAAGAAACTAAGCACTTATTCTCTCTGCTCTTGATTGTGGATATCACTAGTTGCTTCCAGTTCCTGCCTTGGCTTCCTCGCAATGATAAACTACAACCTGGAATTGTGAGCTAAAATAAATCTTTTCTCTCCTAAGTTTCTTCATGTCAGGGAATCTTACCACAGCAGCAGAAAGGAAACTAGAAAACTTAGGGAGCCCACACCCAAGAGCTCGATGTGTCCTCTCCAATTTGCTATGGGGCTCCAGACTTTTGCAAGGTTCACTCCCTGTCAGAATGCCTGGGAATGGCAAGCAGGGGTCACACATAATCAAAAAGATGTGCGGTCAGCTACCATGCTTATGAGGGTTTCCTCCCTCTCTCTTTTTTCCCATACATCAACCAGGCATGCTGCTATTTCTGCTTAAATTCACGATGACCTTGATTGATTTCCACTTTATCCAATAGGACATCTCTCTCTCTTTATTTTTTTACTGCTAAGTAGATTACAGACTTTATTCATCTCCATCAAATTCTACATGCCTTGATCTTTGTGTATATAAATCTATAAAATGTTAGCACAGGAATATGCATGTACTAAACAACAGATTCAAAATACCAAACTATTTCATCAGCTCAAAGGGACTCTTGTGTAATTCCTGCTATAGTTACAGCTGTGCTTTACATCATCTAGTCCCTATTCCTGGAAACCACTAATCTGCTTTTCTCTGTAATTCTAGTATTTCAGTAAGTAAGCTTTTGAAAGTCGCTTTTTTCATTCACCAAAACATTTCCCAAGGCTCATCTAAGTTGTATGTATCAGAGGTCTGTTCCTTTCCAATGCAGTGTACTATTCTATGGTGGGGATGGTTGTTTAACCATTTATCCATTGCAGAACATCTGGGTTGTTTCTAATTTGGGGCTCTCACAAATAAAGCTGCTATGAAAATTTTTGTACAAGTTTTTGTACCAACAGTGTAACTGTTGGGTCCTATGTTAAGTATACATTTGACTTCATAAGAAGTTTACAAATTCTTTAATTTTTTTATTTATTATTTTTTATATATTTATTATTTTTTATGTGTATGAGTGTACTGTCTGCATGTAGGTTGGTGCACCCATGTTGTGCAATGCCACAGAGGTGAGAAGAGGGCATTGGATTCCCCTGGGACTGGAGTTAAAGACGGTTCTTAGCCACCATGTGGGTGCTGGGAATCGAACCAGGGTCCTCTGCAAGAGCAGTCAGTGCTCTTAACCGCTGAGCCATCTCTCCAGCCCCAGAAGTTTATAAATTCTACAGAGCATCTGTGGTTTATATTACTGTTACCCATATAGTTTGCATCCTCAGCAGCATGTGGCATTTTCACTATTCTTTCTCTAGCCATTCTGCTAAGTATATATTACATCATACTGTCATTTTAATCTGCATTTCATGATTACTTATGAAGTTCAACATATTTTCACATGATTACCTGCCATCTATAGATTCTCTCTAATGAAAATGTCTACTCATGTCTTTTCTCAATTTCTAATTGGACTGTTTAAAATTTTCAGTTTTGAGCACATTATACTTTCCATATTGATCAGATACTATATGGCTTACAAAAAAATTATCTTTCCTCTTAGTTTTTAAAAGATTTTATTTTATTCCTAATTATGATGTGTTTATGTGTGGGTCTACTGGGTGGGATTGAGCATATGAGTGCAGTGTCTATGGAGGCCAGAAGTAGGCATTGGAGCTCCTAGAACTGAGGTTATAGGTGATTGTGAGTATTGGGAACGGAACTCAGGTCCTCTGGAAGAAAAGCAATTGTATTAACCTCTGAGCCATCTTTCCACCACGCTTTTTAATGTTTTTTAAAAATAAAAAGTTTTAATTTTGATGCAGTCCACTGTATGTACTTTGTTTTCTGGTGCACTTTGTTTTTTAATTGAAGTATAAGAACTTGCCTCCTGAAGATTTTTCTCACAGTTTTTCCTAAAAGTTTTCCATCTTATAAATCCATGATATATCTTGAGGTACTTTTATAGAAGGCACAAAATTTATTTGAGGTGCTTTAGAGGTTCTCTTCTTTTGTTGGCCTGTGGGCTTTTGATTGATTCTGCATGGTTTGTTGAAAAGACTGTCCTTTCCTCACTGAATGGTTTTTGCACTTTGTCAAAATTAGTTGAGCATATTACTGTGGGTTTATTTCCAAGTCCCATTTATCTATATGTATCCTTCTGCATTAGTAGCTTTAAAATAAGTTTTGAAGTTATGTAATATGAGACCTCCAACTTTATCTTCTTCAAAATTGACCTAGCATAATAAATTGTATGCTGGGTAGTTCCATCTGCCCACATTTTTTCCTTCTCCTTTATTCTAAGGAAGAAAGTGCTTCCATAAGCTCTTTTTCTTGTTGCAACTCCTGCAAATGCTGCTGATTTTGTTCCAATCTGTCTTCCAACCATTGTAAGAGAGGCCCACTGACTGCTGACATTTGACTACACAAATTCTTGGTAAACGCTGACCCATTATGGATCTTGGTTACCGAGTCCAGATGTGTAAGGCTGTGAATCTTCCTGTGTGCATCCTGCTCTTCCTGACACAGGATCTTTGACAACTCTACTGCTGATTCAAGGCTCACTTTCCCAATGGTAACATGAGGTATAATATGGATTGGGATTTCAATTCTCCCATACTCTGAGCTCTCTTGGGCTTGTATGACTGGAAGCAAGTGTAGAGGACCCGACCAATCTTTGTGTTTTTGTCTTCTATAAAACGGGAAAAAATAAGTCCTACAAAGCCTTGATCCATCATCTGGTACATGGCTTGTGTACAAACATCAACATGTGAAGGCCAAACAGTTATGTGAGGGTGGGAATGATACCAGCCCACAACTCTCATGGGACGACCTGTTAGTTCTGCCAACCTTTCTGCTTCTGTTGAGGCTCTAGAAAGCTGCTCTGGAGAAATTTCTACTCGGTCCTTTCTCTTGTCAGAACGTCTCAGAATGATGACAGAATGAATGTGGACAATTCTGATGGTATCAACCTTTTCAGCAACTGTGAGCATTGCAGTTCCACTGTATGTAAATTTGGAATCACTCTTTGTGTCATCATTCAACTCCCCGATACACAGACCCATCACCTCCTCCTTCTCCGTGCTCAGAGCATGGTTGAGACAAACTAAGAAAGCATTGTACTCAAGAAGAACCGCCTGCACTGCTTGCACTACCTGCATCGCCATCTTGGATTCCACTCACGTCTGCTCGGGGCCCACGGTAGCCTGGACTATTCTGCATTCAGGCGCAGCCTCCGCAGCTTTGCTCAACTCTCTGCCCAGGTCTGGCTTCGCCACACAGGTTCCGACATCTCTGTCCTAGACTGAGTTCCTCGTCAGCCACTGTTGCTCTTCTTGGGTGCTAAGAAGCCCAAGGTAACAAAGCCACCTGTGCTCAATGGTGTTCAGTAGAGGGGCCTGCCCCCTACAGGTTCCTCCATGCTGACAAGATGCTAAAATAATGCTGTTTGTGGACTAAAGGATGTTTTCCTGAAGCAACACTCTTCACTGTATATTCCTTTAAAAGTCCTTTTGGCTTCTCTATACCTATAAGCACAAAAAATTCAGGCATAGTAAAGCCACAAGTACTGGTCATAGGAATTAATTTGTGTGAAAGGTACTCTACTGTCCTCACTGAACCCTACTGTCTTCAGTGATAGACTGCCCAAGGCAGTGTAGTTTATTTAGTGCTAGAGTACTTGCCCGGCATACACAAGACTCTGGGTTCCATTCCCGGTTTCACATAACACCCCCCCACACACACACACAAATTGCCCATCCAAGCTCTAGCCAAAATAAGCTTTGTTTTGGGCCAAACTTGTCTAACAGACCTTCTCTTCTCTTTGATGATCGCCTTCTGGGAGGGCCCCTGGGTTCCTCCAGCAAACAGGAGCCATGAAAATAAATGTATGAGATGTTGGAATAAGGGATTTTCACTAAAAATACTGTTAGGCCATCTACCACAATACTCATTTGTAGAGGCCGAGGTTGTAGCTGGGTGGTAGAACATGCCCCCTGGGTTGTTGCTTGCAAAAACAAACAAATAAAACTAATTACTCCTAAGGTCTTCTTTGCAGCAATGTTCAGGGAAATGGGTTAGCTGTCTGTGAAGCTACTCCTGTGTCATCTTTATGAAATATGCATCTGGTTACTTCTATACTCTAAAACCATCAATGACTCCCCATTTCCCTTAAAGCAAAACTCGGACTTCTTTTTCTTTTTTTTTTTTTTTTTTTTTTTTGTCTTTTTGAGACAGGGTCTCCCTTTAGTTCCAGCTGGCCTGGAGCTCACTATGTAAACCAGGCTGGCCTTGACCTCACAGAGATCTGCCTGCCTCTGCCTCCCAAGTGCTAGGAAAAAAGGTGTGTGCCACCACGCCCGGCTAAAACTCAGACTTCTTGATATGACCTAGTGGCCCCAGCTAGCACAGCTTGTCAGCCCTGTCTTTTATTCCTCTCCCTTTCACTCACCACATCCCAGCCCTAATGTTTCCTTTCTGTTCCTCAAAAGTATCACACTCTATCCATGGTCTCCACCCTTTGCCTCTGCCTAGAGAAAGCACTCGTCTCGTGGCTCTTTATAAAATGACTGACTTCTTGGGGCTGGAGAGATGACCTAGCAGTTAAGAGCACGGACTGCTCTTGCAGAGGACCTGGGTTCTATCCCTAGCACCCACACGGCGGCTGAAAAACCGTCTTTGGCTTCAGTTCCAGGGGAATCCGAAATCCTCTTCTGACCTCTGTGGCATTACACAACACGGGTGCACAAACCTGCATGCAGACAGTACATTCATACACATACGAAAATAAATTTTAAAAAAATTTTTAAAAAATGACTGACTTCTTGTTCAAATGTCATCTCAGAGAGAACATCTCAGCCACTCTATCTGAAGTACAGCTCCTGTGCTCCCTACCATTTATTTGATAATCAAATTGGTTTTGTTTTGTCATGTTTTCTTCAATGAACATATCGGAACATCCAATTGTTATTCATTTGTTTTCTGCCTTCTTTCATTGGCAATAAGCTCCATGTGAACAGGGACACTGCACCTAAAATAACTGGCACAGTGCATGGTATATACTACCTAATACCGTGTTGCTAAATGAATGTATATAAGCAAATACGTACTTTTTGTTCTGAATGGCAGAAAGGCAGATACTTTGTGTTCAGCCAAAATTGAAGATATGTTACTAAATTAAAAGTTTAAAAAAGTAGGGGGGCTGGAGAGATGGCCTAGCAGTTAAAAGCGCCGACTGCTCTTGCAGAGGACCTGAGTTTGATCCCCAGCACCCACATGGCAGCTGAAAACCGTCTTTAACTCCAGTTCCAGGGGAATCCGACGCCCTCTTCTGACCTCTGCGGCATTGCATGACATGGGTGCACAAACCTACATGCAGACAGTACATTCGTATACATATGAAAATAAATAAAAAAGTTTTAAAAAGTTTAAAAGTAGGGATGCCAGACATGACAGTACTTACTTACATGTAATCCCAACACTGTGGAGATACCAGCAAGAGAGTCAGGAGCTCAAGGTGATCTCTGGCTATGTGGCAAGTTCAAGGCCAGCATGGGCTACATGAGATGTTATCTTAAAAACCCAAAATCATTCTCCAACCTTTTATTCTCTGCACATTGGCCAGGTTTGGCTCACTGTGTTAATCACCATCCAATGCATAAGGAAGCTTCTTTGGTGAGAGTTGACAGATGCATTAATCTATGGGTATAACAATAAGTCATTAAGAATCCGTTTAGAAGCCGGGAGTGGTGGCACACACCTTTAATCCCAGCACTCGGGAGGCAGAGGCAGGCGTATCTCTGTGCAGGTAGATCTCTGTGAGTTCAAGTCCATCCTGGTCTACAGAGAGGCCAGCTGGGACTAAAGGGAAATCCTGTCTCAAAAATACGAAAAGAAGAAGAAGAAGAAGAAGAAGAAGAAGAAGAAGAAGAAGAAGAGGAGGAGGAGGAGGAGGAGGAAGAATCAGTTTAATACTATATCTATTTAGTAGAAAAATAGTACTAAGCTCTCCCTATGGCCTGTGACCTGTCTAGTCACATGTTCCTAGGCCTGATAATATCAGGTATAGGCTCCGTCTTATGAAGTTAACCTTAAATCCAATTAGAAAGTGGTTTCGCTGAGTGTGGTGGCGCATGCCTTTAATCCTAGCACTTGGGAGGCAGAGGCAGGAGGATCTTTGTGAGCTCAAGGCCAGCCTGGTCTACAGAGTGAGTTCCAGGATAGCTGGGGCTACAGGGAGATCCTGTCTCGAAAAGACCAAAAAAAA
>VZQC01002907.1:3268979-3318995 GCA_009823505.1 Rhizomys pruinosus
ATGCAGACAGTACATTCATACACATAAAGAAATAAATAAAATTAAATTAAAAAAAAAAAAAAAAGCAAGCAGATCAAGGGGCTGGAGAGATGGCTCAGTGGTTCAGAGCACTGACTGCTCTTGCAGAGGACCCAGGTTCAATTCCCAGCACCGACATGGCGGCTAAGAACTGTCTTTAGTGCCAGGCGTGGTGGCGCACATGCCTTTAATCCCAGCACTCCAGAGGCAGAGGCAGGCAGATCTCTGAGTTCAAGGCCAGCCTGGTCTACAGAGCAAGCTCCAGGCCAGCTGGAACTGAAAGGAGACCCTGTCTCAAAAATACCCCCCAAAAAAAGAAAGTGGATCAAATACTATCAAATTTTATTGGATGAAATTCATAAAATTTCAATAAAAACAAACAAAAACAAGGACTAGGGAGATGGCTCAGTCAATGACATGTCTGCTACACAAACATGAGGACCAGAGTTCAGATCCTTAGCATCCATTTAAAAGCTGGATGCAGTGGTGCACATATGGTTTGCTTGTGTGTGCATGTATGTGCATGTATGGGCATGCATGCGTGTGTGTGTTCATGCGTGCATGTGTGTGTGTGTGTGTGTGTGTGTATGTTTTGGTTTTATGAGACAGGGTATCCCTCCCTGTAGCCCCAGCTGGCCTGGAACTTGATATGTAGATCAGGCTGGCCTTGATCTTAGAGATACCTGTTTTGCCTCCCAAATGCTGGGTCTAAAGGCATGAACCATTATGCCTGGCTAGTGGTGCACATCTGTAACCCCAGTGCTGGGGAATGCAGAGACAGGACCCCACTTATCAGAAAACTAAGCTACAACAGCAAGCTCCAGATTCAGACTCAAAAAATAAAATGGAAAATAATTGTAAAAGACACCCAGTGTGTTAACCTCTAACTTCCAGGTATACATACATAAAACACAAATACACATACACACACACACACACACACACACACACACACACAAACACACACACCCCACAAAAGAGCAGGGAAGCCAGTGCCTAGGCTTCGTTTCCCCTCATTTAAAACATTTCCATAGGGTCTAGGAGTAAAGTGCAGTGGCAGAGCATGCACTTAATATAGGAAGAGCTGTGTTCAACCCCAGCACTAAAAAAAGAAGACATATTTTCCCCAATAATTATTTCACAAGAATTTTCCTAGTGAGTCTGACTCTATATGAGCATCAATAGGAGGAAAATATCATCAAGTTCCTTCAACTCAACCCTAATCAGTTTCTGCACCAGGCCAAAATCAAAGGAAATGTTTTTATTTTTTTATTTATTTTTATTTTTTTATTTTTTTTTGTATGTGTATGAATGTACTGTCTGCATGTAGGTTTGTGCACCCGAGTCGTGCAATGCCATGGTAGTCAGAAGAGGGTGTCGGATTCCCAAGTCAGAAGAGGATTCCCCTGGAACTGGAGTTAAAGACGGTTCTCAGCCACCATGTGGGTGCTGGGGATCGAACCCAGGTCCTCTGCAAGAGCAGTCAGCGCTCTTAACCACTAGGCCATCTCTCCAGCCCCAAGAAAAGTTTTTAAAAAATGGAAAACATGTTCTTAACTAATTCTTCCACAAGGTAACAAAAACCTCAAGAGTTCAAAGTATATGCTCAAAAGGTTTTTTTTTTTTTTTAATTATTGTCCAATTTATGTTAAGCCTTTTAACTAGACCAGCAACAGAAATATAATGAGCCCATGCTTTTAATACCAGCATTCAGGAGGCAGAGGCAGGGGGATCTCTGTGAGTTCAAGACCAGCCTGGTCTACAAAGTGAGTTCCAGGCCAGCTGGAGCTACAGGGAGACCCTGTCTCAAAAATACAAAAAAAAAAAAAAAAAAAAAAAAAAAAAAAAAGAAAGAAAGAAAGAAAGAAAGATAGATAGATAGATAGATAGATAGATAGATAGATAGATAGATAGATAAAGTGAGCCACAGTCATGGTGGTAAAATTTCTAGTAGTCCCATGAAAACAAAGAAAAACAGGTGAAATTCATTTTAGGGGGCTGGAGAGATGGCCTAGTGGTTAAGAGCGCTGATTGCTCTTGCAAAGGACCTGGGTTCGATCCCCAGCACCCACATGGTGGCTGAGAACAGTCTTTAACTCCAGTTCCAGGGGAATCTGACACCTTCTTCTGACCTCTGTGGCATTGCATGACACGGGAGCACAAACCTACATGCAGACAGTACATTCATACACATACAAAAATTTAAAAAAAGAAATTCATTTTAATAATATATTTTCTTAAGCCCAATAGAGCCAAAATATTCTCATTTCAGCATGTGAACACAAAAAATCATTAAAGAAATATTTATGTTGCTTTTATATACTGTCTTTGAAATATAAGTATAAAATTATATTTACAATGTGGCCAGGGCACTAGCTCAGCAGTAGAGCACTTACCTAGCATGTAAGAGCCCCTGGGTTCAATCCAAACACAAAAATAAAATTAAAATAAAATAAAGTTAACAAAATAAAATAAAGCAATATGGGGCTGGAGAGATGGCTCAGAGGTTAAGAGCACTGACTGCTCTTGCAGAGGACCTGGATTTGATTTCCAGCACCCTCATGGTGGCTAACAATCACCTGTAATTCCAGTTCCAGGAATTCTGACACCCTCCTCTGATCTCTATGGGCATTAGATGACACAAATCCACTATATATATGCAGGCAATATATTCATACACATAAAATAAAAACAATAAATTAAAAATATAGTTGAATTGGGATATTAAATTTGGTTGAAAATGATTTCTGTTTATTTTAATTTCATGAAACTTACAGATGAAAAAGTGGATTCCTGTACCCATGTATTCCAAACATACTAGTGTTTCCAGTAACCTAAGTATCAATTTTTCCCCCTATGCTGCCCCAGTATCAATTTTTTTTAATGTGTATGAGTGTACTGTCTGTATGTAGGTAGGGGTACCCATGTAGTGCAATGATGTGGAGGTTAGAAAAGGGTGTTGGATTCCCCTGGAACTGGAGTTAAAGACAATTCTTAGCTGCAATGTGGGTGCTGGAATTGAACCCGGGTCCTCTGCAAGAGCAGTCAGTGCTCTTAACCGCTAAGCCATTTCTCCAGCCCCTAAATATCAATTTTTAAATTAAAAATGGAAATTAATTGATTTGAGATCTCCTGAGCCCATTGGCAGGAGAGCCCCCCCCCCCGCCAACTGAGATTACGAAGAAGCATCTGAAGAAGGCAAGCAAAGCAAGCCTTCAACACAGTGAAGAGGCATTTAGGACTCACATTGGAATTGGAATACAGGCAAGGAGAAGCCCATATGTCAGGATCATGAAGAAGAGACTACACTGGAAAGGGGCAGGATAATCCCACGCAAGCTTTACCAACCTATGGAAGACTCCTGCAGTGGGATCCCTCCGGGGATGCCCCAGAACACAGACATCAGAAACACAATTGAGAACATACTTAAAGAACTACAAGAGCATAAAGAACAAAATTAAAAGAACGAAGAAAAGAGAATGAAGAAACTCAAGAAGAACCGAGAGAGAGAAGAATGACAAGTTCAGGAAGGAAGTAGAAACACTGAAAAGAATCCCATGCTTGCTGAAAAAGAAAAAGAAAACCACCAGCGAACAAAAGAGCGACAAAAAGAGATCGAGAAGCTCCAAAAAGAATAGAAAAGAAACACTAAAGAAAATCAGAAGAGAAAGGAAAAAGGAAATCAAACACTCATCCATTCAAGGAGGAAAGGAATGAAAAAAAGCCTCAGAAGAATGGAGGAAGCAGAACAAAATATCAAGACCTGGAAGATAACACAGCACAACCAAAAACTCAAGGAAAAGATTAGGAAAAATTTAAAAATACACAAAAATGGAACAACCAAGGAGATGTGGGAACTATGAAAAGATCAAACCCGTCTCCGCATCATAGGACTCGAGGAGAGAAGAAAAAGCCCAAGAGAATGGTATGGATCAGATTCTTCAACAGAATAATAGAATGAAAACTTCCCCAAACTAAAAAAGGACAAACCATACCAATACAGATCAAATAGAACTCCAAACAGACAAGTCCAGAAAATAAATTCCCCACGCCACAAAAGGAGTGCATGGTTAAAATGCTAGACACCCAAGACAANTTGGTGATGTTTAGTTTTAACAGTCAACTGGACACAATATAGAATCACTTAGGAGATGCAACTCAGTGAGGGGATTTCCTAGACAAGGTTGGCCTGGGAGCATGTCCATAGGGGATTTTCTTGAACTATTTTATTTTATTTTTATCTTTTTGGTCTTTTTTGAGACAGGGCTCCCTGTAGCTCCAGCTGTCCTGGAAACTCACTCTGATAGACCAGGCTGCCTTGAACTCACAAAGATCCGCTGCCTCTGCCTCCAAGCTGCTAGGATTGCAGGTATTTGCCACCACACCGGCTGTCCTTTGACTATTTTAATGGTGGGAGAAGATTTAGCTTGAAAGTGGGCAGCACCATTTCCTGGTTTGGGCCCTGGAGTGTGCAAGAGTATAGAAAATGAGATAAGAAACTAAGCACTTATTCTCTCTGCTCTTGACAGTGGATATCACTATGTTGCTTGCCATCCTGCCTTGGCTTCCTCGCAATGATAAACTACAACCTTGGAATTGTGAGCTAAAATAAATCTTTTCTCTCCTAAGTTTCTTCATGTCAGGGAATCTTACCACAGCAGCAGAAAAGGAAACTAAGAAACTTAGGGCAGCCCACACCCAAGAGCTCGATGTGTCCTCTCCAATTTGCTATGGGGCTCCAGACTTTTGCAAGGTTCACTCCCTGTCAGAATGCCTGGGAATGGCAAGCAGGGGTCACACATAATCAAAAAGATGTGCGGTCAGCTACCATGCTTATGAGGGTTTCCTCCCTCTCTCTTTTTTCCCATACATCAACCAGGCATGCTGCTATTTCTGCTTAAATTCACGATGACCTTGATTGATTTCCACTTTATCCAATAGGACATCTCTCTCTCTTCTTATTTTTTTACATGCTAAGGTAGATTACAGACTTATTCATCTCATCAAATTCAACATGCCTTTTGACTTTGTGTATATAAATCTAATAAAATGTTAGCACAGGAATATGCATGTACTAAACAACAGATTCAAAATACCAAACTATTTCATCAGCTCAAAGGGACTCTTGTGTAATTCCTGCTATAGTTACAGCTGTGCTTTACATCATCTAGTCCCTATTCCTGGAAACCACTAATCTGCTTTTCTCTGTAATTCTAGTATTTCAGTAAGTAAGCTTTTGAAAGTCACTCTTTTTCGTTTACCCTAACATTTCCCAAGGCTCATCTAAGTTGTATGTATCAGAGGTCTGTTCCTTTCCAATGCAGTGTACTATTCTATGGTGGGGATGGTTGTTTAACCATTTATCCATTCCTGCAGAACATCTGGGTTGTTTCTAATTTGGGGCTCTCACAAATAAAGCTGCTATGAAAATTTTTGTACAAGTTTTTGTACCAACAGTGTAACTGTTGGGTCCTATGTTAAGTATACATTTGACTTCATAAGAAGTTTTAATTCTTAATTTTATTTATTATTTTTTATATATTTATTATTTTATGTGTATTGAGTGTACTGTCCCCTGCATGTTAGGTTGGTGCACCCATGTTGTGCAATTGCCACAAGGTGAGAAAGAGCGGCATTGGATTCCCTGGACTGGAGTTAAAGACTGTTCTTAAGCCACCATGTGGGTGCTGGGAATCGAACAGGGTCCTCTGCCAAGAGCAGTCAGTGCCTCTTAACCGCTTGAGCCATCTCTCCAGCCCCCCAAAGGGGGGAAAAGTTTTTATAAATTCTACAGAGCATCTGTGGTTTATATTACTGTTACCCATATAGTTTGCATCCTCAGCAGCATGTGGCATTTTCACTATTCTTTCTCTAGCCATTCTGCTAAGTATATATTACATCATACTGTCATTTTAATCTGCATTTTATGATTACTTATGAAGTTCAACATATTTTCATATGATTACCTACTATCTATAGATTCTCTCTGATGAAAATGTCTACTCATGTCTTTTCTCAATTTCTAATTGGACTGTTTAAAATTTTCAGTTTTGAGCACATTATACTTTCCATATTGATCAGATACTATATGCTTTACAAAAAATTATCTCCTCTTTATTTTAAAATATTTTATTTTATTCCTACATAGATGTGTTTATGTGTGGGTCTACTGGGTGGGATTGAGCATATGAGTGCATCTATGGAGGCCAGAAGTAGGGGCATTTGGAGCTCCTAGAACTGAGGTTATAGGTGATTGTGAGTATTGGGAACGGAACTCAGCGGTCCTCTGGAAGAAAAGCAATTGTAATTAACCTCTGAGCCATCTTCTCCAGCCAACGCTTTTTAATGTTTTTTAAAAAATAAAAAGCTTTAATTTGATGCAGTCCACTGTATGTACTTTGTTTTCTGGTGCACTTTGTTTTTTAATTGAAGTATAAGAACTTGCCTCCTGAAGATTTTTCTCACAGTTTTTCCTAAAAGTTTTCCATCTTATAAATCCATGATATATCTTGAGGTACTTTTATAGAAGGCACAAAATTTATTTGAGGTGCTTTAGAGGTTCTCTTCTTTTGTTGGCCTGTGGGCTTTTGATTGATTCTGCATGGTTTGTTGAAAAGACTGTCCTTTCCTCACTGAATGGTTTTTGCACTTTGTCAAAATTAGTTGAGCATATTACTGTGGGTTTATTTCCAAGTCCCATTTATCTATATGTATCCTTCTGCATTAGTAGCTTTAAAATAAGTTTTGAAGTTATGTAATATGAGACCTCCAACTTTATCTTCTTCAAAATTGACCTAGCATAATAAATTGTATGCTGGGTAGTTCCATCTGCCCACATTTTTCCTTCTCCTTTATTCTAAGGAAGAAAGTGCTTCCATAAGCTCTTTTTCTTGTTGCAACTCCTGCAAATGCTGCTGATTTTGTTCCAATCTGTCTTCCAACCATTGTAAGAGAGGCCCACTGACTGCTGACATTTGACTACACAAATTCTTAGTAAACACTGAGCCATTATGGATCTTGGTTACTGAGTCCAGATGTGTAAGGCTGTGAATCTTCCTGTGTGCATCCTGCTCTTCCTGACACAGGATCTTTGACAACTCTACTGCTGATTCAAGGCTCACTTTCCCAATGGTAACATGAGGTATAATATGGATTGGGATTTCAATTCTCCCATACTCTGAGCTCTCTTGGGCTTGTATGACTGGAAGCAAGTGTAGAGGACCCGACCAATCTTTGTGTTTTTGTCTTCTATAAAACGGGAAAAAATAAGTCCTACAAAGCCTTGATCCATCATCTGGTACATGGCTTGTGTACAAACATCAACATGTGAAGGCCAAACAGTTATGTGAGGGTGGGAATGATACCAGCCCACAACTCTCATGGGACGAAATCCCTTTTTGTTAGTTTTTTCTGCCCAAAACCCTTTTTTTTTTCTTTGTTTTTTTTTTTGCCCTTTTTTTTTTTCTGTGAGGCTCTAGAAAGCTGCTCTGGAGAAATTTCTACTCGGTCCTTTCTCTTGTCAGAACGTCTCAGAATGATGACAGAATGAATGTGGACAATTCTGATGGTATCAACCTTTTCAGCAACTGTGAGCATTGCAGTTCCACTGTATGTAAATTTGGAATCACTCTTTGTGTCATCATTCAACTCCCCGATACACAGACCCATCACCTCCTCCTTCTCCGTGCTCAGAGCATGGTTGAGACAAACTAAGAAAGCATTGTACTCAAGAAGAACCGCCTGCACTGCTTGCACTACCTGCATCGCCATCTTGGATTCCACTCACGTCTGCTCGGGGCCCACGGTAGCCTGGACTATTCTGCATTCAGGCGCAGCCTCCGCAGCTTTGCTCAACTCTCTGCCCAGGTCTGGCTTCGCCACACAGGTTCCGACATCTCTGTCCTAGACTGAGTTCCTCGTCAGCCACTGTTGCTCTTCTTGGGTGCTAAGAAGCCCAAGGTAACAAAGCCACCTGTGCTCAATGGTGTTCAGTAGAGGGGCCTGCCCCCTACAGGTTCCTCCATGCTGACAAGATGCTAAAATAATGCTGTTTGTGGACTAAAGGATGTTTTCCTGAAGCAACACTCTTCACTGTATATTCCTTTAAAAGTCCTTTTGGCTTCTCTATACCTATAAGCACAAAAAATTCAGGCATAGTAAAGCCACAAGTACTGGTCATAGGAATTAATTTGTGTGAAAGGTACTCTACTGTCCTCACTGAACCCTACTGTCTTCAGTGATAGACTGCCCAAGCAGCTGTAGTTTATTTTTTATGCTAGAGTTACTTGCGCCGGCCATACACCAGAACTCTGGGTTTCCATTCCTGGTTTCACATAACACCCACCCAACACAACACACACAAATTGCCCATCCAAGCTCTAGCCAAAATAAGCTTTGTTTTGGGCCAAACTTGTCTAACAGACCTTCTCTTCTCTTTGATGATCGCCTTCTGGGCAGGGCCTGGTTCCTCCAGCAAACATGAGCATGAAAATAAAATGTATGAGATGTTGGGAATAAGGGATTTTCAACTAAAAAATACTGTCTAGGCCATCTACCACAAACTCATTTGTAGAGGCCGACGGTTGTAGCTGGGTGGATTAGAACATGCGCCCCCTGGGTTGTTTGCTTGCCAAAAAACAAACAAATAAAACTAATTACTCCTAAGGTCTTCTTTGCAGCAATGTTCAGGGAAATGGGTTAGCTGTCTGTGAAGCTACTCCTGTGTCATCTTTATGAAATATGCATCTGGTTACTTCTATACTCTAAAACCATCAATGACTCCCCATTTCCCTTAAAGCAAAACTCGCGACTCTTTTTTCTTTTTTTTTTTTTTTTTTTTTGTCTTTGAGACAGGGTCCTCCCTTTAGTTCCAGCTGGACCTGGTGCTCACTATGTAAACCCAGGCTGGCCTTGACCTCACAGAGATCTGCCTGCCTCTGCCTCCCAAAGTGCTAGCGAAAAAAAGGCTGTGTGCCACCACGCCCGGCTAAAACTCAGACTTCTTGATATGACCTAGTGGCCCCAGCTAGCACAGCTTGTCAGCCCTGTCTTTTATTCCTCTCCCTTTCACTCACCACATCCCAGCCCTAATGTTTCCTTTCTGTTCCTCAAAAGTATCACACTCTATCCATGGTCTCCACCCTTTGCCTCTGCCTAGAGAAAGCACTCGTCTCGTGGCTCTTTATAAAAAGACTGACCTTTCTTGGGGCTGGAGAGATGACCTAGCCAGGTAAGAGCAGTACTCTCTTGCATGAGACCTTGGGTTCTATCCCTAGCACCCACACGTCGGCTGAAAAACCGTCTTTTGGCTTTCAGTTCCAGGGGAATCCGAAATCCTCTTCTGACCTCTGCTGGCATTACACAACACGGTTGCACCAAACCTGCAGCAGACAGCTACATTCATACACATACAAAATAAATTTTAAAAAAAATTTTTTAAAAAAATGACTGAACTTCTTGTTCAAATGTCATCTCAGAGAGAACATCTCAGCCACTCTATCTGAAGTACAGCTCCTGTGCTCCCTACCATTTATTTGATAATCAAATTGGTTTTGTTTTGTCATGTTTTCTTCAATGAACATATCGGAACATCCAATTGTATTATTTGTTTCTGCCTTCTTTCATTGCAATAAGCTCCATGGCTGGAACATCGGGACACTGCACCTAAAATAACTGGCACAGTGCATGGTATATACTACCTAATACCGTGTTGCTAAATGAATGTATATAAGCAAATACGTACTTTTTGTTCTGAATGGCAGAAAGGCAGATACTTTGTGTTCAGCCAAAATGAAAGATTATGTTACTAAATAAAGTTTAAAAAAGGGGCTGGGCCGGGGTGGGGAGATTGCCTAGCAGTTAAAAGCGCCGACTGCTCTTGCAGAGGACCATATTTGATCCCCAGCAACCCACATTTTGGCAGCTGGAAAACCGTCTTTAACTCCAGTTCCAGGGGAATCCACGCCCTCTTCTGACCTCTGCGGCATTGGCATGACTATGGGTTGGCACAAACCTACATGCAGACAGTACATTCGTATACATATGAAAATAAATAAAAAAGTTTTAAAAAATGTTTAAAAGTAAGGGGATGCCAGACATGACAGTACTTACTTACATGTAATTCCCAACACTGTGCGAGCATACCAGCTAAGAGAGTCAGGAGCTCAAGGTGATCTCTGGCTATGTGGCAAGTTCAAGGCCAGGCATGGAGCTACATGAGATGTTATCTTAAAAACCCAAAATCATTCTCCAACCTTTTATTCTCTGCACATTGCGCCAGGTTTTGGCTCCACTGTGTTTAATCACATCCAATTGCAAAGGAAGCTTTCTTTTGGTGAGAGTTGACAGATGCATTAATCTACGGGTATAACAACCAGTCATTAGAAATCAGTTTAAGAAAAGTCCGGGAGTGGGGCCACACCTTTAATCCCGAACTCGGGAGGCAGAGGCAGGCGTATCTCTGTGCAGGTAGATCTCTGGTGAGTTCAAGGTCCATCCTGGTCTACAGAGAGGCCAGCTGGACTAAAGGGAAATCCTGGCTCAAAAATACGAAAAGAAGAAGAAGAAGGAAGAAGAATAAGAAGAAGAAGGAAGAAGAAGAGGCAGGAGGAGGGAGGAGGCAGGAGGGGGGGGAAAGGGAGGAGGGAGGAGGAGGAGGAAGGAGTGAGGATTAGAGGAATCTCTAGTAGTTACTGATACGTTATCTGTATATTCGGTGATTAAGATATATTTAGAAGAGTAATATGGTACTCAAGCTCTCCCTCTATTAGGTGCTTCTTGTGACGCGTCTAGTCACAGTAGATGCCTAGGTGCCTGATAACAGTTCTAGGCAGGTATAGGCTCTCGTCTTATGACAAGTTAAGCATCTTAAGATCCTAATTAAAAAGTCGGATTATCGCATGAGCTGTTGCTGTGTCGGCGCAGTAGCTTCTCTTAATTCTAGCACTCCCTGTGATCCGGCTACATAAGGTCAGCCCGTGGATGCTTGTAGAGCTGCTCAGAGGGCCAGCAGGCTGTGTCGACATCTATTGTGAGTTCCACAGTGATAGCTGGTGGCCCGTACACAGCCTGCCCTGAGTGATGCGTCTCCAGTTTGCGTCAATTATTTTTAAGAGGACACAATATAATAACAACAAACTAAAAACAAACCAATAAGAGAGAAAGAGTTTTTCTATTTACGTGCCATGTATAGTAATATCATGGCTCACTAAGAGGGCTGAGGAGTGCTCTCAGTGTTAAAGTGCAACTGGTCTGCTCTTCGCTAGAGGACTCGAGTTGCAAATCCCAGCCCTGCTACTACTGGCCCAGCTTAACAACCGTTCTCTATGCTTAACCCAGTTCTAGAGGATCCAATCGCTCCTCTGTGCGTTGATCTCCCTATCCGGACATCGCGATGAACAGCGAGGCGTACTTTTACTTATCATACCTATCCTCTGAGATGTAGCCTGAAGTGGTTTTGATTATCCTACTTTTCAAACACTTTCACCTTCTGTTTTCTTTTAGTGTTTCTATCTATATACTTTTAGAGCAGCTTTAACCATCCTGAATACATTCCTTTTATTGTAAGCTCCTTATGATATCCCGCCTGCGTATAGTGAGACTTATTTTCCTATTTGTGCCCCTATTGCACCAGTGGGCATATTCGTTCGCCAGTCGCCAGTTCAGCGATGTGGAGTTGCTTTATCGACGTTGTTATAGTCTACTTCTCGCGCTCCCCGGTGTGAAACTATGTCCAGGCATTGCCATTTCGCTGCTGGTCCCTCACCTACCCGTAATTGTCCGAGGAAGCATTTGTAAACAAAAATTTTGACTCTACAAGACACTTAGATTATAGAGATCTGTTTAGATAGACCTAGATAGATTACGATTGAAAGATAGCTGATAGAAGGATCCCCGATAGATAGATAGATAGATAGTGGGACAGACTTATGTGATACTAGGTATAATGATATCACCAGACTAGCGATGATGTTATCGGAGTGATGGTCAGTTTACGCATAGAGAGTGCAGATCAAAAGAGCAGAATCAACGGGCTGGAGACGAGAGCAGCGCTAGCGAGTTAAGAAGCACCGGACGTCTTCACACGAGGATCCCGAGGGATCCCCCAGCACCCACATGGCGGCTGACGACCATCCGACAAACATCCAATTCCAGAGGAGCATCACAGTTCCAGGGAACCAGAACGCCCTCTTCTGACCTCCGCGAGATTGCACGACACGGGTTGAGCACAGGACCTGCATGCAGACAGGACACTTCATACACATAAAGAATAAAAAATAAAATTAAATTGGTAAAAGCAAAAAAAAAAAAGCAAGGCAGGGAATCAAAGAGCCTGGAGAGAATGGCTCAGTGTTCAGGAGCACTGGCTACTCCTTCAGAAGAGGAACCAGGATTCACATTCCAGCACCGACATGGCGGCTAAGAACTTTAAACTCTTTAAACTGGGTATGGTGACTTATGCCTACAATCCCAGCACACAGGAAGCAGAGGCAGAGGCAGGCAAGATCTCTGAGTTCAAGGCCAGCCGGTCTACAGAGCCAAGCTCCAGCCAGCTGAGAACTGAAAGGAGACCCTGTCTTCAAAAAAAATACCCCCCAAAACAAAGAAAGTGGAATCAAGCATACTATACAAATTTATTGGATGAAATATCATTAAAACTTTCAATACAAACACACAAACAAAAATCAAGGAACTAAGGGAGATGGCCTCAAGTACAATGACATGTCTGCAATACACAAAACATGAAGGACCTAAGAGTTTACAGATCCTTAGATCCATTTAAAAAGCTGGAGCGTGGTAGCACATAGGTTGCCTGGCTGTATGCATGTATGTGTGCATGTATGGGCATGCATGCGTGTGTGTGTTCATGCGCTGCATGTGCCCTGTGTGTGTGTGTGTGTTGTATGTATGGTATATGGAGACAGACGGTATCCCTCCCGTGTAAGGCCCAGCTGGCACTGAGAACTATTTGATATGTAAATGTATCAGATGGCCTTGATTCATTAGAAGATACACTGTTTGCACTCCCAAATGGCTAGACTCGGTCATTAAAAGGCGAATGAACCAGTTAAATGCCTGGCTAGCTGGTTGCAACCAATCTGGGAACCCAACAAGGTGCGGGGACATGCAGATGATCAGGACCGCACACTTACCCAGAATGAAGACTAAGCGGTGGACAAGCAAAGCTACCAGAAATTCACAGACTTCACAAAAATATAACATGGAAAGATTAATCTTAAAAGAACCAGGGTCGTATAACCTCTAAACTTCACAGGCTATACCATACATTAAATACCACAACATACAACATACACACAGCACAACACAACACATCACAGCTACACACACAGGCAAACAACACACACCCACAATAAGAGCAAAGGCCAGCTAGCCTTAGGCAATTCGTTTTCCCTCATTAAATAGTCATGTGTCCCGTAGTAAGGACTCTGGAGGAGTGAAGAGTGAGTGGCAGAGCATGCAATACTCAATATAAGGGAAGAAGACTGGTGGTTCTCACACCCCTATAGCACATGTAAACAAGAAGAAGACATATTATCACCCCAAATTAATATTTCACACAGTATTATAATTTTCAATAGTGACGTCTAAAGACTAACGAAAGTATTTAATGAAGAAGAAGCAAATCAGCAATAGAAGCAGGTAAAATAAATCATTCAAGTTCACTTCAACTCAAGCCCTAATCAGGATTTCTGCACCTGAGGTCACAACAATCCAAATTAAAGTTAATTATTTTAATTAATTAATTTATTTTTATTTTTTTATTTTTTGGTTTCCTTTATGATTGATGGTATGGAACTATGTAGCAATGTCTGCATGAATAGGTATAGCTGCACTCCAAAGAGCGTTATGTTAAGTCCTATAAGGTAATGAATTTTCCTTAGATTATTTAAATGATGTTGTATGGTGTATGAAGTGTACGTCGTGCAATGGCGGGATTTTCCCAGATGGTCTCCAGCACCGTTAGTTGCATGAGGACATTCACCCTGCCCTTCGGAACATGGGATCGATCTAGAAAGGAACGCGGTCTTGGTCCAAGAGAGTGTCCCACTATGTGGGGATAGCTTTCGTGGGGGATGCGAGAACCCAGGTCCTAATAGGAACCAGAAGCAGTCCAGCGCTCTGTATCCCACTATAGCGGCCATCTCTAAGCCCAAGACGCCTCGAGAGAAAGAGTGTCTTTAGAGAAAGAAATCTGCCCGAACACAAGACGGATCCTCTTTACAACAATGAGAAGACCATAATCCTTAAGCGCCCTACCCAAGTGGTAAACAAAAACACAACTATCAAAGCAAATCATCGATGGCCTTCAGCCCCCCAACCTAGTAAAATATTGAGCATTAACAGAAAAAAGGTGTTTTCTTAATCCTCCTTTTAGATTTTATCCCGTTCTCAGATTTTATTTTCAAGAATGCCTGGAACTTTTACTAGGAAATCTATCACCACGCCACCAGAAGCAACAGGAACAGGATATTAAGACTGACGCCCACTGTCTTAAATTACCTCAGGCTACTTCAGGATGGCAGTGAGAAACTGAGTGGAAGGATTCTCTGTGAGTTTCAATACGATACTCAGCCTTCTGAGATCCTAACATACCAATCCGTTGAAGTCCTAATGCCCAGTCTATATGGAGCTACAGGGTGAACCCCTCTTTGTCTCTAAACTTCATTATACTCATATATATATATATCTTATTTAATTTTAATATTAGATAATTTTTATTTAATATATAATAATTTGTACTAAAAATAAATATAGAAAAAACAAAAAGAAAGAAAAAAAAAAAAACAAGAAAAAAAAAGAAAAAAAGAAAAAGAAAAAAGAGATAATATAAAATAAAAAGATGACTCAACCTAAAAAAACGATAAACATAAAAAAAGGAAACCCCAGGAAACCGTAAGAGCCATATGGAGGAGAAAGCATAGAAAGATAGAAATAGATAGATCCCTAGACCAGAAGATTAGATTTAGGATAGAAATAGACAGAGGAGCCACAGTCATGGTGGGGTAAAAATTTCTAGTAAGTGCCCAATGAAAACAAGAAAAACACTGGTGCAAATTTCATTTTAGGGGCTGAGAGATGGCCTACGTGGTTAAGACGCTGATTGCTCTTGCTACAGGACCTGGGTCGATCCCAGCACCCACATGGTGTGCTGAGAACAGTCTACACTTAACTCCAGTTCCAGGGAATCTGACACCTTCTTTTCGACTCTGTGGGACATTGCCTGCACGGGGAGCACAAACCTACAGACGGACCAGTACATTCAAACAACAAAAATTTAAAAAAAGAAATTCATTTAATAATAATTTTCTTAAGCCCAATAGAGCCAAAATATTCTCATTTCAACAGCATGTGCAAAACACAAAAAATCATTAAAGAAATATTTATGTTGCTTTTATGATACTGTCTTTGAAACTATAAGTATAAAATTATATGTTGACAATGTGCCAGGGCACTAAGCTCAGCAGTAGAGCACTTTACCTAGCATGTAAGAGCCCCTGGGTTAAAATCCCAAAACACAACAAATAAAATTAAAATAAAATAAGTTAACAAAATAAAATATAAGCAATATGGGCGTGGAGAGATGGCTACAGAGGGTTAAGAGGCACTGCACTGCGCTTGCAGAGAGGACCGGGATTATGCAATTCATCAGCCCTACATGTGGTGGCTAACAACACTTCTGTAATTCCAGTCTTCAGGGATGCTGAACACCGCCCCTCCTCTGATCTCTATGGGCATTAGAATGACACAAATCCACTATATATATGCAGGCAATATATTCATACAACTAAAATAAAAAACAATACATTAAAATTATAGTTTGAATTGGGTATATTAAATTTGGTTGAAAATGATTTCTGTTTATTTTTAATTTCATGAAACTTTACAGATGAAAAAGTGGATTCCTGTACCCATGGGTATTCCAAACATTTACTAGTGTTTCCAGTAAACCTAGAGTATCAATTTTTCCCCTATTGCTGACCCCCAGTATCAATTTTTTATTATGTTGATTTTTTTTTTTTTTGTAGTTGTCTGTATGTAGGTAGGTACCCTTATGCATGATGGTAGGCTAGAAAAGGGTGTTGGATTCCCCTGGAACTGGAGTTTAAGACAATTCTTTAGCTGCACATGTGGGTGCTGGGAATGACCCAGGGCAAGGACCCTCTCTGCAAGGAGCAGTCAGTGCTCTTAAACCGCTAAGCCATGTCTCCAGCCCTAAATATCAATTTTTAAAATTAAAAAATGACGAAATTTAATTGATTAGATCTCCCTGAGCCATTGGCAGGAAGCCCCCCCCCCCCGCCACACTTGAGATTACGAAGAAGCATCTGGAGGAGGCAAGCAAAGCAAGCTATTCAACAAAGTGAAGAGGCATTTAGGACCACATGGAAGTTGGAATACAAGGCAAGGAGAAGCCCATATGTCCAGGGACATGGAAAGAAGAGACTACACTGGAAAGGGCAGGATAATCCCACTGCCAAGCTTTACCAACCTTATGGAAGACTCCTGCAGTGGGATCCCTCCGGGGATGCCCCAGAACACAGACATCAGAAACCACAATTGAGAACATACTTAAAAACTACAAGATGCATAAAGAACAAAATTAAAAGAACCAAGAAAAGAGAATGAGAACACTCAAGAAGAACACGAGAGAGAGAAGAATGACAAGTTCAGGAAGGAAGTAGAAACACTGAAAAGAATCCCACTGCTGAAAAAGAAAAAGAACCAACCAGCGAACAAAAGCAGCGTACAAAAAGAGATCGAGAAGCTCCAAAAAGAATAGAAAGAAACACTAAAGAAATCAGAAGAGGAAAGGGAAAAAGGAAATCAAACACTCATCCATTCAAGAGGAAAGAATGAAAAAAAGCCTCAGAGAGAATGCGAGGAAGCAGAACAAAAATATCAAGACCTGGAAGATAACACAGACACAACTAAAAACCTCAAGGAAAGATTAGAAAAATTTAAAAATACACAAAAATGGGAACAACCAGGAGATGTGGGACACTATGAAAAGATCAAACCGTCTCCGCACATAGGATGAGGAAGAGAGAAAAATGCCCAAGAAGAATGGTATGGATCAGATTCTTCAAACAGAATAATAGATGAAAAACTTCCCCAAACTAAAAAGGACAAACCATACCAATACCAGAAAGTCAAATAGAACTCCAAACAGATCAAGAATCAGGAAAAGTAAATTCCCCAGGCCAACAAAAGTCATAGGTTAAAATGCTAGACACCCAAAACAAAACAAAAACTTAAAGCGAACAAAGAAAAAAGCAACAAGTGACCTATAAGGGGAAAACCTATCAGAAATAAACAATGGACTTTTCATCGCAAACGATGAAGGCAAGAAGAACCTGGCGCAAAGCATTCCAGTGTGAGGGGACAATGGATGACCAGCCCAGGTTACTATACCCACAAAAATTTCCATCATAGTGGAAGGAGAGAGGAAAAATCTTCCATGACATAAAAACAACCTGGAAAGAATACATTTCCAGAAAAACCAACCCTTCAGAGAATACTGGAAGCAATTCAAAGGAACAGAAGAAAGGACAACCAACCCCAGGCACCTTAGAAGGAAAGAAATCAAAAAAGACATAACTGCAGAAGTAGAAACCTTAAATCAAAACCACAGATGGAAAATAAGGCAAAACGCGAAGCAACACAAACCTAATCAGTCATAACCTTAAATATTTAAGTGGACTAAATTCCCACATCAAAAAAGACATAGACTGGAAGACTGGATTAGGAAACAGAATCCATCGATTATGCTGTCGACAAAAAACACATACTTACCTTCAAGGACAGCACCAACCTTAAAGTGAAGGGATGGAAAAAAATATTTCCAATGCAATAGGTACCAAAGAACAAGCAAGTATGTGTCCTATTTTAATATCGGATAAAAATAGACTTCAAAGTAAAAAAATCAGAAAGAGCAAAAAGGACCATACTATTTCATCAAAGGAACAATCCATAAAGAAGATTGCACATTATGAACATATATGACCCAAACTCGGTAGCACCAAACTTTATAAGACAATTCCCAGGACCACAGTCACAGACTAAACCCCAGAAACTCATAGTGGAGATTTCATACCCCACTGATCCTTTGTGTATAGGTCAACAGGACAGAAAAAAAAACAGAGAGACTCTGACAACTGAACGATATGCTACACCAAATCGACCTCGATAGGAACCTCGACCCGAACATTCCTCCGATAACACCAGAGAATATCACTTTCGACTCAGCACCCAGAACATTCCCAAAATCGAACCATCCACCTGGGACACAGAAAGAACCTCTACAAATACAAAAAGAGAATAATTTCATGCATCCTGTCATGACCACAGTGCAAATGAAGCTCAACAGCAACACCAGACAAGCCCTCTGCCGCCTACAAGAAACACATGGATGACTAAACGAACACACTCTGAATAATGAATGCGGTCAAGGAAGAGATAAAGAAAGAAATAAAAACATTCCTGGAACTGAATACTAATGACAATACAACACAACAAAACATATGGCATACCTTAAAAGCATCTCTAAGGAGGGAAGTTTAAGCCACCTGGTGCCTAATTGAAACAACAGAAAAGAGCACAGTGAATGATCTAACACTACAAGCTAAAAAGCACTTGAAGGCAACAACAGATGAACCCTAACGCAACAACAGGAAAGAATAACAAAGATCAGAGCAGAATATCAATGAAATAGAACAAAGAACAACAAATTCACAAAAAAAGATCAATGAAGCCAAAATTGGGTCTTGGAAAGAATAAACAAGAAAGACAGACCTCTGCCCAGTTAACAAAAGAAAAGGAACAACTCCAAATCAAATACAATCTGTTGATGAAAATGGAAAATACAACGGACAAGGAAAAGTCATCAAGAAAATTATTTGGGAATATTACAAGAACCAATAATTCTAACCAAGTTGAAAAACCTAGAAGAAATGAACTGATGAATATCTGAAATCGGGGAAATCACCAAAGCTTGGCCCAAGAAAAGACAGCAGCTTAAACAGAACCATAACGATATGAAGAAATAGATGATGTAATAAGAAGCCTCCCAACTAAAAAAAGCCCAGGCCCAGATGGTTTCACAGCAGAATTCTATAAAACATTTCAAGAAAAGACCTACAGACATTATTTCTGAAACTGTTAGAAGTAGACAATCAGAGGGAATTCTCCCAAATTCCATTCTATTAAGCCAGCATCCTACTCTTTACCAAAACCAGGCACAAGATCCAAGCTAAAAAGGAGATATTATAGACCCATCTCCCATCATGACCAGATGCCAAATTCTAAACAAGAAATACGGTCAAATCGCATACAGACCACCATCAAGAAGATCATCCATCAATGACAAAGTTGGATTCAGTACCAGAGACGCAGGGAATGGTGTCAACATAACGAAATCAATAAACATCATCAAACACATAAAGGAATCAATGACCAAAACCACCCATCATCGCTCAATTTGATGGCTGAAAAGCCCCATTTGCACAAAATCCAGCATCCCTTCATGCTTACAAGTGCCTAGAAGGAATTGGATTGGAGGGAATCATTTCTCAATGTAACAAAGACCTATACAGGAAACCCACAGCCAATATCTATTAAATGGGGGAAATGATGGAAACATTCCCCTTTAAAGGTAAGGAACTCGGCAAGGACGTGGCCCGCCATCACCCACTCCTCTTCAATGTATAGTGCTTGAAACCACTTGCTAGAGGCAATAAGACAAGAAAAGGATATAAGGAGTTAACTAATGGGAAAGAGGAAGTCAAACATCCCATATTTGTTGATGATATGATGTGTTACTTAAGAGTGCAAAAAACTCACCAAAAACCCTCAGAAAGAATATAAACAGCTGTCAGTTAAAGTGCGCAGATACAACAATTAACCTAAAAAAATCAAATGGCCTTTCCTTTACACCACAAGAAAACGCAACTGGAGAAAGACATTCAAAAGAGACTTCCCTACTCACATGGTGCCCTCAAAAACAAGTAAGAATACCTAGAGAACAAATCCTAACCAAAGGCAACCAAAGACCTCTACAACAAAAATTGTTAAACCCTTAAAAGAAAGAAAATTGAAGAGACCTCAGAAGATTGGAAAAAACCTCCCATGCTCACATGGATTGGGAGAAATTAACATTGTAAAAATGTCCATTTACCAAAACAGCTTCGTATAGATGTTATTTAATGCAATCCCAATTCAAAATCCCAAGAGTTTCTTCAAACAGGCTTGAAAACAAAAGTTCTTAAATTCATTTGGAAAACAAAAGACCCCAAATAGCCAAAACAAACCCGGACGTGAGAAAGAGCTACACAGGAGGGAGCTCGATACCAGCTTTAAACTATACTACAGGGCCTAGTATCATAAAAAAGCCTGGAACTGGCACAAAACAGACCTGTGAGCCAATGGAACAAAACTGAAGATCCAAGTCCTGAGCACTATACAATTTCAGATCCATGCTCATATTTGACAAGGGGGCCCAAAGAGACCAAATGGAGAAAGACAGCATCTCAGCAAGTGGTGTGGCAAAATTGGATCACCACGTTAGAAGATTGAAATGTAAACCCGCCTACCTCTCACACCTGATACAAAAGTTACAAACTCCAACAATTGGATTTTTTTTAAAAGACCTCACAACGTGAAACACCAAACTCTAGATAGATAATAGAAAGAAAAAGTTGGCAGGCAGACTACAAACAGATAGGCGCTTTAGGAAAAGCTTCCTAAATGCAGACGCAGGCTGCACAATAATTAAGGGTCGACAATGACAAAAGGGGACCTCATACAACTCAAAAGTTATCTGTACCATCAAAAAGAAACAAATCAGGAAGGAAAGAGAAATCCCACAGAGAGAGGGAACCTTCACTGCAGATACATCTTGACAAGCATTGATTTTCCAGAATATAAGAAACTACTCAAAAAACAAAGGAAAGAAGAAAAACAAATCATCCCACTCAATAGATGGAGCAAAAGAAACTGAACAGAGACTTTCACAGAGCGAGGAATTAGAGATTTCTGAGAAACAACCTCAAGAACTGCTCAACAACTAATCATTAAGGAAAGTCAAATGAAAACCACTCTTAAGATATCATTCTTACTCCAATAAGACTGCTAGGATCGAAAACAAATGATACCAAGTGCTGGAGAGGTTGGGGAAATGGAACACTTATCCACTGCTGGTGGGAATGTAAACTCGTAAGCCACTATTGGAAAGCAGTGTGTGGAGAACCCTTTGGAAGACTTGGAATGCGAACTTGCCACCCGACCCAGGCCATACCACACTCCTAGCATGTCACCCTCAAGAACTTAGCCACCACTCGAGTACATGCACAGCCATGTTTTATTGCAGCCGCTCTTTCACAATAAGCAAGGAGCTGGAACCAACCTACAATGCCCCTCAACTGAAGAGTCGATAGAGAAAATGTGAAGTGACATCTACACAATGGAGTTTCTATGAGAACAGTAAAGAAAACACATCAGAGCTTTGTTAGGAAATGGCTGGAGCTAGAGGACATCATGCTTGAGTGAATAACACGAGTCCCAGAAAAACAAACGACGAATGGGAATCCCTCAATCTGTGTGATGCTATGCCAATTACACAATTGTAAGTGATTTTCTTGTAGTAGGGCCCCTGAGCTTTTTGTCAAAAGCATTTGGGCCAATAACGCATTTTGGAAACAAACACAACAACAACAAAAGAAAAAAAAAAAAAAAAAAAAAAAAAAAAATAAACTTCTGCTCAAAACAGTCACTTCCCCATGGAAATATAGTTGAGAATTACTAAGAGTGGAAAGCATGTCTAGGCAGAATGCATGAGCTCTTGGCGGGGTGGGGGAATGAGCGGGAACATTGGGTCTCAGATTTGTTAAAAATAAATAAATAAATAATAAAAAATAAATAAATAAATAAATAAATAAAATAAATAATTTATGTGAAAAAAAAAAAAGGAACAAACACAGCAAAGTGTTTTGTTAGAGGTAAAGACAGAATTAGTGAATCGCGTCTGTAATACATGGGGTTTTTCCAGTTCCTTCAAACTGGATGACTGGACCGCATCCTTCGTTGGCTCAAGCGTTTTACTCTCCGTGAGTTGTATCACATATCTTTCATTTCCGTCAGTTACCTAATGCTGTGCACTCAAACAAAGCAAACGAGGTTGTTAAAGGTAAAGCGCATAGTCGTAAATCGCGTCTGTATACAATGCGTTTTCAGGTAGTTCAATGGACGCATCTCCATATTCTCGACGGTTTAATTCCCTGAGTTGTATCACTATATGCGCGTTCATTTCCTCAGTTAACTAATACTGTGATAAAACACACAGCAACGTATTTGTGAGGTAAAGGAAGATAGCTGTAAAAACGCGTCCTGAGTGACATGGGGGTTTTCGAGTTCCTGCTTGGAAATTGACTGACGCACTTCCTCCGTAGTCTCAACTTTTAATCCTTGAGTTGTATCACATATCTTTATTTCCATTAGTTAACTAATGCTGTGCATTGTCAAACAGCAGGAACGTGTTTGTTGAGGATAAAGCAGATTAGAGCTATTATCCGTCTGTAATACTGGTTGTTGGCCAGTTCCCTTCAAAATTGACTGGACGCATCTGCCATATTCTCATCCTTTTTAGTTCCCTGAGTGGTATTCACATAGGCTCATTCCATCACGGTCTAATGCTGTGCATTCAAACACAGCAACGTGCTGTTTAGAGGTTAACAGAGATTAGTGGTAAATCGCGTCATGTAATACAGATGTGTTTCCAAGTACTTCCAATATTGACTGGATGCTCCGTATTCTCAACAGTTTAATTACCGAGTTGTTTCACATATGCTTTCATTTTCCGTCAGTTAAACTAATGCTGTTGCATTAAAACACAGAGACGTAAAAAAAAAAAAAAAAAAAAAAAAAAAAAGGAAATTAATAGCATTATGCTGAGAAAAGCCAGACAAAGAACATCACATACTCTACGATCCTTGTTTTTGAATTTTTATTACATTGTGTGCATGTGTGTGTGTGTGTGTGTGTGTGTGTGTGTGTGTGTAGGAAGATCCAGTTTGAATTGAGGGCTAGTTCTCAGCTAGCACCCCTCAGGGCACCACATGGGTGGGAGTCAGGGGACTTCTCTGACTCTGCCCCATGAAGGAGCAGACAACGTGGCTCAGGTACATGATGCTGGGTGGGGCAGCAGTGTGCAGTGGCATGGAATTGGGGGTGTGATTGGCTCTCGGAGCTGACGTCATTTTACTTATAAAAGCAGGCTGTAGCAGGCAATAAATCGAATTCTCCATTACCATCATTACAGAATTCCCAGCCATCATTTTTTGTGAGCATACTGGCCGAAGTAGGCCTGCATTTTGTTCAGGTGACCAGTGAGTTAGACAGCAGTCCTTAGACCACCAATCTGGATAGCTGGTGTGGTGAAGTGAGTTGTGAGTGGACATAGGCTGAAGATAAGCCATCAGCCTGAAATTCCTGTCCAAGTGGCCAGCAGTCTCTGGGCAGGTGGAAAAATCACAGCCAAGGGTGGGAAACGTTCTGTTGTCCCAGGCTAAGGACCTGAGGTGGAGGGACCTCTCAGGCTGAGTTACAAAAGTAACCGACTGACCTCTGCATTGAGAAGTCAGTTCCCTACAGTGGCCGCAGGCAGGTACTGTGCTCCCCCTTCCCTTAGCAGGGCTGTGTTGTACCTGCTCCTGGCAAAGGGAGCACTGTGTGTGTGTGTGTGTGTGTGTGTGTGTGTGTGTGTATGCTGTGCTAATATCAGAGGACAACTTTCTGTAGTGGCTTCTCTTTCTACCATATGGGGGGGGCAAACTCAGGTCATAAGGCTTGGCAGCAAATGCCTTTACCCACTGAACCATCTCACTGGCCCTGATTCTGTTTTTTGAAATGTCCAAAATAGATAAATTCCTAGAGATGGCTGCCAGGAGCTAAGACAATGGGGCAAAACTATACAGAGGGGTTTTTTTTAGAGAAATAAATGTTTCTTAGAACTAAGTAAAGGTGGTTTTGTATAGTACTCTGAATGAATTAATGTCACTCAGCTGATTCTTTTGAAATGGTTAATTTTATGATATGTGTTGAAAAATAAAATTAACAAAATTAAACTGAAATAATTTCCATTCTTCAGTCACACTGGCCACGGTCCAGGACCTTAGCTGCTTTCAGCTATGGCATCTTAGGACATGAGACTAGATTATTTGTATGCAAAGCTCCCACTTTTTAAATCACATGTCTATTTTGGCTACCCAGCACTTTCCAAAAGCTGTCAAGGTGAGTAAGCTCCACCTGGCAGCCACTGAAGTGTCACGCCTCTGTTCCACAGCATTAGCTGTGAATTTGATTGCTGCTGTTCTGCATGATTACATCTGGGGGATGGGTTTTTGGGTTGGCCATGTTTTGGGGGCATGTTGTGATTCCTTCATCAGGTTTCTGAAGGACATGAAGCACCCAGAAGCCTGTGGTCTATACCTCCAAAACTGACTGACTCTGGTTTCCAGCAGCCTCACCTACAGAGAGCTGTGAGGGAGCAGTAAAGGAGAAGGAGCCTGCTGAGAACAGACACTGTGATAGTTAAAACATGTGAGAAGACTAGCTAAAATGATTAAGGGTGGAAGTCCTTAAGAAACTTGGAGGATGATTCATAGGAATCCAAAGGGTCCCATGAGTTCACCCAGTCCAATTCAGATGAATAAGAGCAATTTGCCCTTTTCCTTCAACTCTCCAGAGATAAAGGTCCACAACACTCTGTTTTCTCATTACACTAATACTAGCCACTTGCTTAAGAGTAGGACCCTGGGGCTAGAGAGATGGCTCAGTAGTGAAGAGCATTGACTGCTCTTGTAGAGGACACGGGTTCCATTCCCAGCACCCACATGGTGGCTAATAACTGTCTTTAGTGCCATGCCTTTAATCCCAGCACTTGGGAGGCAGAGGCAGGCGGATCTCTGTGAGTTCAAGGCCAGCCTGGTCTACAAAGTGAGCTCCAGGCCAGCTGGGACTAAAGGGGACCCTGTCTCGAAAATACCAAAAAAAAAAAAAAAAAAAAAAGAGTAGGACCCTTTGTCTAGAGATGTTTCTTTTCCATTTTCTCCATTGTGTGTTTGCATGTGTGTATACATGACCTGATATGTGTGGATTCATGTTCACCTGTGTATATGTATGTATAGAAGCCAGATTCAGGTGTCATTCCTTAGGAGGCATCCACTTTGTTTGCAACAGGGCACTCTCACTAGGACCTGGAGCTCACTGATTAAAGCTGGGCTGCCTGCCACGGAGCCCAGGAGATCTCTGTCTCCATCTCCCAAGCACTCGGCTTACAAGCATGCATCACCATGTCAGGCTTTTTTTTTTTTTTTTTTTTTTTTTTTTTTTTTTTTNTTTGTATGCAAAGCTCCCACTTTTTAAATCACATGTCTATTTTGGCTACCCAGCACTTTCCAAAAGCTGTCAAGGTGAGTAAGCTCCACCTGGCAGCCACTGAAGTGTCACGCCTCTGTTCCACAGCATTAGCTGTGAATTTGATTGCTGCTGTTCTGCATGATTACATCTGGGGGATGGGTTTTTGGGTTGGCATGTTTTGGGGGGCATGTTGTGATTCCTTCATCAGGTTTCTGAAGGACATGAAGCACCCAGAAGCCTGTGGTCTATACCTCCAAAACTGACTGACTCTGGTTTCCAGCAGCCTCACCTACAGAGAGCTGTGAGGGAGCAGTAAAGGAGAAGGAGCCTGCTGAGAACAGACACTGTGATAGTTAAAACATGTGAGAAGACTAGCTAAAATGATTAAGGGTGGAAGTCCTTAAGAAACTTGGAGGATGATTCATAGGAATCCAAAGGGTCCCATGAGTTCACCCAGTCCAATTCAGATGAATAAGAGCAATTTGCCCTTTTCCTTCAACTCTCCAGAGATAAAGGTCCACAACACTCTGTTTTCTCATTACACTAATACTAGCCACTTGCTTAAGAGTAGACCCTGGGGCTGAGAGATGGCTCAGTAGTGAAGAGCATTGACTGCTCTTGTAGAGGACACGGGTTTCCATTCCAGCACCCACATGGTGGCTAATAACTGTCTTTAGTGCCAGCCTTTAATCCCAGCACTTGGGAGGCAGAGGCAGGCGGATCTCTGTGAGTTCAAGGCACGCCTGGTCTACAAGTGAGCTCCAGGCCAGCTGGGACTAAAGGGGACCCTGTCTCGAAAATACCAAAAAAAAAAAAAAAAAAAAAGAGTAGGACCCTTTGTCTAGAGATGTTTCTTTTCCATTTTCTCCATTGTGTGTTTTCATGTGTGTATACATGACCTGATATGTGTGGATTCATGTTCACCTGTGTATATGTATGTATAGAAGCCAGATTCAGGTGTCATTCCTTAGGAGGCATCCACTTTGTTTGCAACAGGGCACTCTCACTAGGACCTGGAGCTCACTGATTAAAGCTGGGCTGCCTGCCACGGAGCCCAGGAGATCTCTGTCTCCATCTCCAAGCACTCGCTTACAAGCATGCATCACCATGTCAGGCTTTTTTTTTTTTTTTTTTTTTTTTTTTGTCTTTTTGAGACAGGGTCTCCCTTTAGTCCCAGCTGCCCAGCTGTCCTGGAGCTCGCTCTGTAGACCAGGCTGGCCTTGAACTCACAGAGATCCGCCTGCCTCTGTTTCCCGAGTGCTGGGACTAAAGGCATGTGCCACCACACCCTCGTTAGGCTTTTTATGTAGGTACTGGGGCTCAAGAATCAGGTCCTGATGCTTGTGCAGCAAGAGCTTTATCAAGTTATTCCCTCAGCTCCTATTTTCTTTTTTCTTTCCTTTATCATATTTTGGAAAATGAATAAAATTTCCATTGGCGAATTTCTTTCTTGGACAGCCTGATAGCAGATTCTCCCTTTTTAATATTGCGGTGGTAGCTGCCAGAATAAATCTAAACTTGCCTTATTTATAGCATAGACCTTAGATAGTTTCTTTAAAAAAAAAAAAAAACTACCACTACAACAAAATACAAACCATGGTAGATATTCAATCCTGTTGGAGACAAAAGTGATAGCTTTTATAAATGCTTCAAAAGACATGATAAACATTCCCCAAAGAGCCACTGTCACTCTTGCCTCATTCAAGTTAAACTTGGCTTATGCAATGTTTTGTTTGCAAACTTTTGATTCCAAGTAACAGAAATATCCTATGGTGAACATAAACAGGAAGAGTGAAGGGGAACCGCAGAAGGCATAGAAAAGGGTTATTTTGTGGCAAGAGGTATTTTGTGAAAGTAAAGGAAGAAGACATCTAAAATGTATGACAAGAAGAAACCAGAAGCCAGGGTAAATTTTGAGGATTCAGTAGTAGCTTGTGAATCTTTTCTCTAAACCACTGCTATAAACATTTCTTTGTTCTAGGGCTCCTGATTAACATGGAAGCAAAGAATCATTTTTCAGATAAACAACCACATAGTTATGCTAAAAATGGATCCTTGTTCACCTGAAATTCAAAGTTAACTGGATGTACACATTTTTGTGGCTAAGCAACCATACCCAGTATCCAAATTCCTTTTTTTCCTTTCAGTAATACTACCTCCAGCTTCAGGAGTGTTAGCCAAGCTGGAAACCATATTGATGGATATATGCTATCGTGCTCAAGGAGTGGTTGTGCAACTAGATTCTCACTAATGGAATGTGAGTAGATGCAATACAAATGGAAAAGACAGAAGTGGAAATGCCATAGCCTACCTACTCAATTTATTTCTCATTTCCTTCATCTTACCTTGTAGCCTTAAATGCTCTGTTAGTTCTGGTGTGCTGACTTGTGCTATACAGATAAGGTTGCACCTCCTAGACAATGGCAGAACAATAACACAGAAGGAACCTGGGTCCCCCCCATTCAACTTCATATGCAGGGCTGTCTAATTTCCCTAAACCAACTTTTGTCTATGGACAAGAAGACAACATGGAAAGAAATTTCTAATTTATTTAAACCCTTTTATTCTAGGGACTGATGGTTAAAAGTAATTTATTCATGAACTAATAGACTTGGAATTTCCATGCTAAATCTGAATGTCCCTACAGTTCCTGCCTATAATATACTCATTTGGAAACCCAGCAGGATCTGGTTCTGATATACCATGGCAGGCTGGGTTGTACACTTTTACCTACAAGGCCTAGGAGCCTTTTGAGCTCCTCACCTTCCTTATTTCCATTAATATCCTCAAGGTACTAGGAGGCAGTCTCCTTCTTGGCACCAAAGACTCCCATAGCAAATCCTCCTCTTACATCCTGAACTTCCTAGGCATGCCCTTTCTTTCTTCTCTGTTCATCAGCGAGCTCCATGGAAACCCTAACCACTATCTGTCTCTCTATTGCTGTCTTCTCTGGGCCTAGCATGGTGTCTGATACACAGGAAGTCCTTGATAAATAAGGATAGAGAGAGGGAGAGAAGGAAGGAGGAATGGATAGATGTATGGGTAGGTGGGTGCATGGGTGGATGGATGAATGAAAACCAGAGTACAGCTTATAGTAGGCAATATTTCATGGAATTCCCCCTATGATGGTTAATTTTGATTGTGAATGAGACAGGAATCAACTAAGAAAACACCTCTAGGAGGATCTGTGTCTTAGTTTGCTTTCAGTTACTATGATAAAACACTGACCAGAACCAACCTGAGAAGAAAAAGAGTTATTTTATCTAACATCTCTCAGGTCACAGTTCATCACTGAGGGAAATCAGGTCAGGAACTCGGAAGGAACCTGGCGGCAGGAGCTGAGGCAGACTATGGAGGAACACTGCTTACTGACTTGTTCCCCTGGCCTATGTTCAGCCTGCTTTCTTTTTTTTTTTTTTTTTTTTTTTTTTTTTTTTTTCTTGGTCTTTTCGAGACAGGGTCTCCCTGTAGCCCCAGCTGTCCTGGAACTCACTCTGTAGACCAGGCTGGCTTCGAACCAAGCCTGCTTTCTTATACAACACAGGACCACCTGCCCAGGGCTGGTACCACCCACAATAGGCTGGGCCCTCCCACATCACTGAACTGTTAAGAAAATACCCTACAGGCCAATCCAATAGAGGAAATTCCTCAATTGAGGGTTCTCTACCCAGGTGTGTCACATTGACAACTGAAGCTATCCACCACAATCTATGAGGGCATTTCCATAAAGGGTTAACTGAAGGAAGAAAACTGTCCCCTAGAGAGGCAAACAGGTCCCTGATGGCTAGGCCAGATATAGAGAGATCTGTGGGAAAAGCAATCTTCCTTGCATACCTGCCTTTCTTTCTTTTTTTTTTGTCTTTTCGAGACAGGGTCTCCCTGTAGCCCCAGCTGACCTGGAACTCACTCTGTAGACCAGGTTGGCCTTGAACTCACAAAGATCCGCCTGCCTCTGCCTTTCAAGTGCTAGGATTAAAGGCGTGTGCCACCACACCCGGCTAACCTGCCTTTATTTCTTCCTGATGAGTATGTCTATCCCTGTTCCTTTGGCTGTTGTCCTTCACAGACATCAGACTCCATTTTCTTTGGCTCTCCAAGAACCTTCTAGACCCTCAGTGCCAGATTAGGACTGCTAAAATATCCAGCTTCATGGACTAAACAACTATCTGGTTTTCAACCCCTCCAGTATATGAGCAGCCATTGCTGGACTACCACACCACTATCATGTAAAGGGATCTAGTAAATTCCCTTTTAACAATATAAAAACACTCTACCAATTCTGTTCTTCTGGGGAGCTCTGCCTAGTACACCACTCTCAATCAGACATTGAATTCCAACTGTCTGTGTCACTGTCTTACAACTGAGCAGATTTCCCCTTTTTCTTGTCCTGCTCCAGAGGTGTGGCTCAACAGAAATGTTAAGTGCCTGCAGGACCTTCCTTTTTAGTGCTCGATACAACACTGCAACCCTATCCCTGAGCACCTGAAGGCTTGATACTAGAGAACTTTCCTTTATCATAATAAAAAGATTAATTCTATCTCAGGATTAAAAAATTGGCTAGAAAATACAGCTTGAAGTAAGAATCAAAGTATTAGCAGTTTATAGAGGAGGCAAAAGACCTGTGAAGGTAAGAATGAGGAAAGAGAGAGAAAGGAATTGAGAAAAAATGCAAAGCAACATGACACACAGATCACAGACACCTACGGCTGGCTACTCAGCAGGATTACGTCCTGGACACATATTCTTTTACAAAGAAGACTGTGGAATGAGAAACTTTTCCTGAGAAAACTCAACACACACACACACACACACACACACACTTATTTACCCTAGAAAGGGAACCCACAACAGGCCAAAGTAATGATTGCATTAAAGACCAGCTTGGCAAGACACTGTCTTTCTACTGGGGCTACTAACAGAAGAATGGGTACTCACAGGAAGAGTTTTGAGCTCTCTCCTCAGGCACCTCCGAAGGTCCAAGAAACCCTGTCTCAGCATTGCTCATCTGTCTCCTCCCCCAGCAGTTGTTTGCTGCTTCTATGTAAAGCTATGGAGGGAACATTCCAGAATCTTCTAGTTTCAGCTTCCCCAGACTTGTGACCTTTGTTGATTCTCATGAGCCTTCTCCTCCCTCCTTGAGGGAATGTTTCAATTAGGAGGAAACTGCCATAAAACAGTGACACAAGAAGCCATGTCTAGAAATAGCCTGTGGTGGGGAGAAATGAGCCATTATCTTCTCAGTTCTCCCCCATCAGTAGTCCTGATTCATCCCTAGGGAAAGTAATTCCCCATACTCCCCAGTTGTGCACCTTACCACCACCTGGACTGGAAAATTCCCATGGTGGGGCATGGTACCAAGTCTAGAAGGAAAGAGTCGACTCTTTGTGGGGAGGCTGATGATCAGAGGGAAGACAAAACAGTGTGATTAAAAGATTCTAGATGGTTGATGAAGACTGCTTGATGCAGTCCTTCTCGTACTACTCATTCCTTTCAATGCTCTTCCATATTTGCCACTATTATATCTATAAAAACAAAATTGGTAGCTGGCAAGATGGCTCAGTGGGTAAAAATCCTTGCCACCAAGCCTAAGAATCTGAGTTCAATTCCCAGGATCCGTGTGGAAAGAGAGCGCTGACTCTTTTTTTTCCTTATTTTTTTTATTTATTTTTGTATGTGTATGAATGTACTGTCTGCATGTAGGTCTGTGCACCCATGTTGTGCAATGCCGTGGAGGTCAGAAGAGGGCATCTGATTCCCCTGGAACTGGAGTTAAAGATGGTTCTCAGCCGCCATGTGGGTGCTGGGGATTGAACCTGGGTCCTCTGCAAGAGCAGTCAGTGCTCTTAACTGCTAGGCCATCTCTCCAGCCCCCGAGAGAGTGCTGACTCTTACAGATTGTCTTCTGAACTCACATGTGTGCAAAGACACCCACACATGCACACACCCACACACACACACACACACATATATAATCAAAAATAAGTAAACAAATAAATAATGTAAAAATAACAAAATTGGGAGGAACAAGTACATTCAGTTATCAAACCTGCCTTCCTGGAAGATTATAAGTCCCCCAACTCCAGAAAAGCTGAGACGAGAGGGATAGTGAAAAAAAAATCCTGGGCTGGAGAGACAGCCTAGCGGTTAAGAGCGTCGCTCTTACAGAGGACCCGGGTTCGATCCCCAGCACCCACATGGCGGCTGAGAACCGTCTGAAACTCCAATTCCAGGAGAACTCCAGTTCCAGGGGAATCCGAGACCCTCTTCTGCGCGCACTTACCGCTAGGCTGTCTCTCCAGCCCAGGATTTTTTTTTCACATCCCTCTCGTCTCAGCTTTTCTGGAGTTGGGGGACTTATAATCTTCCAGGAAGGCAGGTTTGATAACTGAATGTACTTGTTCCTCCCAATTTTGTTATTTTTACATTATTTATTATTATTTATAATAAATTATGTGTGTGTGTGTGTGTGTGGGTGTGTGCATGGTGGGTGTCTTTGCACACATGTGAGTTCAGAAGACAATCTGTAAGAGTCAGCACTCTCTCGGTGGTGGAGATATGGCCTAGCAGTTAAGAGCACGGACTGCTCTTGCAGAGGACCCAGGTTCAATCCCCAGCACCCACATGGCGGCTAGAACCATCTTTAACTCCAGTTCCAGGGGAATCAGATGCCCTCTTCTGACCCTCACGGCATTGCACAACATGGGTGCACAGACTACATGCAGACGTACATTCATACACATACAAAAATAAAATAAAAAAAATAAGGAAAAAAAAGAGTCAGCGCTCTCTTTCCACACGGATCCTGGGAATTGAACTCAGATTCAGGCTTGGTGGCAAGGATTTTACCACTGAGCCATCTTGCCAGCTACCAATTTTGTTTTTATAGATATAATAGTGGCAAATATGGAAGAGCATTGAAAGGAATGAGTAGTACGAGAAGGACTGCATCAAGCAGTCTTCATCAACCATCTAGAATCTTTTAATCACACTGTTTTGTCTTCCCTCTGATCATCAGCCTCCCCACAAAGAGTCGACTCTTTCCTTCTAGACTTGGTACCATGCCCCACCATGGGAATTTTCCAGTCCAGGTGGTGGTAAGGTGCACAACTGGGGAGTATGGGGAATTACTTTCCCTAGGGATGAATCAGGACTACTGATGGGGGAGAACTGAGAAGATAATGGCTCATTTCTCCCCACCACAGGCTATTTCTAGACATGGCTTCTTGTGTCACTGTTTTATGGCAGTTTCCTCCTAATTGAAACATTCCCTCAAGGGGAGGGAGGAGAAGGCTCATGAGAATCAACAAAGGTCACAAGTCTGGGGAAGCTGAAACTAGAAGATTCTGGAATGTTCCCTCCNCGCTCTTACAGAGGACCCGGGTTCGATCCCCAGCACCCACATGGCGGCTGAGAACCGTCTGAAACTCCAATTCCAGGAGAACTCCAGTTCCAGGGGAATCCGAGACCCTCTTCTGAACTCCGCGGCGTTGCACGACACGGGTGCACAGACTTGCATGCAAACAGTACATTCATACACATACAGAAATAAATAAAATTAATAAAAAAAAATTAAAAAAAAAATCCTGTGGCAGGCAGAATAATATGTCCTCGAAGATATACACATCTGATCCCAGGAACCTGTGACTATGTTATCTTCCAGGGGAAACAGGCTTTTGTATGTGAAGGTTGAGGACTTTGAGAAGGAGAGAGATTCTGGATTATCCAGGTGAGTCCAATGTCACTGCATGGGTTCCTAAAATCAGAGGGCCATTCCATCTGTGCTCAAAGACAGGCTGGCAGACAGGTTGGAATGAGGCACCATTGCTAGATCTGCAAGTGGTTAAAGAATGCAGATTCCATCTACAAGTTGGAAAAGGCAAAGAAACACATACTCCATTAACGTCTGCAAAAAGAAATAGAGGTCTAGTCAGTCACAATGGTGTGTGTCTATAATCCTAGCTACTTAGGGAGGCTGAGTCAGGAGCATCTTTCAAACCCAGAATAATATAGTGAGACAGTCTTTAAAAACAAAACAAAACAAAACAAAACAAAACAAACAAACAAACAAACAAACAAAAAAACCTCCAAGAATGTTGTCTGAGTCAATTTTGTGTTTCTATAGCAAAATACTGAAAGTAGGATACTTTATGAAGAAAAAAGCCTTATTTAGCTCTCAATTCTAGTGGCTGGAAGGTCCAATAATATGGCAGTGGTATCCTGATAAGGGCTCTTTCACTGTATCACAACTAGGTGGAAAAGTAGAAAGAAAACAGCATGTTCAGAAGAGATGACAGAGCGAGACAAGAAGAAAAAGACCCAGAAGTGGTCAGGCCTGCCTTTTTAAAAAACAACTCCCAAGAAACAGAGAAACAAGATTGCATTCCTGCTAGAAAAGCAGTCTTCTTGGAGCTATAGAGATGGCTCAGTGGGTAAAGGCAGTTGTTATCAAGCTTTGATCTCCAAGATCCCATGGTAGAAGGAGAATACCAACTCCCAAAAGTTATTTCTGATTTCCACATGCCGGCTGTGGCATGTATACACCTACACACATACACACAAAAAATAAATAAATGCACAAAAATTTAAGGGGCTAGAGAGTGGCTCACCCATTAAAAGCACTGGCTGCTCTTGCAAAGAACCCAGGTTAGGTTCCCAGCACCCACATGGTGGCTAACAACCATCCATAACTTTAGTTCCAGAGGATCTGACACTTCTTCTGACCTCTGTGGGCATTGCACAACATAGGTGCACTCACACACATGCAGACAATACACTCATACACATAAAATAAAAATAACAAAAGAAAATGTAAATATAAAAACAAAGATAATCTCTCTGTAAGACCTTCTTACCTCATGCTGGGCTCCACCTCTGAACCAGTTCACCTCTCACTGTGCCACACACTGAGGAACCAAGCCTCTGACACGAAAACAAGTATTTTGGACATATAACCAGATCTAGAAATGGTTTTGTCCAAGATGGATTTATGTCTTATCGGCTTAATTCCTTCTAGATCCAAGTAGAAGTGAGGGTAGGTTACCTACTATCTCCTTAGGAAGGCAAATCTGTTTTTTCACAATACTGATTGGGTCAGGTTGATGGACATTAAAACCTGGTTCATGATTCATTTTGAACCAATGCATGGTGGAAATGGGCGGCATGCCATCCAGTAGTTTCTACCAAAGGGGAGAAATAAACATCCATAAAGGAATTTCTCTCATGCTGTTTGAACCTCCCTTACCTGTTATTAACCCAGCCCCTAAGGTTAGTTAATCACAAACAAGACATTGGGAAATTTTCTATAATGAAAAAAAAATAAGGCTTAAAAGGCAGGCAGGGAACCAACTCTTTACACCTCCTCGGGTTGATGGAGGTGTTTTGTGGGAACAAAGAGTAAATACAAGGGCTGGCCTCGGAGGATCAAGTGGTGGCTGGGTGGGCAGTTTGGGCAGCTGAAGGAAACTTTGCCAAGAATCTTAGTGCATTATTTTGTTGGCTGAGTTGTAGACTTAGTCTGAGCAATCCCTGCAATTTCAAGCAGCAAAAATGAAAAGTACAACCTTTATGAATTTTTTAAATCAGCCCAGTCTTCTTGTCTAAGACCTATAAATTAGAAAGAGCATAGATACTTTGGAGTTTATGTCTTCTGTGTTTGTGCTAAACCTTATCAGCATGACTCAACCCAAAAGTTAAAACTGGCACTGGCTCGTCTAAGCTTCACTTCGCCACAGGTAGCCAGCTGCAGTAGAGAAGGGATCAAAGTCAACTGAAAACTCAGAATTCATTTTCTTAAGGGAATTCCAACTCTGAAACTCACCCACGCAGAGCTATGTGCAAGCAGATAATTGATACTGAATACATTAAGGCAAAGTCGAACATATGCTTCCTAAAATAAGTAGACCTCACCATGAATATTTTACCCACTGAGCCATCTCACCAGCCCAATTCCTAACTTCTTCAGTTTTGTTTTTTTTTGTTGTTTTTGTTTCTTGAGACAGGTTTCTTTGTAGTCCCAGCTGGCCTGGGACTCACTATGTAGACCAAGTTGGCCTTGAACTCACAAAGATCCACCTGCTACCACCTCCCAAGTTCTGGGACTAAAGGTATAAGCCACCATGCCCAGCCTTCTTCAGAGTTTTTATCATGGAGGGATGTTAAACTTTGTCAGAGGCATTTTTGCATCTATTGAGATGATCATGCAATTTTGCTGCTAATTTATCTGTTGTATTACATTTGTTGATTTGCATGTGTTGGACCATCCCAGCATCTCAGGAATAAGCCCGACTTGATTGTGGTACATAATCTTCTCAATCGGTGTTGAATTAGTCTGCATTTTACAATTTAGTTTATTTGGCTTTTGAAATAATACTAGCTGACTATGCTGGACACTCTTAAAGACATGTCCTGAAAAGGTTAATCAAGCTAAAATTTTATCCATTCTGTGAAAGCAATTGTATGTCCCCTATACATTCTCAGTTTCCTACTACAATTCCACATCTTAAGTGCCCATGTTCATTTCAATAATAAAGAAACTGTCAAAAAGAACCCCCTAAAATACCAGGCAAACAAAAACCCAACACACCTCTTACTTTCTCTACAAACCTTTTTCATATAAACACCGGTCTAGACTCAGACAAATACAAAACCAATCTTCCTGTCCCCTTTAGCAAAGATGAGATCATCTGTAACTTTCAAAAGGAGATTTGCTAGCTAACAAAGGTAATATTAAAAGTAAGGAAAGAGGAGAAAAATTGAAAAATACAAGTTTTGAGTTTCTAATTCTATTAGAACTTGCTAGTTTATAGATAATTGGTCCTGGTCTACCACTCAACTCAAATAAGTTGTTCATTTATTTTCTGCTCCTTCACCTTTGGCTCTTACATTTGTATCCTCCTAGAACACAGTCCCAGTAACCCAGGACTTCAAAGGAGAAATGAACTTCAAAGGGGAGGTTAGTGAGGCTGGTGGTCCAAATGTGTGGGGAAAAAGAGTTGTTAACTCTTTCCCAAGTAGCTTCAACACAGAAAAGCTTCTCTATTTTAGGAGACAGCCCAGGGTTTGTTTCTTAGAGTCAATTGTTACAGCTGTTTTTAATAAATGTTTGGGGCTGGAGAGATGGCCTAGCGGTTAAGAGTGCCAACTGCTCTTACAGAGGACCCGGGTTTGATCCCCAGCACCCACATGGCGGCCGAGAACCGCCTGGAGCTCCAATTCCAGGAGAACTCCAGTTCCAGGGGAATCCGACACCCTCTTCTGACCTCCGCGGCATTGCACAACACGGGTGCACAGACCTGCATGTAGACAGTACATTCATACACATAAAATAAATAAATAAATAAATAAATAAATAATTTTTAAAAAGTTTATTACTCTGTGTGTATAAGTATGATGGGTGGGCATGCACACATGCCATTGAGCACGCATGGAAGTCAGAGGAGAACTTTGTAGAGTCAGTTCTCTCCTTCAACCTTTACATAGGTTCTGGGACTTGAACTTAGGCCATCAGGCTTATGTCTCAAGTGTTTTAGATATCGCCATGGCCCACAGCTATCTTTGATATCAAATGGTATCCTTCAAAACTTCCTGTAGCCATCAATTAAAAACAATTTAGAATAAGCACGCTAAAAAAAAAAAAACCAAAAACCAACTTCTGTAGCCAAAACAAGCCATTTGATCTGATTTTTTTATGTCCACAGAAGTCCTTTAGCACAATAATCTAAATGTAAATCAAGCACAAGAACCTCTGAGAATATTACTACAAGTATGTAAATGGCTAATATAACAAGTGAGATTAGGTAAACCCAGATTGAGTTTGTTAGTTGTAAATAATAAGCCCTTTTATCTACCATTCATTTGTATTTGGATATTCACCAAGATCACACACAATTTATTCCATTTAAACCACATTAGCCTATTAAACGAATTCTTTTTTATATTTTATTTATTTATATTTTATGTGTTTGAGTGTATTGCTTGCATATATGTAAGTGCACCCACATCATGCAATGTCCTTGAAGGCCAAAAGAGGGCACCAGATTTCCCTGGAACTGGAGTATGGATGGTTGCTAGCCACCATGTGGGTGCTAGGAATCAAACCCAGGTCCTCTGCAAGAGCAGTCACTGCTCTTAATTGCTGAGCCATCTCTCCAGTCCCCCAAATTTTTTCTTCTGAGTTCAGTTCAATTTTAAGTGAGATCTCCTTGAGCCCAGGGCAGGAAGAGGGGAGACAGGTAGGAACTGGGTGTCTGGGCGAGCTGATTGTGATCCTTTGGTCCTGCTGTTCTTTGGTTTGATTGGCCTTTGTGTGCTGTGAGGTTGGAGTTATCCTCCCAGCTGGGATTAAAGGTGTGTCTTTGGCTTGATTAGATCTAATGGCTGTGGGGGCGGAGTAACCTCCCAGCCGGTATTAAAGGCACGCTTGTGTGACTCTTGAGATTTGAGATCTCCTGAGCCCAGCGGCAGGAAGAGGGGGAGACAGGTAGGAACTGGGTGTCTTGGCGAGATGTTTGCTGATCTTTGGTCCTGCTGTTCTTTGGTTTGATTGGCCTTTGGGCTGTGAGGTTGGAGTTATCCTCCCAGCTGGGATTAAAGGTGTGGTCTTTTCCTCCGCGGCATTGGCACGGGTGCACAGACTTGCATGCAGACAATACATTCATACACATACGGAAATAAATAAAATTAAAATTAAAAAAAATTAAAAAAAAAATTTAAAAAAAAAAAAAAAAAGGTGTGGTCTTTGGCTTGATTAGATCTAGTGGCTGTGGGGGCGGAGTTATCCTCCCAGCCAGTATTAAAGGCACGTTGTGTGACTCTTGAGATTTGAGATCTCCTGAGCCCAGCGGCAGGTGCCCGGGCACGGGCTGAAGAGCCCCCCCCCCCCCCCCGCCAACTGAGACTACGAAGAAGGATCTGAAGGAGGCAAGCAAAGCACACCTTCAACACAGTAAAGAGGCATTTAGGACTCACATCAGAATACAGGCAAGGGAAAGCCCATATGCACGATCAGAAGAAAGAGAATACACTGGAAAGGGCAGGAATTCCCAGCCACAGCATTACCAACCCTATGGACGACTCCTGCAGTGGGATCCCTCCGGGGATGCCCAGGACACAGCATCAGAAACACAATTGGTGAACATTACTTAAAGAACTACAAGATCATAAGAACAAATTAAAGAACTAAGAAAAAGAATGAGGACCGAGAGAGAGAAGATGACAAGCTCAGGAAGGAAGTAGAAACACTGAAAAAAGATCCCATGCTGAAAAAGAAAAAGAACAAACCAAAAAAAAAGAGCTACAGAAGAGGATCGAGAAGCTCCAAAAAGAAAATGAAACACTAAAAAATCAGAAGAGGAAAGGAAAAAGGAATCAAACACTCATCCATCAAAGGAAAGGAAGAAAAAAAGCCTCAGAAGCAGAATGGAGGAAGCAACAAAGAATATCAGACCTGGAGATAACACAGAACAACTAAGAACCTCAAGGGAAGATTATTGAAATTTATTTAAAATACACAAAAATGGAACAACCAGGAGGTGTTGGAACACTATGAAAAGATCAAACCTCCGCATCATAGGAATAGAGGAAGGAGAAGAATCCCAAGAGAAGGTATGACAATCAGCTCAAATCAAAATCAACAGAATAATAGATGAAAAACTTCCCAAACTAAAAAAGGCAAAACCAAAACAAATACAAGAAGCAACACAGAACTCCAAACAACACAGATCAGAAAAGAAATTCTTCCACGCCACATCATTATAGTTAAAATGCTAGACACCCAAAACAAAGAGAAAAATTCTTAAAAGACACAAAATAACAACAAGTGACTATTAAGTGGGAAACCAATCATGTAATAACAACCCGACTTTCTCATGGGCAAACAATGAAAGCGAGTTGAAGAACTGGGGCAAGATTGAATACGCCATTTGGTTGCGCAAGTGGACATGGAGGCATCGGATTCCAGCCCCCAGGTTCTATACCCCAGCAAAGAAATGTGCAATCATAGTGGGAAGGAGGAGTGAAGAAAATTCTTCAGTTCGACCACAATGCGGATGAAAACAAACTTGAAAGACTACATGTCCGGAAAAACCAACCCTCTCAGAGAATACTGAAGCAATTCAAAGACAGAAGAAAGGAGCAACAACCCCAGGCACCTAGAAGGAGAAAATCAATAAAAAGCATAACTGCGAAGTAGAACCTAAATCAAAACCGCAGATGGATATAAGGCAACAGGAAGCAACACAAACCTATCAGTCATAACCTTAAATTGAATGGAACTAAATCCAATCAAAAGACAAAGACTGGAAGACTGGATTAGGAATACAGAAATCCATCGATATAGGACTTGCTTGCTAAAGAAACACATCTTTACCTTGCAAGGCAGGGCCCCCCCACCCACACTTAAAGTGAAGGGATGGAAAGAAAATATTCCAAGCAAATGGTACCAAAAGAAAGCACGGTGTTTGCTATTTATATCGGACAAACCTAGACTTCAACAGTACGAAATCAGAAGAGACTCAAGAAGGCCAGATTACTTTTACATCAAAGGAACAATCCACACGAAGATTTCACAATTATACATCATATGCACCAAACTCGTGCACCAAACTTTATAAAAGACAATCTCCTTCCAGGACCACAAAGTCACTGACTAACCCAGCAACTCATAGTGGGAGAACTTCAATAACACCACTAAGTCCATTGGTCAGATCAACGAGGAAAAAAATTAACAGAGAGACCTTTTATGATGGCTGTGTATAGGTGTGCTAACGATATTGCTATCAACAACCAAATGGACCTCTCAATACCCTCCGTGGGGTGGTGTTATGGACGCTGGAGCTCATTTTGTACTAACAGGCGTTTATCTGTTTTGTCGGTTTCTTTTTAATGCAAAAATGCTTGTTGGAGTTGCTCTTCCCTTTCCTCTTGATTAACTTGGGCTAAAGGTCTGTCATTTGCTTTTTCAAAGAACCCGCTTTTGGATTCATTGATTTTTTTTGTATGTTTTCTTTGTTTCTATTTCTTGATTGCTCCTGATTTTGTTATTTTCTTCCTGTCTGTTGGGTTAGGATCTGCTGTTGGGCATTGTTTTTAAGCTTGCGTGATCTTTTAATTTGCTTTCCGGTTATTTATGGGGCCACTAAGGTAATTTCCTTAGGCTCCGACTCCATCAACAGTATATACCACCCAGCGTTTGTATGGTGTTGAGTATTGACATCTCTATTTTTGCGTATTATTGTTCTCGCAAGGAATGCTCATCTTTCTCTCATTCTTTGTTTCTCTCTGACCGACATTGTTCAGTATTGTGTTGTTAGTCTCCACGTGTTCTTATAGTAGTGGGGGGTTTATAATTGAGCTTTTATTGCATCTGTGTTCTGATAGAAATCAGAATAATTTCATCTTTTGTATTACTGGGTATAGCAAGCGTTCTTTTTGTCGTCCTGCACGTATGGTCTATTTTGGAAAAAAATTCCAATGGGTCGTGGACTTGCCAGACGAAATAGCATACTGGGGTTCTCTGAGCTGTTATTCAGATAGATATCCTGAGGAAATGTCTCGATGAGGTGTTTGGTGTATTGTGTTGTAGCTTCTGAATGTTCTTCTTAAATAAATTTTGATCCCGTTTGACCACTATTGAGTCCTCAGTGGATTATGAAAGTCACGCCACGTAAATTAGTGTACTGGGATTAAATTATGTTGTTGGAGTCCTGAAATCACGGATTGTTTTTATGTTCCTAGGCACCCATGCGCGCACTTGCGTGCTTCTGTAGTAATCACTACTTGCTGACCTGTGTTTTGGCTTCAACTTGGTGTACACGACTCTGCCTTCCGGCTATACTGGACTCCACTCCTATCTGTCCTAGGTTATCGGATTTTTAATCTGGGTCAGCCCTTTTGTCCTTTCTTGCTTGGCTGCTTGTTTTTATCGTAATTCTAGCTTCGGAAAAATATTTCACTTATTTAGGTTGTTCTTGCCTTGAAGGGGTGAGATGATATTCTCTTGGAGGCAAAGCAATCGATAGGATGGATTCCGTTATTCCCACTAATCGCTTTTCCATCAGCTTTGCACCTCGGAATTAGACCCACAATTAATAATAATGGCTTTCTTGAGAGATGTGTGTTGTTTCTTTCAATTTATGTTTTTGTTTGCATTCTTGTCTGGTATTTATTTACTACTGTTACGCCTTTTGGTAATTTTGTTTCTTTGGATTGCTTAAGGATAGTTTCTCCTTTCCTCTTGTTTTTGAATTGCTTCTAGTATTAGTTCTGAAGTGTTGGTTTTTTTTCTTTGACTATGTTGCTTCTTTTTTGTTGTTCAACTTTAAATGCTAACCTAGAAACACGGAGTTAGTTTGCCTATGGAGGTAAATATGACGCTCCATTCGACATATGGATACGTACAGTTTGTGTTTGGCTGGGGTGTATAGTAGTGTTGGGTTGGCTATTATAGTTCTAAGTTAGTACTGGGAATGACTTTTGGTTCATGTTTCTTCTGGCTCATGTTTTCTTTCCGATCGTGTATCTGTTGGAAGGGACAAGTGCAGGGATTAAGGTGCTGATTTGGTATCTGGTGGGTGTGTATCTGCCTTCTTGGTATAGGTACTTGTTATTTTTCTCTTTGCGGTTTTTCCCCATATTTTTGTTCCTTGTTATTGCGCAGCATCTCTAGTGTGTGGTTCTGTACAAAGCTAGATTGACGCATGACATGGTATAGTTCTTTATCCTGGTCTTGTTTATTTGTTGTTCTATGTGCTCTTGTATTTGTACAGTTTTGTCTTTTTTTCCAGGTTTGTCAGGAATCTTGTTTTTTTGCTTATTTCTTAGTTAATGTACTTGGTTTCTTTGATGATCTGACTTCAATTGTCCATTCACTGCGTTGGGATTCTTTTGGTCTCTGACCTTTTTTCTTTAATTTCGCGATGAATGAGCAATGAAGGGTCCGTTTGGGGGTCTGAAGTAGATAAATGTGTATTTTTTCTCACTGGGTAGTTTTCCACTTTCTGTGTTTAAGGAATGTACTCTTTGGTGGTTTTTTTTTTTTATATTTCAATAAAATCTTCTAGAAGCTTGATGGAGTAGGTTTTTAGCTGCACTGTGTTATCCTGTAGGTCTGATTATTTCTAACTTATTCTTCCTTGCTAGACTTCTGATGGTCCATTCCTATTTTCGGTGTACTGGCCTTCTAAGGCTTATTTTCCCATCCTTATCGTTTCTGGCCAATGCGTGGACTCGATGTAATCAATTCCTTTTTTTATTGGGTTTCAGGATGTTTCTCTGTTAATTTTGTTTTGCATTTCCTGTCTTGCTACCGATTTTCTTCCAGCTATTTCTCTCCATTCTTTTCTGGGAGATATTCATTCTTATTCTTCTTGTAGGGCTCCTGCTGTTTGGCTTGGGGTCAAGACTCAGGTGGGGTTGGTTTAATCCTTTTCTCTCCTCTTCAGCTGAGTTCCTTTCTCAATGTTTCTGCTCATCCTTCCCCTGGAGTTTTGTTATTACCGTCTTCTTTTCTGAGCTCTTCAAGCGTTTTGGGTGTTATTTTTCAGTTCTTCTGCTCTTTAGTTTCTTTTTCTGAAGTTTGATCAATATCTCATTTTAAGTTCTTTCTGGAAGTTGTGAGCTCTAATTTCTTTTTCTAGTTTGGTCTTTCCTGTGCAAGAAATGATTGTGTTTTTTCTGGTTTTTCTCTCCTTTTATTTCCTCTGATTTGTTTCTAAAGTTAATTCCTCTTTGATATGATGTCTGACGAAATTGTTTCGTTGCATCCGAAGGTTTGGGGCGAGTTTAGGTATTTGTTTGTTCTCTTTTCCGAGAGATTTATCTGTTGTGGGATCTTCATAATAGGTTGTGAAGATGGTTGTCGGTTTCGTGTCGTGGGCAATTTTATTTGTATGTGGGATTGGTTTCCTTTCCTTTCCCATATATATTGGTGGATTGTTTTTGAAATCACGTTTGTTGTGTTTTTAATGGCATGTGTGTCTGTTGTTGTGGTTGGTTTTTTTGTCCTTTCTTGCTTTTTTTGTTTTTCTTGTGTCTCTTCGAATTTGTTTTCGCTTTTTACTTCTAATGAAGTCTATTCTTCTGTTTCCCTGGGGGAATGGGAGAGGGTTAGGAATTTAGTTGCATCCACTCCCTTTTGGTTTCCTTTTTGGTACCCTGTTGTTCCTGTACCTTTTTGGCTAGCAGCTCCATCCTCCTGGCTCTGGCTGTCACTGTTTCTGCCTTGGAAATAACGTTTTTCTCCCATCCCTCTGCACCACCCCCTTTAAGGTGGTGCTGTCCTTGAAGGTAAGATGTGTTTATTTGTAGATTTTCCAGTAATCGATGGATCTGTTTTGCCGTAATTCCAGTGCTGCCGAGTCTTATGTCCTTTAATGATTGGGGTTGGTCCGACAATTAGTCCATAACTGATATCCTCAAATTTGGTTATGTACTGCATAATGTCGTTTTTGTCCTTTGATTTTAGCCTTCCTTTTGCCGTTATTACCATCTGCGGTTTTGATTTTAGGTTTCTACTTGGCACTGTTTTCAGTCCATTAGGATTGCCTTTTATTGTATTTCTCCTTATCTAGGCAATTCTGCCGCCCGTTTGTGGGTTTCTGCCAGCATTTTGCTTGTCCTTTCTATTGCCTGTTGTCTCTCTTCTAAAATTGCTATTCAAAGTTTAATTACTCTGATTTAGGGTTTGGTTTTTTGTCATTCCGGGTGTTACATTTATGTTTATGCATTCTTCAAAGTTTTTTTATCTGTTACTTTCGGGAAGAATTCGTTTCCCTTGCTTTGGTCATATCACTCTCCTCCTTCATTCCCACTAAGGATTGACATTTTTTTGCTGGGGGTATAGTAACCTGGGCTGGCTTCCATTGTCCCTCAACACTGGGAAGACTTTGCGGTACCAACGGAATGTTCTTCTTGCCTTTATCGTTTGCTGTGAGAAGTCGTTGTTATTCTGATAGGTTACCCCACCCTTACTGTTCTACTTTGTTGTTTCTCTTGGATTTGTCCGCTTGTATATAGAATTTGGTTTATCTATTGTTTTCTGGTGTTACATTTATATATTAATGTGTGCTGGAGATATTTATATATATATATATACAGTTTAATGTACTCTATTATATAGATTAGATAGATGATATAACTTTGTTTGATGTTATATTAGTGGTTTGATCCATATAATGAAATAAATTTTAGTTTGTGGGGGATGAATTGTGTTTTCATCCTATTATATTTGAACGATCTGATCATGGTTATCTTCTTTATTATCTTGAGAGATTATATATCTATATCTAATTCATATGTGCGGGGTTTGAATGGCTTTTTCATTAGATGATACCATATACACTCCTGGTTTAGAGTTCCAGATTTATTATGATATATATATATATATTTCATATAATCTTCCTTGAGAGTTATTATTTTGATAAATATAGTAATAAATCCTCCAGGTCGATATTCTTTGTTCTGATATATTATATCATAGATATACGAGGCTATATATATTTATATATATTCATACTTAGATAGATAGATAGATATAGAATTTCGCATAATAATTTACCTCATTCTGAGTTTCTTTTAGTGTTTCTGAATTTCCTTTTTTGACTTCTCTTGATTCTATTTTTTGGTAGCTGTCTTTGTTTGGCTGGTGCTTGGTTTCCTTTTTTTTTCTAGGCATGATACTTATTTCCAGTGTTTCTATTCTCCTGAGCTTGTGCATTCCTCTCAGTCTGGTTCCTCATGTCCTTTTTCTTTTTTCTTTAATTTGTTCTTTATGATCTTAAAGTTCTTTAAGTTGTTCCGAATTGTGTTTTCTGTGTCTGTTGTCCTGGGGCATCCCTGAGGGATCCCACTGCAGGAGTTATCCATTCTTTAGGGTGGTAATTGCTTGGCGTGTGGGTATCCTGCCCCTTTCAGTGTGTCACTGTTCTTCGTGATCCTGGCATATGGGCTTTCCCTTGCCTGTAATTCTGAATGTGTCAAATGCCTCTTTAACTGGGTTGAAGGTGTGCTTTGCTTACCTCCTTCGATCCTTCTTCGTAGTCTCAGTTGGCGGGGGGGGGTATGGGGGTCTTCTTCAAGCCCAGTCCCTTGGGCACTGCCGCTGGGATCTCAGAAATCTCAAATCTCAGAAGTCACACAACGCTGCCTTAATACTGGCTTGGGGGATAACTCCGCCCCCAAAGCCACTAGATCTAAATCAAGCAAAGACACACTCTTTTTTTTTTTTTTTTTTTTAATTTTTTTTTTAATTTTTTTTAATTTAAATTTTATTTATTCTCCGTATGTGTATGAATGTATTGTTCTGCATGCAAGTCTGTGCAAACGTGATGTGCAATGCCGCGGAGGAAAAACCTACCTTTTATACCAGTGGGAGGATAACTCCACCTCAACAGCCACAAAAGCCAATAAAACCAAAGACAGTCAGGACCGAAGGATCAACAATCTGCTCGCCAAGACACCCAGTTTCTACCTGTCTCCCTCTTCCTGCCGCTGGGCTCAGGAAAACTCAAATCTCAAGAGTCACAAAAGCATGCCTTTAATACCGGCCGGGACGATAACTCCGCCCACAGCCATGTAGATCTAAATCAACCAAAGACCCACACCTTTAATCCCGGCTTGGGGGATAACTCCAACCTCAAGCCACAAAGGCCAATCAACACAAAGACAGCAGGNCATTAAAAAAAAAAAAAAAACCAGAAAGAGCACAAATAAATGATCTTAATACTGCAGCTAAAAACACGTGAGAGACAACAACAAATAAACCCTAAACCCGACAGGAAGAAACAAAAATCAGAGCAAAAATAAATGAAATAGAAACAAAGAAAACAATACAAAGAATCAATGAATCTAAAAGTTGGTTCTTTGACAGGATAAACAAGAAAGACAGACCTGTAGCCCTGTTAACCAAAAGAAAGCAAGAGAACTCCAAATTAATAGACTTTGTGATGAAATGTGAAACATCACGACAACAAAAAGATCCAGACAATCATATGGGAATACTTCAAAAACCTACACTCTAGTAAATTTGAAAACCTAAGGGAAATGGATGAATATCTGAAATCCTGGAAATCAACAAAGCTTAACCAAGAAGAGACCCATAATATTTGAGGAAATTGAAAATGTAATAAAATATGGGGCTGGAGAGATGGCCTAGCAGTTAAGAGCACCAATCGCTCTTACAGAGGACCTAGGTTCTATCCCCAGCACCCACATGGTGGCCAAGAACTGTCTGAAACTCCAATTCCAGGAGAACTCCAGTTCCAGTGGAATCCAACACCCTCTTCTGACCTCCGCAGCATTGCACGACATGGGTGCACAAACTTGCATGCAGACAGTACATTCATACACATACAGAAATAAATAAAATTTAAAAAAAGAAAATGTAATAAAATAAAATTTAAAAACTCCCAACGAAAAAAAGCCCAGGTCCAGATGGTTTCATGGCAGAATTCTATAGAACATTTAAAGAGAACTTACAACTATTACTACTCAAACTGCTCAGAAGGATACAGAGGGAAATCTCCCAAATTCCTTCTATGAAGCCAGCATCACTCTAATACCAAAACCAGGCAAAGATACAACCAAAAAGAAAACTAGAGACCCATCTCATTAATGAACATAGACACAAAAAATCTCAACAAAATACTTGCAAACCACCTAGGGACCCACATCAAAAAGATCATCCATTATGACCAAGTTGGATTCCTATCAGAGATGCAGGGATGGTTCAACATATGTAAATCAATAAACATCATAAACACATAAATGGACTAAAAGACAAAAAAAAATGATCATCTCAATTGATACAGAAAAAGCCTTTGAAAAAATCCAGCATTCCTTCATGTTTAAAGTTCTAGAGGGAATTGTACTGGAGGGATCATTCCTCAACATAATCAAAGCCATATACAAGAAATCCACAGCCAATATCATCCTAAATGGAGAAAAGTTAGAAGCATTCCCCTTAAAGCCAGGAACCCAGCAAGGCTGCCCCCCTATCACCACTCCTCTTCAATATAGTGCTTGAAATGCTTGCTAGGGAAATAAGGCAAGAAAGGAAAATTAAAGGAGTACTAACTGGAGAAGAGGAAGACAAGCTATCCCTTTTGCAGATGATAGGACAGTTTACTTAAGGGATGCTAAAAACCCCACCAGAAAACTCCTAGAAACAATTAAGAGTTTCAGTAAAGTAGTGGCTTACAAAATTAACCTAGAAAAAGCAGTAGCCTTTATTTACACCAACAACAAGCAACTGAAGAAGCAACTTTCTACTCATAATAGCCTCAAAAAACTGAACAAGCAACCTTCCTACTCATAATAGCCTCAAAAAACAATAAAATACCAAGGAACAAACCTAACCAAAGATGCCAAAGATCTCTACAAAAAAAATTTTAAACCACTCAAGAAGGAAACTGAAGAAGACATCAGAAGATGGAAAGACCTCCCATGCTAATGGATTGGAAAAATTAATATAGTAAAAATGTCCATTCTACCCAAATTAATATATAGATTCAATGCAATCCCAATTAAAATCCCCATAAGTTTCTTCACAGACTTGGGAAAAAAATTCCTTAAATTCATATGGAAAAACAAAAGACCCTGAATACCCAAAGCAACCCTGAACAAAAGGAGCAATACAGGGGGGATCTCTATACCAGACTTCAAATTATATTACAGGGTTCTAGTCATAAAAACCACCTAGTACTGGCACAAAAACAGACCTGAAGACCAATGGAACAAAACTGAAGATCCAAACTTGAGCACATACAATTTCAGCCACCTCATATTTGACAAAGGGACCAAGAAGACTCAATGGAGGAAAGACAGCATCTTCAGCAAATGGTGTTGGCAAAACTGGATTACCACTTGTATAAGAATAAAATTAAACCCCTACCTCTCACCCTGTACAAAAATCAACTACAAATGGATCAAAGACTTCAACATGAAACCCAAAACTCTGAAGGTGATAGAAGAAAAAGTTGGCAGCAACCTACAAGACATAGGTGTAGGAAAAGATTTCCNTTTTTTGGTGGGGGGAAGATTTTCTAAATCAAACAGTAGCTGCGCAGGAAATAAGGTCAACAATTGACAAATAGGACCTCATTAAACTCACAATCAGTGAAGTGAAGAGAAAACCCACAGACTGGGAGGAAACCTTCACTGCTGATACATCTGACAGAGCATTAACTTCCAGAATATATAAACTACACAAAAAAACAAACAAGTAGGAAAACAAATGACTCACTCAAAAGATGGAGGAAAGAGCTGAACAGAGACTTCACAAGTGAGGAAATAGAGATGGCTGAGAAACATCTTAAAAAGTGTTCAACATCACTAATAATTAAGGAAATGCAAATTAAAACCACTTTAAGATATCATCTCACTCCAATAAGACTGGGTAGGATCCAGAAAACAAATGATACCTAGTGCTGGAGAGGTTGTGGGGAAAGGGGAACACTCATCCACTGCTGGTGGGAATGTAAACCCACTCACTATGGAAACCCAACCACTATGGAAAGCAGTGTGGAGAACCCTTAAAAGACTCAAAATGAGCGTACCACCTGATCCAGTCATACCACTCCTAGGTATATACCCACAAGAGTCATCCTACAGCAGAGATACATGCACATCCATTTTTATTGTAGCTCTTTTCACAATAGTGAAGAGCTGGAACCAACCCAAGTGCCCCTCCACCAATCAGTGGATAGAGAAAGTGTGGTATATCTACACAATGGAGTTCTATGTAGCGGTAAAGAAAGATGACAGCATGAACTTTGCAGGTAAATGGATGGAACTAGAAGATATTATGCTAAGTGAAGTAACACAGTCCCAGAAAAGCAAATGACATGGTATCCCTCATCTGTGGATGCTAACACCAAGTACCTAGTTGTAAGGCAAACTAAGAAACATTAAGGTTATATCCCTCTTTATCTAAAAGCAACTGTGCTCTTATAATGTGAATCCCTTCACAGGCTCTAGAATTAACCTACCACTTATTTTCAGACTCTGTAATCTTGGTATATGGGTGGAAGGTATGTATGCATATTTTAGAGTAATATAAAATTAAAAGGGAAAAATGTGAATCCTGAAATATGTTTTGGAAATAACATAGTTTATTTTCAGATAACATAATTATAGTATAGGTGTGACATATACATATATATGCATATGTTGAAGCAATACAAATTGGAGGGAACAGCAACAACAAAAGAACTGGGACCAAAAAATGACCAAAACAGTAAAGTCCTCCCCAAAACAATAATCCTCTGTTTTGAAAAACTTTAAAAAGACTCAGAAAAAAAGATACAAGACATGTATGGCAGAATGCATGAACACGAGTGGTGTGCAGAGCATGGAAAGGGAAATTAGTCTAAATTGGACTGAGAAATGATGTATGAAATGCACAAAACTTCAATAAAAATATTTTTTAAAAACTGGAAAGGGGGGGGGGACTATCCTCTTGTCATGACCTGGAAGATGCAAGAGACTCTAGAGTGTGGCAAACAGCATTTTCAAAAAGCGCATTCTACATTTAATCAAATCTTTTTTTTTTTTTTTTTTTTTTTTTTTTTTTTT
>VZQC01002907.1:3322541-3333130 GCA_009823505.1 Rhizomys pruinosus
GGAAAGGGAAATTAGTCTAAATTGGACTGAGAAATGATGTATGAAATGCACAAAACTTCAATAAAAATATTTTTTAAAAACTGGAAAGGGGGGGGGGACTATCCTCTTGTCATGACCTGGAAGATGCAAGAGACTCTAGAGTGTGGCAAACAGCATTTTCAAAAAGCGCATTCTACATTTAATCAAATCTTTTTTTTTTTTTTTTTTTTTTTGGTCTTTTCAAGACAGGGTCACCCTGTAGCCCCAGCTGTCCTGGAACTCACTCTGTAGACCAGGCTGGACTTGAACTCACAAAGATCCGCCTGCCTCTGCCTCCCAGGTGCTAGGATTAAAGGCATGCACCACCACGCCCGGCTTAATCAAATCTTTCAGTGTAGTTTGAGAATGGTTGATGGTGTGAATGGTTTATACTCTATAAAGTAACAGGGTATGCTATTACTCTCTCAAGTTAAATGGTCCCATCCAGTCACATTTCTTTGTAAGTCCTACTTACTGGTTACTCAACATTTTGGGATTCTCCACCATCAGCTAGTTGTGACATTACATAATGGCACAAAATTAGAAAGTAGCTGAGGGAAGGATGAATCGTCTAGTCCTTCAGTTCCCCCTGGACCAAGCCTGGTTTTACTAAAAAGAAAGTCTTACTGTCCTCAGCTCTCATCAGCTGCAGTTAATGTTTTCTTTCACCTCCCCCATTCCCAGATACCTTACTTATTCTGAGTCAGTGACTCATGCACATCCAAACCCCTAGTTTGGCCCCAGAATTTCCCTAGTCTTACCCAAATGCTTGCAGATTTCATCAAACTCCTTGAGGTCACACACTACAGCAGAAGCTCAGCTGGGTGTGGTGTGTACCGGTAGTCCTAGGCACACAGGAGACTAAGGCAGGAGGATTTCTTGAGTTCAAGGATCCAGGAGTTCAAGGCCAGGCTGTACAATAGAGGAGGGAGAGAGGAAAGGGATGAGGAGGACAAAGAGGAGGAAGAAGAAGAAGAGGAGGAGGAGGAGGAGGAGGAGGAGGAGGAGGAGGAAGAGGAGGAAGAGGAGGAGAAAGAGGAGGAGAAAGAGGAGGAAGAAGAAGAGAAGTGGAGGGGAGGAGAAGAGGAAGAGTTCTCTATCAAGGGCCCAGAAGGGAAGGGAGGAGAGGATAGAAGAGGAGAGGCAAAGGGAGGGGAGGGGAGGGGACCAAAGGAGAGGGGAGGGAGAGGAGAAGAGAGGAGAGGAGGGGAGAGGAGGGAAAGAGAGGAGAAGAGAGGAGGGGAGGGGAAGAGAGGAGGAGAGAGGAAGGGAGGAGATGGGAAAGGAGGGGAGGAGATGAGGGGAGAGGAGAAGAGGGAAGGGGAGGAAAGAGAATAGGGAAGATGGAAGGGAAGGGAGGGGAAGGGGGGGGAGATGAGAGTGGGGAGAGGGTAAGTAGTGCTCTCTGTCACAGGCCCAGAATTCTCAGATGCTATAGTTGAGAAGACAGTATACCAAGAAATGACAGATGGGCCCCATATCACCTAAAAATATTGCCCTTTCTGGCCTCTCCCTGTCTATTAAATGCTACAGTTTAAAGATTATTCCTTCAGATGTAGGAAACACATTTCCAAGAATTGAAACACACATGCATAGGCATCACAGTCATGACAGCATTATCATCAAAAAGTCTCTCAAATCGACCACCATAATGTTGCTGGGTATGGGAAGATCAGAACTAGGATGGACTACCTGTGGGGTGCTAGCTTTGCTCACCTTTGTAGGAAACACGGGGGCACTTAGGATCAGAGGAAGACACACCAAAAGACAGCTAAGATAAACCCCTTTAAAGTCCAAACTTCTCACACTTTAAGAATATGCAGTGATGGTGCACGCCTTTAATCCTAGCACTTGGGAGGCAGAGGCAGGCGGATCTTTGTGAGTTCAAGGCCAGCCTGGTCTACAGAGTGAGCTCCAGGCCAGCTGGGGCTACAGGGAGACCCTGTCTCAAAAAAGACAAAAAAAAAAAAAAAGAATATGCAGATAACAATAACAAGAAGGCTCTGCACTCTGTGAGGTCGGACTTTGTCCCACAAGTGACCTCAATAAGGAACTCTTGGAGGATTTCCCATCAACAGGCATGGAGTGCAGATGTGCCTGGCCCTGGTCTGTGGTCCGAAAGGCTTATGATTTTGCCAGCACATTAATTAGGACTTACTAAGTTCAATGGTTAAAACAGGACCCAAATTATTATTTCATAATAAGAAATGTAAGCTCTTGGGCTGGTGATGTGGCTCCTTGGGGAAAGGCTCTTGCCTTACAAGCCTAGCAACCTGTGTTCAATTCCAGGAACCCACATAAAGGTGGAAAGAGAGAACTGACTCCATAGAGCTGTCCTTTGACATCTACATGCACACTGTGTCATGTGGTCACACACACACACACACACACACACACATGGGTGCCTACATAATTGAAAATTTTAAACTTTAAAAGAGTAAACTCTTGAACACAAAAATGCCAATGCTGGCAGGACCTGAAGCAGAGGTCTCCCTTTGTGGAGCAAGAAGCCAAAGTATAATCAGAACACAGCTTAAAGAGCATATAATTAGAACCAGGGAGCTAGGTTGAATGTGCTAAAAAGAGACGCTCAGCTTGGCTCTTTAGATACACTGTTTCTCTTCACCTTGGCCTCACCAGTGAGTCAATACTAGAAGTCCATTGCTGACTCAGTTTCATAGAACACCCCTCTACTTCTAGAACTTTCTTTTCCTATACTTCTAAAGAAACCAACCCCTCTTCTGATATACAAAATATCCTGTATGTGAGGCCCTGGGTTCACTCTCCAGTACCACCAAAAGTTCTTATTTTGTTGAACCCCCTAATTCAAAGTTTACTCTGGTTTAGGAATGACTAATCTATTATTATTATTATTATTATTATTATTATATTTATTCTATAGAAATCTTTCTTTGGTACCACCAAGTGTTTCTTCTTTATGACCTTCACAGAAGGTAGCATATTCACTATTCAAAGCCTGTCCCCGGTAGTGTTTGCTGAAACAATGAGAGTGAAGAAGGAAATGAATATGCCTTATATTAGTCAGGGTTCTCTAGAGGAACCAAACCAATAGGAGAGAAATGCAGAGTTATAAAAGGGACATTTATTAGACTGGCTCACACAATCAGAGGCTAGGGAAGTCCAACAATGGCCTTTTGCACCTTGGAGAGCCAGAGACTCCAGCAGCTGCTAAATCCAAGAAGCTCTCCCAGCTCCAGCTCAGACTGGGAACCAATGATGGAGTTCCAGTCTGAGGCTGAAGGCCTGGGAAAGTTGCTATTATGAGTCTACCCACATTGAAAGACTGAAGAAGCTGGTGTGTGATGTCCAAGGGTGATGGTGACAGCCACAGTCACACTAGCTCAGAAAGAGTGGCGTTTCCATTCGTTGTCTGGCTTCCACTTAAAACATTTTTTTTTAATTTTATTACTTTTATTTTTATGTGTATGAGTATATTGCCTGCATGTATGTAAGTGCAGCCATGTTGTGCAATGCCTGAGAAGGTCAAAAGAGGTCATGGGATCCCTGGAACTGGAGTTAGAGATAGTTGTTAACTGCATGTGTGTTCTAGGAACTGAACCCCATTCCTCCAAGAGAGCAGCCAGTGCTATTGACTGCTGAGCCGTCTCTCCAGCCCTGCACCTTTTCACTTTTATTCTACTTAGGTCTTCAGGCTCTTGGATGGTATATTCAGGATGAGTCTTCCCCCTCAGTCATTGTCCTACCTGTCAATCATCTCTAGAAATACCCAGACAAACACACCCAGAAGTGGGCTTTCCTCATCTCTTAGTCATCCCTCAATTTAAACAAGTTGACAATTACGATTAATCATCACCCATTTCTTTTTTTTTTTTTTTTTTTTTTTTTTTTGGGAAGCAGTGGGCGTGGAGAAGGAACAAAGAAATCTGTAACTGGTTGTGATCAATTAGTTGTAAACACCACTGCACTCGGACCAACCTCATCACCCATTTCAACATGAAATGATTTTTTTTGGGGGGGGTCTTTTCGAGACAGCATCTCCCTGAAGCCCCAGCTGTCCTGGAACTCACTCTGTAGACCAGGCTGGCCTTGAACTCACAAAGATCCGCCTGCCTCTGCCTCCCGAGTGCTAGGATTAAAGGCATGCACCACCACGCCCGGCTTCAACATGAAATGATTTAAAAATAGTTTTGGGCCAGAGAGTTGGCTCAGCAGATAAAGGTGCTTGCTGCCAAGTCTGATGACCTGAGTTTTAGCCCTGGGACCTACGTGATAGAGAGACAACTGATTCCTGAGAGTTGTCCTCTGACCTCCACATGCATGCAACAGCACCTGCATACCTCTACACATAAATAATAAATAAATATTTAAAAAGAAAAGTTATTGATGAGACCTATTACTTTGTATGCTAACCTAAAATATTATTGTAAAAGATAGTTCCACCACTGTGGAAGATGATATGGTAGCTTTTAAGGAAACAGTTCCTTAGAATGCAAAAAATAGGGGATAGAGAGTGCTCTCTATAGGTAAGAATATGTGGTATCATGGTATGCAAGCATGTGGATCTGAGTTTGAGTCCCTAGCACCCACATAAAAGTCTACGCATGCACTGGGGGGTGGAAACTGGCAGATTACTTAGAGCTCACTGGCCTACCTAGCAAAACTGTGAGCTTCCAGTTCAGTGAGAGATCCTGCCTCAAAGGAGTAAGTCAGAACTCAATAGAGGAAGACACCCAAGGTCTTCCTCTGGCCTTTGTGTGTCTGTATACTCACATGCTTGCACCACATACATACACGCAAACTGCAAACTATAGAATTACCATATGATCCACCAATTCCCCTTCTGTGTATATATCCAGAAAAATTTAAAGCAGGGACTCAAATATATATTTAAATACCCTTGTTCATAAATAGAGTAACCAAAACAGTTGAGAGGTGGAGGCCAATCAAGTGTCTATCAAAGGACGAATGGACAAAGTGTGATATATACATCAATGAAGTGGATTCAGCCTTTTTTTAAGAAAAAAAAATAAAAGGAATTCTGGGGCTGGAGAGATGGCTCAGGAGTTAAGAGTGCCGACGGCACTTGCAGAGGACCTGGTTTTCATTCCCAGCACCCACACGGAGAGGACCTGGTTTTCATTCCCAGCACCCACATGGCCTAAGAATCATCTTTAAGCTGGGTGTGGTGGCAAACTCCTTTAATCCTAGCACTTGGGAGGCAGAGGCAGGTGGATCTCTGTGAGTTCAAGACCAGCCTGGTCTACAGAGTGAGTTCCAGGCCATCTGGGGCTACAGGGAGACCCTGTCTCAAAAAAAGGGGGGTAGAATTCTATCTACAATATAGATGTAACTTGAGGATTTTATGCTAAGTGAAATAAGCCAATCACAAGAGAATAAATATTGTGTGATTCTATTTATATGAAGTTCCGGGGCTGGAGAGATGGCCTAGCGGTTAAGAGTGCTGACTGCTCTTGCAGAGGACCCGGGTTCGATCCCCAGCACCCACATGGAAGCTGAGAACCGTCTTTAACTCCAGTTCCAGGGGATTCCGATGCCCTCTTCTGACATCTGCAGCATTGCACAACACGGGTGCACAAATCTACATGCAGACATTACATTCCTATACATACATACAAAGAAAATAAAAAAAAAAAAAAAAATACATCCATATAATATAATCATATATATTATAGATATATTGAAGTTCTTCAAAGAGTGGTTAAGTTCCTGGGGCAGAACGTAGGAATAATGGGGTGTTTGGCAACATTGGCTCAGCAGCTAAGGAAGCCTCCTGCCACAGATGGCTTAGCAGATAAGGGAGCCTCCTGCCAAGATGGCTCAGCACATAGGGGAGCCTCCTGCCAAGGCCCTCAACCTGAGTCTGATACCCAGGACACACAAAGTGCAAGGAAAAAACCAACTCCTAAAAACCATCCTCTGACCCTCACACATGCTAGGCACACATACTCTGTGTCTCTGTCTCTCTGTCTCTCTCTCTGAAACACACACACACACAACACACACACACACACACACACACATATATGCTAGGCACACATACACACACACTCTCTCAAAAGAAATAAACAAATAAATGTAAAAATTTTTTTGAAAGTAGAATTGTGGTTGTTAAGAGTCTGAGGTAAGGGGAATATGGGGTTTTATTGTTTAATAATCACAGAGCTCCACTTTATGAGGTAAAGAGCAATGTGAAGTGTGGTGGTGTTGATGGTTTCACAATGATGTGATCATACTAAATGGTACTGAACTGGACACAGAATGGTTAGGGCAGCATTTTTTTTTTAATTTTATTTATTTCTGTATGTGTATGAATGTACTTTCTGCATGTAGGTCTATGCACCCGTGTCGTGCATTGCCGCGGAGGTCAGAAGAGGGTCTCGGATTCCCCTGGAACTGGAGTTCTCCTGGAATTGGAGTTACAGACGGTTCTTAGCCATCATGTGGGTGCTGGGGATAGAACCTAGGTTCTCTGCAAGAGCAGTTAGTGCTCTTAACTGCTAGGCTATCTCCAGCCCCATGGGCAGCAAATTTTATGTCTTATGCATTTTCACCACAGCTGGAAAGTAAAGAATTGTTTTTCCATGCTAACACAGAGCTTGTGTTTTAAGCTTGATCTGTTTCCACAAAACTAGTACATCAGCTGCTATATTTATCCCCATATTGTGCTGAACTGGTTTGCCCTGTTGGGTTTCATTCTGTCTGTGATTCCCCTCAATGTGGTCACTACACTAGCTAAACCACAGGCTGTGAAACATAGAGCATGGTATTTCAAAATGAAGGCACACACATATTGTCACAAATTGCTAATTAAAAAGATGACTTCCAATCAAGAGAATAAATGCAGTATTCATGGTTGATAAATCAAGAAATGTAATGTTGGGTTGACACCAACTTTGACAATTTTAACATATGTATAATTTTAGATCTGCAAGAAATAAATCTACCAGCTGAATAAAATCATTTACAAGATTAGCAGTTTTCTGACCCACTTACTTAAAAAAGCTGAATCACTCAGTTGAGACCCCAGGGAAATGCAGATTTATGCCTTTGATGTATTTCTTGGTTTTGCTTCAATTAAATTAAATTATATAACCAGTTTTATTTTGAGTCTTTGCCATCTCTTCTTTTAATTGGGTAACTTCATATGTCTTCCTTAATATATGCCTTTGCAAAGTCTTGGTTTTTGTAAATGCATATACATAATGAAACATGCACACAGCTTTATTCTGGGCGATTATTTTCTAAACATATCAGGAAGGTGTCTTGCTTCTCTCATTGATCTCTTTCTTTACTAGGTTGGAAGTGGGAAGGTGGAGTGGGATATCAACAAGAGGAGTCCACTGATGCAGAGGAGAGGTGGAGGAGATGGGGGCAACGGTCATTTCACCTGTATTCACACTGACATAATCAAAGGGAACTAGTTCTACTCTAAGCTCTATCCTATGGAGTGCAAACCACAGTGAGACTAGTGAATATCCAGTTTGGCCATACTCTCTTACACAAACACTGCCAAATGCAACCAATGCATAATAAGGTAGAAAGGCAGGTGGAGAGGCAGAAGTATTTTGCCCCTGATATTGTTTAGAAAGGCACATATTCTTTTAGCTTTATGCCACTGTATCTATTTTTATGCTACTATATTTAACAGTATCTCCTCTCTCTGAATTCTAAAATATGCATTGCATAATTTATAAGGTGTTTAATATACTGCTTAATGTAATTCCAACACTGCCTATAATTATAGTTATTTGTGTTTATGTTGTCTAACTCTTAGTAAATTATCAACTTTTTGAGGGCAAGGATCATAGCAAACACAGCCTTGTTCATGCCACATGGTTTCAAGCACAGGGTTTCCCTGTGATAAATGTTCTGTATAAATGAAGGAGTTAGTACAAATAATGGAGAATACTTAATAGGAAGCAAATCCAGCATTCTGAGGTCAAGGAATTGCTTTGCTTTTTTGTTTTGTCTTAAACATCATATTAATTGAGCTGTGACTATATATTCAGAATCATTTATTTAAAATGTACAAAGTTGGGGCTGGGGAGACAGCTCAGTGGTTAAGAGCACTGGTTCCTCCTACAGAGGACATGAATTCAGTTCCTAGCACCAATATGGTAGCTAACAACCATTGGTAACTCCAGTTCCAGGGGAGCCAATGCCCTCTTCTGACCTCCATCACCATTGCACAACACGGGTGCACTTATGTACATGCAGCCAATACCCTCATACACATAAAATAAAAAGATATTTTTTAAAAATCTACTTATCTTTTATGCATTTTATTTAGTTAGTTTTTAAATTTTTTGAAGCACTGAGAACTGGACACAGAGCCTCACACATGCTAAGCAAGAGCTCTATCCACAGAGCTACAATTCCAGTTCTCTTTTTTTTTTTTTTTTTTTTTTTTTTGGTCTTTTTGAGACAGGGTCTCCCTGCAGTCCCAGATGTCCTGGAACTCACTCTGTAGACCAGGCTGGCCTTGAACTCACAAAGATCCGCCTGCCTCTGCCTCCCAAGTGCTAGGATTAAAGGTGTGCACCACCACGCCCAGCTTCAATTCCGGTTCTCTTAAAAATTTTATTATATGCAGGTGTGTGCCTATAGGTATTTATGTGCATACACATGTGCAGGTGCCCTTGAAGGCCAGAAGAGGGCACTAGATCCTTTGGAATTGGAGTTACAGGTAACTGTGGGACATTTAATGTGTGTTGGAAACCCACACATTGCAAACCCAGGTTCTGTTCAAGAGCCGCAAGTATTCTTAATCATCTTTCTAGCACACCCCTCCCCCAGTCCTTTTTTATTTTGACACAAGGTCTCACTAAGTTGCTCAGGCTGGTCTTCAACTCACAATCTTCATACCTCAGCCTCCTGAGTAGCTGGGATTACAAGGCCTATAACCACCAGATCTGGTCCTGAACAATATGTAAATATAAAATATCTCACACCTACACATACACCTCAGACAGAAACATTGCTATTCTCTAGAACATGTGTATAATTAAACTTCTGGAAAAGGGGAGCAGTAATTCCAGCACTCAGGAGGCAGAGGCAGGAGGATCTCTATGAGTTCAAGAGGCTAGCCTGGACTACATAGTGAGTTCCAGGCCAGCTGGGGCTACAGGGAGACCCTGTCTCAAAACGACCAAAAAAAGGGGAGAGGCTGGAGAGATGGCTCAGGGGTTAAGAGCACAGACTGCTCTTGCAGAGGAACCGGGTTCAATTCCCAGCACCTACATGGCAGCTAAGAACCATTTTGGGCAGGGTGTGGCAGTGCATGCCTTTAATCCCAGCACTCTGGGATGCAGAGGCAGGTGGATCTCTGTGAGGTCAAGGCCAGCCTGGTCTACAGAGTGAGTTCCAGGCCAGCTGGGACTAAAGGAGGGAGACCCTGTCTCAAAAAAAGAAAGAAAAAAAAAAGATAGGGTCTCATGTAGCCTAGGCTGGCCTTGAATGCAATATGTAACCAAAGACAACCTTGAACTCCTAATCCTCCTGCTTCCACTTCCCAGGCAACAGTACACCTGAATTGTAATTAAATCTTGACCCTCAGCCGGCATAGCGGCACATGCCTTTAATCCCAGCACTTGGGAGGCAGAGGCAGGCAGATCTCTGTCAGTTCAAGGACAGCCTGGTTGAGATCTCCTGAGGCCAGTGGAAGGAAGAGCAGGAAAGCAGGTAGGAACTGGGTGCCTCAGCAAGGCTGATTGTTGCTCCTTTAATCCAGCTGTCTTTGGCTTGATTGGCTTTTGTGGCTGTGGGGGTGGAGTTATCCTCCCAGCTGGTATTAAAGGTAGGGTTGTGTGACTCTTGAGATCTGAGATCTCCTGAGGCCAGCGGAAGGTATGGGGTATGGGCTGAAGAGCCCCCCCAACTGAGATTATTAAGGCATCTGAAGGAGGCAAGCAAAGAAAGCCCTCAACACGGTGAAGAGGCATTTAGGACTCACATTGGAATACAGGCAAGGAGAAGCCCATATTCCAGGATCACAAAGAAGAGACAACACTGGAAAGGGGCAGGATAATCCCACACCAAGCTCTACAAAACGTATGGAAGACTTCTGCAGTGGGATTCCTCTAGGGATGCCCCAGGACACAGATATCAGAAACACAATTGGGAACATATTTAAAGAATTACAAAATTATAAAGAACAAATCAAAGAACTAAGAAAAGAGAATGAAAAACTCAAGAAGGACCTAGAAAGAGAGAATGACAAACTCCAGAAGGAAGTAGAAACACTGAAAAGATCCCATGCTGAAAAAGATAAGGAAACCAACCAGCGAAGCAAAGAGCTACAAGAAGAAATTGAGAAGCTCCAAAAAGAAGTAGAAATACTAAAGAAATCAGAAGAGGAAATGAAAAAGGAAATCAAACACTCATCCATTCAAGAGGAAAGGAGTGGAAAAAGCCTCAGAAGCAGAATGGAGGAAGTAGAACAAAGAATATCAGACCCGGAAGATAACACAGAACAACTAAAAACCTCAAGGAAAGATTATGAAAAATTTAAAAATACACAAAAGTGGAACAACCAGGAACTGTGGGACACTATGAAAAGATCAAACCTC
>VZQC01002907.1:3336229-3372363 GCA_009823505.1 Rhizomys pruinosus
GAACAAACCTAACCAAAGACACCAAGGATCTCTACAACAAAAATTTTAAACCTTTAAAGAAAGAAATTGAAGAAGACATCAGAAGATGGAAAAACCTCCCATGCTCATGGATTGGGAAAATTAACATTGTAAAAATGTCCATTTGACCAAAACTCTTGTATAGATTTAACGCAATTCCAATCAAAATCCCCAAGAGTTTCTTCACAGGCTTGGAAACAAAAGTCCTTAAATTCATTTAGAAAAACAAAAGACCCGGAATAGCCAAAACAACCCTGAGCAAAAAGAGCTACACAGAGGGGGATCTCTATACCAGATTTTAAACTATACTACAGGGCTATAGTCATAAAAACAGCTTGGTACTGGCACAAAAACAGACCTGTTGACCAATGGAACAAAACCAAAGATCCAAATCTGAGAACACTTCCCAGCACCACATGGCATCTAACAACCTTCTATAATTCCAGTTCCAGGGAATCTATTGCCCTCTTTAGACATTGCACACACGGGTGCATTTACATACATACAGACAAAATACACACATAAAATAAAAGTAAATAAATCAAAAATTTTTTTAAAAATTCATAAAGCAAAGTGGGGTACAATAGAGGAAAATACCAAAAGTCAACATGGCCTACACACACACACACACACACACACACACAATATGCACACACGCACACATGCACACACACACAGGTGAGCATACCTGAGCACACATATGCACACATGCACACCTCCCCAACAGACATACATACGAAAGGCTGAGAAGTGTAGTAGCAGCAATGACACAAAATATGAAAAACAAATTAAAGACATTTCACCTATTAATAAAAACAGCAAAAGTTGACTTGACGAGCTGGCTCAGTGGGTAAAGCTGCTTGCTGCCAAGCCTGGTGACCTGAGTTCCATTCTGAGTCCCCACAAGGTGGAAGGAGAGAACTGACTCCCAAAAGTTATCCTCTGACCTCTACATGTGTGCTGTGGCTCGCACATACCTACCCGTCTGTGGCACACAAATTTTAAAAAGTGTGATTTAAAGAAGTAAAGGATAAAGTTTTTTATTCTAGCAACTGGATGATATACCACTTCAGTATATGCTGGGTTTACTCTGAAGTTGCTGAAGAAAAATAAAAGGGAAAGATAGGAGGAATTTTGCTCATAAAGTAGCATAGTGAGCAGTATCAATAGATATAAATAACTTGCCTGCCAAGAGCTTAAGCCAGAATGGGATGCAGAAAGAAAAAGATAGAACAAATGTTTGGCAAATTCTTGAAATGAAATAAAATCTAGAAAGTGTTTTAAAATAGCTTCAGATGAATGATGTATATAGCAAAACGCATCAGCAATGCATTTAGGGCCAAGACTATTGAAAGAAATCAGGGGAACGTGAACACACAGAAAATTAAACCACAAATCTTTTTAAATGTGGGCACTGGAAGAAACAAAAATAGCCACCTTGGGTATAAAGCAGTCATTTTCTGACGAGTTTGGGCAATGGAGACAGCCAAATCGTTAGAACAGGGAGGGGAAGAGTAGGGAACAATTTAGTCAATATTGAGAGCAATTCAATCCAAAACAGACGGTTATTTTGGGTTTTGGTGGGGGTTTTGTCTTCTCTACTATGTTGTCCCACCTGAACTCAAGGGATTCTCCCATCACAGCCTCCTGAGTAGGTGGGGGCATGCACTGCCACCGTCATCCAGAAGGGTTGTGATCTGCCTAAATGGCACGGCTGTATTCAGGCCTGGTTTTTCCACAAAAAAGCTCCTAAAAGTAGTCAGAAGTATTCCTTTGCTCACAATGAGGTCTCTTTTGAATATAGCCTGTATTAATCAGCTTTCCATTACTATAAGAAAATACCTGAGATAAGTCACTTATAAAAGGAAAAAGGCTTATTTTGGTTCATTGTAGACTCCTTTGCTTTGGGCCTATGGTGAGGGGGGGACATCATGGTGAGAGTGCAGTGTGCAGCAAAACTGCTTACTTCATGGCCTGAAACAAAAGAGAATGGGGAAACAGGGCCTCATAGCCCCTTTAAGAGTATTCCTAGGGGCTGGAGAGATGGCCTAGCAGTTAAGAGCGCTGGCTGCTCTTACAGAGGACCCGGGTTCGATCCCCAGCGCCCACACGGTGGCTGAGAACCGTCTGAAACTCCAATTCCAGGAGAACTACAGTTCCAGGGGAATCCGACACTCTCTTCTGACCTCCGCGGCATTGCACAACACGGGTGCACAGACTTGCATGCAGACAGTACATTCATACACATACAGAAATAAATAAAATTTAAAAAAAATTTTAAAAGAGTATTCCTCCAATCACATAAAAGTCTCTCAACCCCACCTCTTAAAGATTCCACTACTCCAAAAGCACCTCGTTGGAGACAAAGTCTTTAAAACCCACAGTCTTTCAGGGACATTCAAGATTCAATCTAGGTGGCTGCAGAGATGGCTCAGTGGTTAAGAGTGCCAGTTGCTCTTGCAGAGGACCCAAGTTCAGTTCCTAGTATGCATGTGTGGCAGCTCACAACCACCTGTAACTCTGGCTCTTCAGGGGATCAACTGCCTTCTTAGACACACACACACACATGCACGCATGCACACGTGAGCACACACACGTGTAGACATAATAAAAATAAGTCTTTTTTCTGTTTTCCTTTTTTCTTTGTTCTTTCTCTCTTTCTCTCTTTTGGTTGTTTTTGTTGTTGTTTAGTTTTGAGACAGGGTCTCCTTGTAATCTCAGTTGGCCTGGATCTTGCTATATAGACCAGGCTGCTTTGGATGGATATCATAGAGATCCATCTGCTTCTACCTTCCAAGTGTTGGGATTAAAGGCATATGCCACCATGCCCACCAAGCTGTTACATTTTTAACTTAGTAAATGTATTCTGAAAGCAAACAGATACACCAGAGGAAAGGTGACAAGTACAAACATTAGCAAAGATTAGCATCAGAAAGGTTTTTTTCTGTTATTTTCTTTTTTTTTTTTTTTTTTTTTTTTTTTTTTTTTTTNTATTTTTTTGGTCTTTTCAGAGACAGGGTCTCCCTGTAGCCCCAGCTGTCCTGGAATTTGCTCTGTAGACCAGGCTGGCCTTGAACTCACAAAGATCTGCCTGCTTCTGCCTCCCAAGTGTTAGGATTAAAGGCATGCACTACCATGCCCTGATTCTTTCTTTATTTACTAAATACTATATACTTACCATGTGTCAGGCTCCATTTTATGGGTTTTACGTGGACAAAAAGGTTTTGTTTTAAGAACAACCTTGGTGGGGCTGGAGAGATGGTTCAACGGTTAAGAGCACTGATTGCTCTTGCAGAGGATGCAGCTTCTATTCCCAGAACCCAGATGGAGGCTAGCAACTATCTGTAACTCCACTTCCAGGGGATCTGATGGCCTCTGTGGGCATTGCATACATGTGGTGCACTTATGTACATGCAGGCAAAACACTCATACACATAAAAAGTAATATATATCTTATTGGGCCAGAGAGATGGTTCACTGGGTAAAAACGCTTGTTAGGGGCTGGAGAGATGGCCTAGTGGTTAAGAGCGCTGACCGCTCTTGCAGAGGACCCGGGTTCGATCCCCAACACCCACATGGCGGCCGAGAACCGTCTGAAACTCCAATTCCAGAACTCCAGTTCCAGGGGAGTCCGATACCTTCTTCTGACCTCCGCGGCATTGCACGACACAGGTGCACAAACTTGCATGCAGACAGTACATTCATACACATACATAAATAAATAAAATTAATTAAAAAAACGCTTGTTATACAAGTTGACAAGCTGAGTTTGATGGCCAGATCCTATGGTGGAAGGAGAGAACTGATTCCCCAAAGTCGTCCTCTGACCCTTGCATGTGCTCATGGCACATGTGTGCCTGTATTCACACATACACACACATAATACATGCATGACAATAATTTTTTTAAAAAGAAAAACCTTGAGCTGAGAATCTAGCTTAGTTGGTAGACTGCTTGCCTAACATGCATGAAACCCTGTGTTCAATCCCAGGACCACTTGGAATGGGTAACACACGCCTATAATCCCAGCACTCAGGAGGTAGAGGTAGGAGGATCAGAAGTTCAAGGTCATCCTTGGCTACCCTGCAAGCTTGAAGCCAGGCTGGGCTATATGAGACCGGCTATCAAGACACACACACACACACACACACACACACACACACACACACACACACACATGCACACACACACATACACACACTAAATAAAAAATAAAAAAGTTTAACCCACCTTATTAACTAAGTATAACTGAAGCACAGCCAAGGTTGAGAGCTGGGATTCCTGCCCAGGAAGTCTGGTTCCCGAGGGCATGGGAGGTATATGGCGGGTTTGTCATCATTACAGGACATAGCAAAAATGCCCAAATACAAGGCAGGAAAAATGCCACTGAAAACAACAGTGGTCAAGAAATAGCACATAGCAACAAGAAAGCTAGAGTGGGGTAATAGACAAATTCTCAGGGAAACTCTCTGTACTGTGACAAAATACCTGAGAGAATGAACTAAAAAGGAAGAAAGGTTTATTTGGACTAGCAGTTTTGGTGATGTCCACAATCCATTGACCTTATTGCTTTCTGGTCTGAGTAAGGCAGTACATCATGACAGGAGTATATAGTGGCTGATTACCTCAGAGTGGCTAAGAAGTACAAGTGACAATGAAGATCTGCAGTCCCAATATCCCCTTCAAAGGCATATCCCCAGCTACCCTATCTTCCACAAGGCACCACCTCTTAAAGATGTTACGACTTCCCAGTAGTGTCACACACTTAGGATTAAGCCTTTAACACATAGCCCTTTGTGAGACACTTATCCAAAATATGACAGAGCTTGGAAAGAACATTTGGCAGGAATGGTGGTGGGGAGATGCAGACTCAGGAGATGAATCAGGGACTCAGTGTGGACTGGAGTAAAGGCAAGATGAGGCTTCCACTTACCTTCCGGGTGGTCGAGAACTCATACCTTCATACCAGGCAGAGCAGGGTATCCAATAAAGATAGATACTAGCAAGCATCAGCCACCAAAGCTAATGTTTCTCCCCATATCTAAAAACTGACTTGAGAACCCTAAGAACGCACATACTATAGTTTGTAAAATGTTGAATCAACTCAATTCTGTAAACATATAAGAAGCTTTGGATAACATTTCAATTTTTTTTTGAGGCTTTTATGCTTCCACAACTAGTTCAGAAAGATAATCTACAACTGGAAACACAGGCACACACGTAAACCGCCACTGAACGAAAATGCCAAGCATCGAAGTGCTTTATCACATATCTTGCCAGCCCCGTGTGTTTCTTCAACACTTGACTTTTTGAAAACAAAATTTTCTGAGACATATTTTGTCTTTGACACTTTCCAGTTTTTACAGATCAAGATCTTAATAAAAATAAACAACTTGGGAAAATTGGATGAGTGTTGTCATATTTAGAAATATTAGGATTTCAGGGGGCTGGAGAGATGGCTCAGTAGTTAAGAGCGCCGACTGCTCTTGCAGAGGACCTGGGTTCGATTCCCAGAACCCACACGGTGGCTAAGAACCATCTTCAACTCCAGTTCTAGGGGAATCTGATGCCCTCTTCTGACCTATGCGGCATTGCATGACATGGGTGTACCAACCTACAGGCAGACAGTACACTCATACACATAAAAAATAATAAATAGGGGCTGGAGAGATAGCCTAGTGGTTAAGAGCACCGACTGCTCTTGCAGAGGACCTGGGTTCGATCCCCAGCACCCACATGGCAGCTAAGAATTGTCTGTAACTCCAATTCCAGGAGAACTCCAGTTCCAGGGGAATCCAAGACCCTCTTCTGACCTCCGCGGCATTGCACGACACAGGTGCACAAACCTATATGCAGACAGTACATTCATACACATACAAAAATAAATAAAAATTAAAAAATAATAATAAATAAATACTTTTTAAAAAATAGAAATGCTAGGATTTCTAAGATGGAAAATTTCTTTTTTTTTTTCTTAGTGATGTACTGGTGCTTCTGTGGTAAGCTAAGAGGGGGTCATATGCAAGTTCACCAGAATATCCAGCTATCTAAAAGAATAGTAATGCAACTATACTTTAATATACTTTGCAAAGAATAAAACAGGAGGTAAGACATGGTAATTAAAAGCAAGCATCTTAGAGTCCAGATAAGACACTAACATCCTAGTACCATCTACTAGGATTTCAGTGCCACACACTACTAGTATTATATGGCTACTGAGGCTTAAATGAGATCACATTATATAAAGTTCTTGTAACATAGTACTGAATATCTTTTTAGCTGCTTTGTTCTAGCATGAAGCAGAATAAATTAAAAAATAAGCTTTTTGTAAGCCTGAGAACTTTGCTTTGATGAGTTTTAAATCCTAGCACTAATTTCTGTTTAGGCAGTAGCTGCTCATTCTGTTACTCATTCTGACCTAATAGTCCTGAAGGCTTCTAATCAGTGGCTTTTGAAATGTGGCACCACCAACCACAGAAGGTCTCAAAGAGCCTTTTGGGGGCTATTTAAAACATTTCCACCATCATCATAATAATAGTGATTCTCATTTTATTTAGTAATTACAAAGCTAATTTTATAATGTCTGATTTTTGTCTGTTTTTAACTGTGATATTTGTACTGATGGTATAAAAACATTATGGGTATGGGGCTGGAGAGATGGCTCGCTCAGCAGTTAAGAGTGCCTACTGCTCTTACAGAGGACCCTGGTTCGATTCCCAGCAGCCACATGGCGGCTAAGAACTGTCTTTAACTCCAGTTCCAGGGAAATCTGACGCCCTCTTCTGACCCCAGCAGCATTGCACGACACAGGTGCACCAACCTACATGCAGACAGTACACTCATACACATAAAAAATAATAGCCGGGCATGGTGGCACATGCCTTTAATCCTAGAACTTGGGAGGCAGAAGCAGGTGGATCTTTGTGAGTTCAAGGCCAGCCTGGTATACAGAGAGAGTTCCAGGACAGCTGGGGCTACAGGGAGACCCTGTCTCAAAAAGACCAAAAAAAAGTAAAAAAATGAAACAAAATAAAACAATATGGGTAACACTACTAATATCTTACCATGAATTAAGACAGGGGTACTGTGTTAGATTTGTTGCTATAACAAAAACTGAGTGGTCCATCCTTTTAATCCCAGCACTCAGGAAGCAGAGGCAAGGAGAATCTCTGTGAGTTCAAGGCCAGCCTGGTCTACCTAGCAAGTTCCAGGACAGCTGGGGCTACAAGAAAACCCTGTCTCAAAAAATCAACAAAAACACACAACAACAACAAAAATTGGATATAATGAACTTTTAAGGGAAAAGGCTTTATCTTGACACATAGTTTCAAAGGTTTTAATCCAAGATTTATTGACCTAGTTGCTTTGGGAAAGATAGTACATTATGGCAGGAATAAATGAGGGACTCAAAAATGCTTCCTAGTAAGTCAAAAAGAAGGGGCCAGAGCCCTACGGTCTCCTTCAAGGATGCACCTCCAATGACCTAAAGATGTCTCATCAGGCTTCATCCCTTAAAGTTTCCACCATATCCCAAAAGCACCATGTTGGAGACCAAGGCTTTACATTTGGGCCTTTGGTAGCAGGTCCAATGATAGCAGGTATCAAGGTGTGCTGATAGGCATGCTATTTATTCTTCACTTTCATGTGTTTGATGTGTTTGTGTGAAGAAGAAAACGCCTAATATCACTTAAGAATATCTCTGGTGGAATTTCATAATGAATTATCAGTGCTGAGAATGATTTGTATCTTGATCAGGGTATCAAGAGTGTGAATTAGGTTATTTCTTCCCTCGCTTTGTCTATTATATACAAAATACAGGTGCATGGTGTTAGGGTTGTTTCTCTGTTTTGCCCATTAATTAGCAGAACATATTGAAATAAGAAAACAACAAAGCAAAATAATAACCACTCTGCAACAGCCAAAAGAGAAAAAAGAATGTCTCTGATGAAGCAGCACTTTTGTTAAATCTAGACCCTAAGCTCTTACCCTTTTGATTTCATGTAATAAAATAGGAATTATTAAAAAAATAGGAATTATCCATATAACATACTTCTGCTGTACATTGGGATAGGATGGATGTCTTGAGATAAATGCACTTATATCACCAATCATGTTTTTCCATGGAATATCATTTTGAGTTGAAAGAATGACCAATTAGTGAATTTAGATTTTCTCAAGGATTAATAAAGTGCTGGAGCTGGTGGCTCACACCTTTAATCCCGACACTTTTGGGGTGCAGAAGCAGAAGGATATCTATGAGTTCAAGGCCAGCGAAGTCTACATAGCAAGTTTCAGGCCAGCTGTGGCTGTGGAGAGAACCTATCTCAAAAACAAAGAAACAAAAGAATAAACAGAATTAATAAAGTAAGTTATCACTTCAAGAGAAACAGCTGACAATGTCTATTATCAATGATAAAATTCCAACTTTCTAATTAGAAGAATTTTCAAAAACTTATATACGTTTCAGTGAGTTAAAAGCATCCTAATACTTAAAGACTTTTAATGAGATGAATACTGATGTTAATAATTTTTTCCGAGACAGGGGACCCTATAGGCCAGAGTAGCTTTAACCTCTCTATGTAGCTCAGGGTGGCTTTGAACTACAGCAATCTTCTTGCCTTAGCTTTCTGAGTACTGGGAGTCAGCATGTCCAAAATAAACATTATTCATTTGATAATGTATAAAAGGGCATGTGACAATATTTGGGGGACCTGAATAACTTGTTGAACCAATGCATGTCATTGCAGAGTAAGTCATACATTGGTAAAAGATCCATCAAAGGGTCATCTCAAAGCCAGTATATCTGGGTACTTTGAAATGGCCTCAGATTCCACATGGCAACTAACCTAAAGAAACTTGTCAGGTGGTCTGTAATGCTTCAAAACAAATTTTTAATATTCCTCTTTTTATCTAAGGACCTATCTTAATGAGAACAGATTTTATTCATACATTTTAATAAAAATAAATATCACATTAAGTGGAGGAATAGAGTCAAGAAGCCAGTTTTTTTTAAACTTTTATTTTTTATGTGTATGAATGTACTGTCTGCATGTAGGTTGGTGCACCCGTGTCGTGCAATGCCTTGGAGGTCAGAAGAGGGCGTTGGATTCCCCTTGAACTGGAGTCAAAGACAGTTCTCAGCCGCCATGGGGGTGCTGGGGATCGAACCCAGGTCCTCTGCAAGAGCAGTCGGCACTCTTAACTGCTAGGCCATCTCTCCAGCCCCAGAAGCCAGTTTTATGTTAAGGTAGACATTACAGATATTTGCAAAATGAATAATGCCACTCTTTTTTAATTCATATTTTACAATTTGGTAATATATTAATTATTCACAAAGTATATTTTGATAACATATAATGGGTTTAGTATAAACTTTTTTTTTTTTTTTTTTTTGGTCTTTTTGAGACAGGGTCTCCTTGTAGCCCCAGCTGTCCTGGAGCTCATTCTGTAGACCAGGCTGGCCTTGAACTCACAAAGATCTGCCTGCCTCTGCCTCCCGAGTGCTAGGATTAAAGGCGTGCACCACCACGCCCAGTTTATTATAAACATTTTTAAGAAATTAAATATTTAAAAATTTTTTGGTCTTTTTGAGATAGGGTCTCTATTTTATTTATTTATTTATTTTTATTTTGGGGGGTGTTTTTGAGACAGGGTCTCCCTTTAGTCCCAGCTGGCCTGGAGCTCGCTCTATAGACAAGGCTGGCCTTGAACTCACAGAGATCCACCTGCCTCTGCCTCCCAAGTGCTGGGATTAAAGGCATGTGCCACCATGCCCGGCTGAGATAGGAACTCTCTTTAATCCCAGCTGGCCTGGAATTTGCTATGTAGACCAGGCTGGCTTTGAATTCACAGAGATCTGCTTGTTTCTGCCTTGTGAGTGCTGGGATTAAAGGTGTGCACCACCATAGCCAGCTTATATTTAAAATTTTTGACATTTAAGTTCCTGACATGGCAAATATCAATATCTAAACTATGTCAAATAATGTGTTTAGCTGGGCGTGGTAGCACAAGCCTTTAATCCCAGCATTTGGGAGGCAAAGGCAGGCGGATCTCTGTGAATTCAAGGCCAGCCTGGTCTACAGAGCAAGTTCCAGGCTAGCTGGGACTAAAAGGGAGACCCTGTCTCAAAAATACCAAAAAAGGGGCTGGAGAGATGGCCTAGCAGTTAAAAGCGCCGACCGCTCTTACAGAGGACCCAGGTTCGGTCCCCAGCACCCACATGGCGGCCGAGAGCCGTCTGAAACTCCAATTCCAGGAGAACTCCAGTTCCAGGGGAATCCAAGACCCTCTTCTGACTTCCATGGCATTGCACGACACGGGTGCACAAACTTGCATGCAGACAGTACATTGATACACATACAGAAATAAATAAATGCTGGGCGTGGTGGTGCACGCCTTTAATCCTAGCACTTGGGAGGCAGAGGCACGCAGATCTCTGTGAGTTCGAGGCCAGCCTGGTCTACAGAGTGAGTTCCAGGACAGCCAGAGCTACAGGGAGACCCTGTCTCAAAAAAAAAAAAAATAATAATATGTTTAAATCCTCAATAATTTTTAAGAATGTAAAGTGCTTCTGAGACCAAATAATTCAAGCATTATTCTGAAGAGTTCTCTATTCTTAACTTGGTTTTCTTTAGTCACAGGGAATATAGTACTTATGGCTAAACTTTAGTAAGAAATGATCACTTCTAGCTGGATATACACCTATAATCCTAACACTCCAGAGATGGAGGCAGAAGAATCCCAAGTTCAAGGTCATCCTCCATTTTATAGCAAGTTTTCAGCCAGCCTGGGCTACATGACACCCTGTCTCAACAAAACAAAGCAAAACAAAACAAAACAAAAAACAAACAGAAACAAAAAAGCTAGAAGCCAGGGTCAGCACTGGAATAGTTCACCTTCATAGTTAACATCTAAGCTGAATAGATGAAGACCACTGAGTACAAGGTCAGCAAGCCAGTCTTTTGGGTATCTGTTTACATTAAGGAAAAGCCGATGGCTCAAGCCCCGTCTACTTAGGAATCTTGTTTGTTCTCCTGATGAGGGGCACATTTAGCTTTCTGTGATTCAAACCTGACCTGCATCTGGAACTGACTGAAGCCCACAATTTCTGGGCAAGGTGTGGGTAGGGGGCATAACAAAGCATTGGAAAAATCCTTTGCTTGAACGATACTGTGACCAGGTGCAGATGTTTAGCTCTAAGATTTGGTATGGCAACCCTTCAGTTGTCACCTTTCCAAACCCAGCCCTGGGGCTCAGGACCTTTCGGATTCCTACCTGCCAGTAGACTGTCATACCTGATGATTATTATTGTATAGTAATTTCCTCTGAGACAAAACATTCCACCTGGGAGGAAAGTTCATTAAGACATAGGAGGTTGATGTTGGGGCTGAACAGATAGCTTGGAGGCTAAGAGCACATACTGCTCTTCCAAAGGACTGGAGTTCGGTTCCTAGCACCCATGTTAGGTAGCTCACAACTGCCTGTAATTCCAGCTCTAGCTGGACCTGACATCCCCTTCTGGCCTCCTTAGGCACTTGCACTCACATGCACATACATATGGATACATATGCATGCATATAAATGAAAACAAATTCTTCATTATTCCAAGGGGAGGTGAAACATTCTACCCTGCAGGAAAGCTCCTTAAGCTCAGGAAGCCAACTCAGTAGCTTCAGAAAGTCCTGAAACTGACCAAATACACTAGGTCCCTCCTTCCACAAACATGTATAAGCCATAGGAATTACAGAGAGACACTCCCATCCCAATTGAGCTACATGGAAAGAGACGCTCTCCAGCCTGCCCAGCTGCCCAGGTTGTACAGTGTGCTCCATGTTTCTTGCTTTCTTGAGCTGTCACCCACGCTGGGGTGGGCTTTCTTCTCCTGTAAGTGACCCCAATAAAACTTACTGGTTCACCAAGTTGGACTTTGGGGGTATCCTTACTTTGGTCTGTCATTGGTTCTCTATGTGGGGTGAGTAGACTTCTGTTCGTGTCTTCTCAGGAATTGTGTCTCATAATTGTTTAGGCTCTGTATTTAGTTAAGGGATACAAACCATGAGAAACATTTCAACTTCTTGGTGTCCTAAAACGTCCTTTTCCCTGAGATGAAAAGTATGAGTCAAAGTATGATCTAACTAAAAAATAGGTTGTCATTGAGGTAGAAAAGGAAATAATCAGGACCATTGCTGGCTTCCAATAGGATGGTTTCTGAAAGTCAGAAGCACAGGGAATTGCCAATACAAAGAAAGACCCCACTGGAAATCACCCTGTAGACTTGTCCTTTTGACCACTGCAGGAATACCCTTAGTACTGAGCCAAACCATCTTGGTAATAAATTACCACGTCTCTTCCTCATGATTGGTTATATGTTAAGAAAAAAAAATAATGATCTAATACGAATGCTGGAGTCAGCCTGCCTGGGCCAGAATCTCAGGCCCTAGTTTCTTCTCATGTAAAACCGGAAGAATGACACTTTATAAAACCCTTATGAGATTAAAACCATGAACATAAAACATTTAATACAGGACATGCACACATAGTGCCCAATAAATGGTAGTTATTATTGGGGGAGAGTCTTTGTTTCCTATTCCCCACCATTTCTTCACAAAACTTTCTGGCTGCTGATGGCAGCATCTGGTCCTTCATATCCCTGAGTCATAGGCATTAAGATGCCGGTTTCGAAGTCACCCCTCCTCCACTGCTCTCTAGGGCTCCCTCTCCTGACTGCTTAGCTCTCGAAGGGCCCCAGATCTAAATTTCGTGACTGCAAATCTCTCGAGGCTTGGCTACCTGGCTTAACAGGATTGTCTTCAACTTCTTGGGCCCACATACCAACTACGAGACGGACGCCAAGACTGAGCCCAGCTCCAGCCCACCGAGTAGAAGCGAGGGTCTTGCCCGGAGGTGAGAACGAGGCTGAGAAGGTAACTAGAGCTAAGGCGAGACGACACTACGAGGTGAGCTCGCAAGAAGGGGCTTGGGCACATCCCGAGGTGAGAACGAGGCTGGGGGCGGGGCTGAAAGGAAAAGTAGGGGTTGGAGAGAGGCCACACCCTGAGGTGAACGCGCGAGGGCGTGGCCACATCTCGAGGTGCTGCTGAGAATGGCGATGCGGAACTGCACCGCAAAGTGGGTGGGAGACTGGGGGCGTGGCTATGCCCGAGGGGCGGCCCGCGCCTTTCCGGATGCGCCAGGCATTTCCACAGGCCGCGCGCGCACAGTCTCCACGCTTGAGGCAGCGTAGGGGTTAAGGAGGCCGGCGCCACCTGGGCGCCGCTGAGGAGAGCCGCGAGCCGGCGAATCCAGCGCGGGCGCCTCGAATAGGTGCCCGCGCGCGTCAGGCGCCGGCCTAGGGGCGGGGAGAGGGGCGCGGCCGGAAGCCCGGGGCGGGGTGCGGCGGGCCGGTGAGCTAGAGGAGCCGGGAAGACCGGCAGGAGCGCTCCCGGGGTGCGCGGTGCGCGATGTGGAGCCGCCGCCTCGGCCCCTGCAGCAGCCGCCGCCGCCGCCGCTGCTGCCAGGGCTGCCGCCGAGCCGAGGGACATGGAGCGCGGCTGCCGGGAGCGGCCGCGGGCAGCAGCAGCAGCAGCAGCAGCAGCAGCAGCAGCGAGCGTCGCTGCGACAGCGGAGCGCAGCCCGCCCCGTGAGGCGCTCTCCGGCCGGCGGCGGCGGCAGCAACAGGGCGGCTGAAACCCGGGCCTCGGTGACCCTCCCTCCCGCTTCCCGCCCCCGCAGCCTCTCGATCCTCTCTCGGCCTTCCCCTCCCCACCCGGTCCTCCTCCTCCCCCTCCTCCCCGGCGCGCGCCAGCAGCTGAGCCCGGGGGCGGGGGCGCGTGCCGCCGGCGCGGGGGAGGGAAGGGCCGGCGCGCGCCGCGCCCAGGGCTCGCGGGGATCGGGGGGCGCGTGCCGCGGCGCTTGGCGAGGCGGAGCGCGGGGCGGCGCGGCGCGGCGGGGCCCCTCCCCCCTGCAGCCTGGCGCGCGCCGGCCGGGCCGCACCGCTGCGGGCTCGGCGCGCGCGGGCCATGTCCGCCTTCTGCCTGGGCTTGGCCGGCCGCGCTTCAGCACCTGCCGAGCCGGACAGCGCCTGCTGCATGGAGCTGCCTGCGGGCGCCGGGGACGCAGTCCGGAGTCCCGCCGCCGCCGCCCTCGTCTCCTTCCCCGAGGGCCCTGGGGAACTAGAACTGGCATTAGAGGAGGAGCTGGCGCTGCTGGTGGCCGGGGAGCGGCCGTCCGACCCCGGGGAGCATCCTCAGGCCGAGCCCGGGCCTCCGGCGGAGGAGAACGGAACTCAGCCGCCGCCTCCCCAGGACCCCGAGCTGCTGTCGGTGATCCGTCAGAAGGAGAAGGATCTGGTGTTGGCGGCCCGCCTAGGCAAGGCACTGCTCGAGAGGAACCAGGACATGAGCCGGCAGTACGAGCAGATGCACAAGGAGCTGACCGACAAACTGGAGGTGAGCGCCTTCCAGGAGAGGTGGGAGGCAGGGTGGGGTGCCTTCCCGGCCCCTGGCACTTTGCGGAGCCGCACACCCCACCCACCCCCGCCTGCCTTGCTCACCCTGCCTCGAAGAAATTCACTGGAGCGGGGAGGAAGGAGGAAGAGTTTCTAAGGATCAGGTCAGGGCGCTCATTGAAGTCACCTGGCTTTCCCTCCCTGGTCACAGCCAATGGGTCCCCGCACGTATTCCACCGCCGTTCGTTCTATATATGTACTGTACACAGCGTCCAAAATAGAGCTTACAGTATGACTAATTTATACAGCACTTAGGCGATGTCTGCACACAGGGAAATGAGAGCATCGAGAAGCATTTCAAACATGCTTCAGGTTTTCAAGGAAGTAGTTAATCTCTAATCGGGGTGTTAGCCTCAAGCTTTCCAGTTGTGGCATTAAGGCCTCTAGAGGGTTGTGGGAAACAAGTGCCCCTAAAGGAGCTTTATATAGCTTTCAAATACTTAGGGATTAGGAAATGTGGTTCTATTGCAGAAATCAGGGAAGGCAGGGCTCAACATGTGATGGCTGGTACTGCATTTAATTTGGGCCTCAGTAGTTAATGCATTTAAGTAGTACTCTTCTATGTCCCGGGACTTAGGCTTGCATTGTACTTAAATGTCAAATAGAACCTGTAAGAGCCATGCTACTTTTAACTGTTGCTAAAAATACCCTTTTTTGGGGGGGGTGGAGAAGCAGTGAAATGGCTCAGTGGGCAAGGGGACTTGGCCTCAGTTGGATCTCATGAATCTACTTGGTGGAAGGAGAGAATGACTAGTGAAAGTTGTCCTCTGACCTCCACACATGCATGTCTCCTCAATAAATAAAAAAATTTTTTAAGTATCTAATATTTTCTGCCAGTTTCCTGTACTAAAGTCTTCTAGAGTTATACCCATTTTGTTGTTGTTCATACGTAGAAAAGGGTCTTGAATTCCTTATGAGATGGTAGCAGTTCTAAAATATTAAATTTGCAAATAAGGAGAAGGGAGTCATGCCTAGCAGGGAAGTAAACTTATCCCCTCCCCCACCCCCTGTTTATTCTTGTTGCCCATTTTGGCTTCTACCAGTTCTTTTTATTCTTAGTTACAACAAAATAGTATAGATGTGAATGCGGCCTGAAATTGACCCTTGTCTGGTTCCATCTCATTGCTACCGTTTGAACAATCTGAATGTGAATTGAGACATTTCTGCAATAAGATTGATGTGTTTCTGTAGTCCAGCAACCTATCAAAAGTTAAATCAGAAGAAAAAAGGAAACTCATGAGTGCTCTGTGTTCAGTTGGCCTGTTAACTAGGCCTGCCAGTTGATGAACTCCTGAGATAAGCCTCTGAAAAGTCATCTGTGAAACCTGTGCCTTGACTGCCAAAAAGCAACCCAATGAGTTGGATTGTTTAATTTTCACTTGAAGTAGAAGTCTACGAATAAAAGGGTATCTTTTTTCTCTAAAGAGATTTAGTTACATGGCACTGTAAAGGATTACTACTGCAGAGATTTATAGGTGTGATTTGAAATTCCTTCAGTGAGGGACTTGATTGAAGAAGCAGTGAACTTGAAAGGAATATCATATCAGTTTGATTAGTGATAGATATCATAGCAGTCCTGAGTGTGCAGTTACACAACATCCTGGTTTCCATGTGGAGCCATCAATAAAGGAAAAGGATTTCAAAATTCCACTGAAACAAAAAGAATGTTGTAAAAGAATAAATTACCTTTGACATTTTGTAATTGACTCCATGGGTAAGAATTAAATGGTTTAAACTTCTTTAAAACTATTAATAAGGTCTTTACTCCTCTGCAGGTCTGCTTGTGGATGCAAGTGTTAAACCTTTACATTCTAAAAGTTGGCACAATGTTACTGTACTCAATTGCTGTTGTATATATACACTTGGAAGTCGTTAAAAATGGCAAATTATTATGTATGCTCTACCACAATTTAAGAATAAATATAAATGTTTAAAGTTTTTGCTACTGCTTTTAGACGCATTTGAAAATTGTCCTTTTTTTGAGACAGGGTCTCACTTTTCTTGCCCATGTTGGCCTTGAATCTTCGAACTTCTGGAAGCGACCTCCTGCCTCAATCTTCAGCTAGCTGGGACTACAAATGTGTACCATACCCGACTCCCCCAAGTTTTTTTTTGAAACAGGGTCTCCCTATATTTCCAGAACTCATGTGTACCCCAGTCTCTGGAATGCTGAGATCAAAGGTGTGCACCATCGTGCCTAGCCAAAATTTTTTATATAACATTTAATTGAATTTTTGTGATTTTCATTCAGTATAACTTGATGGTATTTAGATCCCCTCCCCTATCCATATCTCTCTTTATTGCCCCCACTCAAGGTAATATAATCTGTTACATATAATAGCCAAGATTTTTTCTGCGCATCTTTTTGAGACGGTCTCCCCTCAGTCTCACCTGTTCTAGAACTCGCTTTGTAGACCAGGTTGGCCTTGAACTCACAGAGATCCATCTGCTTCTGCTTCCCAAGGGCTGGGATTAAAAGGGAGCACCCATCACACCCAGCTTAGCCAAGATTTTTTTAATGATTAAAAATATATTGAGGGGCTGGAGAGATGGCTCGGTGGTTAAGAGCTCCAATTGCTCTTCCAGAGGACCTGGGTTCGATTCCCACCACCCACATGGCGGCTTAGAACTGCCTTTAAGCCAGGTGTGGTAATGTGCACCTTAAAAAAAAAAGATGACATAAAAAATATATTGATTAGCCAGGTGTGATGGTTGGCACCTTTAATTCCCAGCACATATGAGGCAGAGGCAGGCAGATCTCTGTGAGTTTGAGACAAGACTGATTCTAGCTAAGGCAGGACTATGTAGACTTTTCGAGTAAATAATGTTTTTCATGTGTGTGTATACACACAGAGGTTGCTTATTAATTTACTTGATGAAGGCATTAGGGGGCTCAAACCCAGAACCTCTTGCAAACACTTCACCAACCCTTGTTAATTCTTTAGTATTAGAATATTCTCAGGCAAACCCGATTTCTCTAATCTATTTCATTTGATAACTACGAGTGAGTTTTCCCTGTAATATATTTTTTGAGCAACTTAGATTTTATAATGTCTATTCAGACAAAATATTTTTTCAGACAAAATATTTTCTAAAGTTTAATGTATTTTTTTTTTTTCTAGGCATATATATATAATCTCTATATTACTAATATATACTATAATATTATGTCTTTTCTGAGGGAAGGGTCTCCCTTTAGGCTCAGCTGGCCTGGAACTTTCTTTGTAGACCAGGCTGGCCTTGAACTCACAGAGATCCGCCTGCCTCTGCCTCCCAAGTGCTAGAATTAAAGGTGTGTGCCACCACGCCTGGCAGCAGCTGTATTTTTAATTAAATTAAAGGCTTGGGAGTAAAGAACTAGTCCTTTTGTAAGAAGGATTTATTATTTTCCAAGAACTGACAGTGGGTTCAAGCACATTTTCTTACAAGTTGGTTTGAAAGTTAAACATGTACAGAGAAGCCAGTGTTTGGAACTTTTTTTGTTGTAATCCCTGGTACTTGGGAAGAACTTGAGTTCTGATGCTAGCATGAGATCCTGTATCCTCTCGTCCCCCCAAAATAGGAGTAGTCTGTTTCAGAGACTGGCTTTATTTAATGATATCAAAACAGTCACCTTTCTAACTTCAGGACAAACAAGACATTTTTCAATTCTTTTCGACCTGCTACTTAGGAGTACCTTTCTAGTTCTATATACCACATCCAGGATTTTCTTTTGTCATTTAAAGATATTTTTATTTTATGTGTGTGAATATATTGCCTCGTGAGTACACCCATGTCCTGCAGTTCCCAAAGAGGTCAGAAGAGGGCATTGTATTCCCCTGGAACTGGAGGTACAGACGGTTGTTAGCCGCCATATGGGTGCTGGGAATCAAACCCAGGTTCTCTGCAAGAGCACCCAGTGCTCTTTTACTGAGTCTCTCCAGCCTTGTTTTGTCATTTTGAAAGTATTTGATACATGTTCTCATTAAAGGCATATTAATGGTCTTTAATATTTTAATGGTTAACATGTTTCATACCTATACATCTCTCAGGGTTTAAGAAAAAAATTCAAGTTAGTTAGAAAAACTGATGTTTTGCCATGTTTTTCCAACCTTGAATTGACTAGACTATATTTTATTACTCAAGTTCTAATTGAAAGCCTTTTTTGATTATGTCTTTTTTTTTTTTTTTTTTTTTTTTTTTTTTGTCTTTTTGAGACAGGGTCTCCCTATAGCCCCAGCTGTCCTGGAACTCACTCTGTAGACCAGGCTGGCCTTGAACTCACAGAGATCCGCCTGCCTCTGCCTCCCGAGTGCTAGGATTAAAGGCGTGCGCCACCACGCCCGGCTGATTATGTCTTCTGTATCTATGTTAGCACTTCTAGTTTGAAAACTTACATCCACCTAAGTCCTTAATTTTTTCCAGTGTAAGAACTAAAACCTAACTTGGATTTACACACTTTTATTCTCTGGTATTTATTATACAGATCTTTTCCCCCATCACGGTGGAGAGTGAAATATCTCTCACAACAGAAGTTGTCACCCCTCTCAGATGTACTGTCTCCCCTTTCCCAGGTCAGTTCTCTTGGTTCTGGTACTAGACTTGAAGAAGCAAACCAAGAGATCCAGATTTGCAGTCAGTGCTTGAGCCTCTAGAGAACAGTGCCTTTCCCTTCATGAGTGATGGCTTGGACGGAGGAGAATAGTGTCTCTTTATTTCTGCAGAAGTCCATTTTGATAATTAACTATTTTATTTAGGCTAATAATAATTTTTGTGTTTTAGGAGTTTTAAATAGCCTTTTTTTAAAAGAATGGGAATGAGAATAGAGTATCTATATACCCCACATGTAGGTGCCTCTTACTAGCAATATCTTGCATTAATATGGTACATTTTCCATAATGAAAAAAATGATAGCAATATTACCAGCTGAAATCCTTAATTTCCCTAATTCCTTACCTAATATCTTTTTTCTGTTCCAGGATCCCAGATTATATTTTTTAACGCCTTTTTAGCCTCCTCTCAGGCTTCTTTTTCTTGTTTTGATGACTTTGTTAAATTTTTAATGTATTTTTATTGAATTTTTGTGGATTTCATCTTATATTAAACCCTCCTTCCTGTCAGCACCCCCCCAATATTCTTCCTACAGGACTTCATGCACTTTGTCATATATGTTAAGGCCTGTCAAGTCGTGTCCCCAGGTGTCCCTCCATGTGAGTTCATCCACTGGAGCCTATTCAGCCTATCTAGCTTCACTCCCTTAAAGATCAACTCTCCCTCACACAGCAGTTTTCAACTGTCCATAGTTCGATCAACTCTCCCTCACACAGCAGTTTTCAACTGTCCATAGTTCCTGGCCAAAGTTGTGGCCTCCTGTCCATTTTCCCAGCTCTGTGCTGGTTTTTGTTTGATTGAGTTTGCGTGGTGCACAAGACTATTGTTAATTTTGAAAATTTTTTATTTTAGGTGTATGAGTGTATTTCCTGCATGTGTGTATTAGTCGTGCAGTGCGTGCGGAGGTCAGAAGAGAGAGTTGGATTCCCCTGGAACTAGAGTTACAGTTGTTAGCCACCATGTGGGTGCTGGGAATCAAACCCAGGTCCTCTGCAAGAACAGCCAATGCTCTTGACTGGTGAGCCATCTCTCTAGCCCCATTTGATAATTTTTAAAATACCATATATAACCCTGAAAAACAAAGACTATAAGCAGATATAGACCTCTATACTAAACTGATACTCTGTTTAGACTTTACTGGTTAATTTAGCACATAATGGAAATATAATTATAGAAGAAATTTCTTAGACCAGGCGTGGTGGCGCACGCCTTTAATCCTAGCACTTGGGAGGCAGAGGCAGGCGGATCTTTGTGAGTTTAAGGCCAGCCTGGTCTACATACTGAGTTCCAGGACAGCCAGAGCTCCAGGGAGACCCTGTCTCAAAAAGACCAAAAAAAGAAAGAAAGAAAAAGAAATTTCTTAGAATAGACTAAAGGCTAAATTTTGTGTCTTCATTAATAGATGTAAATCTTAATTTTTGTCAAAGGGTTGGGAAACTTGAAACAGTTTATCTCCCATTAAAGAAATATATGGATAGGCCAGCCATGGTTGCACACACCTTTAATACCAGCACTGAGGAAGCAGAGGCAGGCAGTTTGTGAGATTGAGGCCAGCAAAACGGGAGGGAGGGAGAGAAAAGAGAGAGAGAAAGAGAAGAAAGAGAAGAAAAGAAAGAAAGAAAGAGAGGGAGGGAGGGAGGGAAGAAGGGAAGGAAGGAAGGAGAGAGAGAGAAAGAAAAGAGAAAGAGAAAAGAAGAAACCAAGGAACCAATCAACCCCACCTGTCCTCAACTCCTCCCTCCAAGTGGATTGGATTGTTTCAGCTGCTTGGATGGGCTGTTCACTAACAGCTGTTTGTTGAATATTTTTAAGTCTCTCTGTTCTTTAGAACACAAGCCTAATTTATCTGGCCTCTCAGTAACATTGTGATTACTGAGTCTTGCTGTTGCCTTCTGCTCAGTCTTTCATTTTGGGCAAATGCAATAAAACCATGTATTACAATTTTAGAATTGCAATTAGCATTTATTTCTGCATTCTATCTTTGTGAAATTTCTGTAGTGACTAAAACATCCTCAGTTTGGAAAGTTTAACAATATCAGGGAAGCACAGAGCAAAAAATTTACTTGTTGGTTAGAAGTTTCTCCCTTGTCATTCTTTTTCCCAGGTGCTCCAAACTGAAACTAATGTAAAGCTATGTGACTTCAACCTATACACAAGACAAGCATAGAAGAAACCAAATGAATGATTCTCTTAATGCAGTCAGTTTGAAACTTCTGTGAAAACTGCCTTTGTGTATGTGCTCAGGATTTTAATTTTGGATTGCTGTTTTTATCTTTTTAGATATTCTCTTGACTGTTCTCAGACATGGTAAATTTTCATCTTTTGGGAGTAAATTTGACTTTCAGAAACATTCACAAGTCACTCAGCAAAGCAATGGATATAAGATGACAAGAGGAAATGGGATAATTATTTTAGACACATCTCAGTTGTGAAGTAATGGGACTGGTTTTCTTGCATGACAGTAAGCTGGCACTCAAGGTCTTCGAAAAGCAGCATCCCAAAAAATATATTGAAAAGTGGAGCTAAGAGTATGGTTTTCCAGGAAGAAATGGCCAAGTGCTCTGAAGGAGCATATGACTATATGTTCATTTTAGGGTGTTGAAATAATTTTGAGTCTTAACATATACTCTTCAGTGTATCAGAATTTCTTGTCAAACCAAACATATATACATATGTCTATAAACACTCTCTCTCTCTCTCTCTCTCTCTCTCTCTCTCTCTCTCTCTCTCTCTCTCTCGTGTAGACCTTATTCCAGTCCTAACTGAATCACAGCCTTAGGAAATGTGTTCCAAGTCAGTATTTGTCTTTTTGAGACAAGGCCCCTTTGTAGCTAGAGCTGACCTGGAACTTACTGCTTATCATGCTGGCCTCAGCATCTCACAGAAAACCACCTGCCTCTACCTCCTGAGTGCTGGGATTAAAGATGTGCACCACCAATATTTTTTTGAGACAGGATCTCACACTATAGCCCAGGCTGGCTTCAAACTTATGGCAGTCCTCCTGCATCAACCTTTCCAGTACCAACAATTTTGAGCCACCATGCCCAGCTCAAGTCAGTATATTTTGAACAATCACACTAGAACTTTTCTGAGTATATCAAAGATTCAGGATTGTTACATTAATTAGACTGAAGTATAGGCTTGGCTATTGGACATTCTATGCTTTTTTTCTTTTTGAGACAGGGTCTCCCTATAGCCCCAGCTGGCCTGGAACTCACTCTGTAGACCAGACTGGCCTTGAACTCACAGAGATATGCCTACCTCTGCCTCCCAAGTGCTGAGATTAAAGATGTGCACCACCACACCTGGCTTAAAGACTATTCTTAGCAGCCATGTGGGTGCTAGGAATTGAACCTGGGTCCTCTGCCAGAGCAGTCAGCACTCTTAACTGCTGAGCCATCTCTCCAGCCCCCATTCTATGCTTTTTAAGTAGAACATACTTGCCTCTGAATCCATATTTTTCTCACAAGTGAAAAGATCTGCTTGTTTCCTTCAAGCCATGGCTTGAAGTTACTTCAAACTGTCTTTACTTATCCTGCATACCATTCATCACACATAATTTATTATTGTCTTACACTAACATGGAAACCCCATAAAGGCAAAGACCATGTATATTTGGTCATCACTGGAAAGGTTCTGTCCCATAGTAACTACTCAGGAATGAATAAATGAGCCGGAAATAAACATTCAGTACTTATTAATAATGCATGATTTAAAGTAAGCCTGAACTTGCCTTGGTGATTTTAAATGTAGCAGCATACATACATACATATTCATATTTATTAAGCTGTGATTTAGAACACTAAATACAATCAGGTTACTTAAATGCAAATCCCAGCTCTGTCATTTACTACTACTGACTTTGAACTAGTCACTTAACTGCTTCTGTTGCCTCACTTGTAAAAAGAGATTGTTTCCCATGTTGTGTTTGGTGCAGGCCTTTAATACCAGCCCTCAGAAGGCAGAGGCAGGTAAATCTCTGGGAGATCAAGGCCACCCTAGTCCGTATCATTACTCCCGACTGGGCTGGAACTAGGGAAATCCTATCAAAAAAAGAAAAAGATTTCTGGGGGCTGGAGAGGTGGTTTCAATGAGAGTACTGACTGGTTCTTGCAGAGGACCTGGGTTCAGTTCTCAGCATGCACATAGCAGCTAACTGCCTTCTGAAACTCTAGTTCCAAGAGATCTAAAACCCTCTTCTATTTTTTTTCTTTTTTTTCCCTCTTCTAGTCTTAATAGGCATCACATGTGACTGTTGTACTTACATGCATTTAGGCTAACCATTTGTACACATAAAATAAATGGATTGCTAATTGAAAGGATTCTTTCCATTTCTGAAAATTGTGTGATCGTAAGAGTCTGATGTTAATGTCTAACCTAGTGGCAGCACATACCCTTAATCCCAGCTTTTGAGAGGCAGAGGCAAGCAAATCTCTGCGTTTGAGGCCAGCTAGTCTAAATGGCAAGTTCCAGGCCATCCAGGAGCTACATAGGGGCACCCTGTCTAAAAAATAAAAAAAGGCTGATTTTAATCAGAAGAGATGTCTCTAAAAAGAATCCTCTTTTTAAAAAGTAATGAGTATTTTGGTTGTTGGGCTCATTTTTAGTCATTTAAATATGTATTTTAATCAAATAGATGATTTGTTCAATTTCAAACAGATTCCCAAGTCTAGAACCACTGTGGGAGAATAAACATATAAACATAACATGAAGTGTTTCTAGTAGGACTGAGATTTCTTTTGTGAAATCAACTCCTTTCTTTGAAGGAGAGAGTAATTTTATAGCTGTAAATTGGGCAAGTTGCCCTTTGTGGTTTGTTGCCTTCTTGTGCTGTCTGGGAAAAGAAGAGAGTGTGAAAAGAGGACAGAAACAAAAGGCTGTGGAGCTTTGAAGTTTTTAAATCGTCTTTACTTTGCCCTCAGCACTTAGAGCAAGAGAAGCATGAACTGAGAAGACGATTTGAGAACCGAGAAGGAGAGTGGGAAGGGCGCGTGTCAGAGCTGGAGAGCGATGTGAAACAGCTACAGGATGAGCTGGAGAGGCAGCAGGTTCATCTTCGTGAAGCAGACAGAGAAAAAACACGGGCTGTTCAGGAACTGTCAGAACAGAACCAAAGGTTGTTGGATCAACTCAGCAGGGTGAGTCACAAGTTAAGAATTTAATTGTAAAGTCTTAAAAGTTGAAGCAGAGTTTCTGTGAACTGTCCATGCTATACATGGTAAGAGGCATTTTGATTTCTTTTTCACATTCATTTATCTACTATTTGAGTGTTATGGGCGCATGCATGTCATAGCACTCAGGTTGAAGTGAGAGGACAACTCATGGGAGATAGGCTTCCTTCTACCATCTGGGTTCTAGGATTGAGCTCAGGCCATGAGGCTGCAAGCTCCTCCTATAGGCTGTGCCATCTGGCTGAGCCCCAGTGATCTTTTTGATGTCTTTAGTTTGGTATCACCAAGTATCATGAAAGAGTCAGGACCTAATCACAAGACCTAAGCCTGTGATTAAACCTCCTGTACTTAGTCTCGTAACCTGAGCATCTTTTCACTTTTAAAATGAAGGAGCTATACTTAATGATTTCTTAATCATTTTTCAGAGCTCTAAAATCTATGCTTCCTTTATCTAAAGACAGTCTGTCATCACTTGTAAAGTTCATTAATTCAAATACTTAAAGGTGCTCTCTTTAAACTGAAAGTCTTGGCAGGAAATGAGTGTACAGTATGAAAGGAAATAATGTGTCTACATTTAAATTTTGGGTTTTTTCCACATCAAGTAAAAAAATGTTATACATTTATAGGATATTGTCATAGAAATATAATCAATTGGGGCTGGAGAGATGCCCTAGTGGTTAAGAGCACCAGCTGCTCTTGCAGAGGACCTGGGTTTGATCCCCAGCACCCACATGGTGGCTGAGAGCTGTCTTTAGCACCAGTTCCAGGGGAATCCGACGCCCTCTTCTGACCTCCACGGCATTACACAACATGGGTGTGCAGACCTGCATGCAGACAGTACATTCATACACATAAAGAATAAATAAATTTTTTTAATTAAAAAAAAGAAATATAATCAATTAAGGTCAGGACTATAAAATCATTTTGGAGAAGGCAGTTGAGAGATGAATGGGTAGGAAGCTAATTTAAATACAAAACATACCTTTTTAATAAATCTGGGAATGTTATTAATGGCTTGGTCTGTAAATTCACAGAGTTTTGAGTTAAGACCTGGATTTACTATTGAACCTCAGTCTTGCCTATTAAAAACAAAAATAGTAGCTTTTTTTTCCCTTTCCCAAGAAAAATGTTTGTTGGGTCTAGTTGCTGCTGTGGTGATGAGAACCCTGTGTCTTCTGTATAGTTAGTGGTGTTTTGGTCTTAGAGAAAGGCTTAATCAGGGCAGCCATGGTGAATTCCTGAATATTCCACTGATTTGATGATAGAAACTATATGAAGGTATTTTGCTCATTTATTTCATATTGCTTTCCAGTGGTATTGTGAGACAGGTGAGTATCTTCATGTCTCATAAGGAAGTGTGAACTAACTGCTATCAGTGGGAAAAGGAGAGAAAGAGAAATAGAAAGGATACCTAGTAACTTGGAAAACAGCAGGTTGCAGAGAAATTTCAGCATATATTGAAAGGTGAGGATTCCAGTGGTCAGTAGAGCTAAACATCTTGCCTGCAGGTTTTATGTTATAGAGATTCCATCACTATTTGATTGGCTGAGAAACAAGTCCAGAACTTGTGGGAGAGTCCAGAACTCATTTCCCAGGGCCAGCTCTGTAACATCATCTCTGAATCAGTTCTAAAATCTGTTTTAGTACCTGGGAAGGGAATCTATCCTTGTAAAAAAGTTTGTAGATTTTTAAAAATCTTTTCATTATTCATGAAAGATTAACTAGAGAAGTGTGGCCAGACTGATTTGTTCAAAAACATTTAATGTAATTTCGAACAAGTGTTTCAAACAGAAACTTAGAGAATGCATGCAACAGATCAGAGCAATCAAAGGGGAAATTAAATTTTGTTGGGCCAAGTTCATGTTGCAAAAGCAGACTCAACTCTGCTGCTGTCTGATCTGATGAAAGGTAGTTGACCAGGATGGATGAAGTTAGAAGACAGATGCTAATGTGCTGAGACACAGCCTAAAATCAACTCTGCTCTTTACTGATGAACTCATTCATGTCTCAGTTTCCTTAACTTTAAAATGGGGATAAAAATCTGTGCCACATGCAAGTTCTGTTGAATTGAAAATGAAATAATGTAGGTTGTGATTATAGCTCATTATTGGAGTGCACGCTTGAAGTCCTGGGTTTACTCTCCAGTGGAAAAGTAGGTAGGGCTGTTTATGTGGATATAGAGGTACAGATTCATGTTGGTGTTGAAGGTTGTTTTACTAAAAAGAAGTGTCTTTATAGTTGTCCTGTTGTCTGATTTCACTGCAGAAAATCCTGATAAGCTGCTCCCAGAAGAATGTAGCAAGATAGCATTTCCAATAGATCTAGATTCTTATTACCCTCTCTAGTCTTGTATATAAGCCCTGGTGGTTTTGTGGCTTCCCCTCCCTCCTTTCTCTTTTTAAGCAGGACAAGTCCCTGGAGTTTCCATCAGCAGCAAGTTTAGATGGAGTTTTATTATTGTTTTATTACGGATATTCAGGAACTAAGGCCATGTTTTTCTTGCAATGTGTGTAATATGTTTCTATAACCATATAATGTTTGGTGTCTAAAAGGGAATATAATTTCTTTGATACTTTTGTCTGAAGTATTTTTACATGTATTTGCTTTGGCTGCCATGGTCTCCAGGGTTGTTGTTAACAACAAACAAAGCAGCTGTATGGAGATGTAATTCATACACCATAAATTTTACCTTTTAAAAGTGTACAATTGGGGGGTTGGAGAGATGGCCTAGCGGTTAAGAGCGCCGACTGATCTTGCAGAGGACCCGGGTTTGATCCCCAGCACCCACATGGCGGCTGAGAACCGTCTGTAACTCCAATTCCAGGAGAGCTCCAGTTCCAGGGGAATCTGAAACCCTCTTCTGACCTCCGCGGCATTGCACGACACGGGTGCACAAACCTACATGCAGACAGTACACTCATATAAATAAATTAAATAAATAAATAAATAAATAAATAAATAAAATAAAAGTGTACAATTGGGTAATCTTTACTGTATTTACCGAGTTATACAGCCATTACTAGTGTCTAATTAGAGAACATTTCACTTCCCCCAAAGAAGCACTGTATCCATTAGCATTCACTCTTCACTAATCCCAAACCTCCAAGAGACTCAAGCCCTGGCAGCTATTAATCTACCTTCTAGCTCTACAGATTTGCCTGTTCTAGACATTTCATGCCAGTGAAATCTTATCATATATGGCCTTTTGTATGTGTCCAGTTTGGAAATTTTGTACCACGTATCAGTACTTCCCCCTCATGTTATTAAGGTTGAAGAATATCCTGTTGTGTATGTAATAATTTTATTCACTAACTGATGGACAGTTGTTTTATTTCCACTTTTTGGTTAATGAGAATAAAGCTGCCGTGAACATTTATGGACATGCATTTTGTGGCTAAAATAGAATACTATGAGCATATATATCTCATGAGGTTCTGGATTCTCATAATGAGAAAAGGAATTGGTTTGCTCTCATTTTCCATCTGGGAAAACTTCAGAGAAGAAAGATACATGACTTGATTAAGTTTCCTTTAATTCAAGACTGCTTAGATTTTCCCTACATCCATTTCAGACTTCTAAGGCAGCTATTAAGATCACAGGCTTTAAAGTCAGACAGCACTGGAACTAAATACTGTGATGTTGACAGGCTGGCTGAATGTAGTAAAAGTTATTTTACCCTTAGCTTCACTCCTCTATGTAATGGAAACAACTACATTATTATTATTATTATTATTATTATTATTATCATCAACCAGATCACATAATGATGAGTAAATGATAAATGGATGTTGGGTTCAAAGGACAATATCTAATATATGGTCAATGCTTGATAAGTGGCAGCCATCATTACAATAATAATGTCCTCATGTATATGGGATTTTTCCATTTGGTAAAACTTTGATTTCTTACCAGTGGAAGAATATGAAGGGCAGAAGTAAAAAAATTATTCTAAAAATTTGTGGTTTTCATTTTAATCCTTAACTGATCTGTGGGGGTGTTTGCTTGCTTGGTTTTCTTGAAATGCAAGGTTCTCATTGTGTAACTCAGGCTAGCCTTGAACCTGAGATCTTCCTGCCTCAGCCTCTGGAAAACTGGAATTCAAAGTATGCTCCACCATACCTGGCTTGATCTGTTCTTTTTAATTTATCATTGCCTATAATGTTTTGTTTGATGGTTAGATTGATACTCAAAAGTGTCTGTAAAATTGATCTAGGAATCAATTCCATTTTATCACTGTTTTATTCATATCTAGGCACCTACTAGGCATTACTGCATACCCTAGGGTCTTTTTTTCCCCAATTTATTTGATCATCTGGGTAAAATGATTCTCTAAGTTCTCTTCCAGTTCCCAAGATTCTATGTCACAGAGAGAGAGAGAAAGAGAGAGAGGAGAGAGAGAGAGAGAGAGAGAGAGAGAGAGAGAGAGAGAGAGATGAGGGGGCCTCAAACTGACATACTGATGTATTTGGAGAAAGTGTAAATTCACTTTTTTTTTTTTTAAGTTTTAATTTAATTATGACACTGGGCCAACACTCAGCTGGGGAGGAATGTGGCCAAGAGGTACAGGTTACAGGGCTTTTTATGAGTACAACAGCCAGTCAGAGTTTAGCATCACAATTAAAGTTACCAATCAAGTACACCATCCAATCAGAGTTTAACATCACAGTTAAAGTTAATCAATCAAGGGGAAGTGAGGAAAGCAAGCAAGCCAGTCATTCCTAAAGGGAAAAAGGCTTAATGGTATCTGAGAACACTATCCCTGAGTTTTTATAATCCTCTGTCTCAATAATCCTCTATCTCATTTCCCCTCTCGTTGTGAGGTCTTCAAATCCTTGAAGGAAGTTCATAAGAGTCAACCACAGTTGGTGTTTCCAAGATTGAATGATCTCTTCTAGGAAGGGGGTTGTATTGGGTCCTTAGCACCATGAGTTTGATAGAATTTACCCACTGATTAATAAATCTGACAAGTGAGTTAAGGATGCATGGGCCACAAGTCAAAGCAACCAGGAGGATAAGTTTACTGGCAGATCCAGGATATCTTCAGCTCTCAACTGAGAAAGAAACTATCTCTTTGGGGGGGGGGGGTCCTACCTAAACTGCCTAGCCAATTTTTAGCTCCTATTTTTATCACATTCCCCTCTGAGATTACCCCATTTATTTTTATGTTTTTGGTGTTCCAACTGCTCTGACTTCTTCCATGCTGAAAAGGGGCATAGGATGTGGCACCTGGAATACCCCCTGCTCAGTGGGTCTATCTCTAAAAGAACTCCAAAAGTATAGCTATCAAAGTCCGTGACTGGTGCCTGAGAAGGAGAAGTGAAGGCAAGAGTAGTTAGGTACATTTTCTAGGCAGGAAACCAGGAGATGAACAGGGTAAATTAAATGTCCAACTTAAAAAGTCCATTAGAATTTCTCAACAAGGGGTTCCAAAGCATCCATTTATTATTGGGCTTCTCCTTTTGTTCATTTGGCCATGGTGTCTGGACTCAGGATCTGCTTTCCAGGCATTTTGATAGTCATGGTGTGAGTTTCCTCTTAGGTAGCTCAAAAAATCACCGGTGACCAGTACTTGGGGAAGGTAAGGTGGTTCTGAGGAATTTCTCTCAACAGCTATCCCCGGGCATTTCCAACCTCTGGCTGGTATGAATCTCGGTGGAACCTTCAAAAACATTTGGAGTCACAGCAGAGAGACCACTTGCTTAACCATGTGGAGGGTTTTTTTTTTTTTACATTTTTTTTTTTGTATGTGTATGAATGTACTGTCTGCATGTAGGTTTGTGCACCCGTGTCATGCAGTGCTGCAGAGGTCAGAAGAGGGTATCGGATTCCCCTGGAACTGGAGTGAAAGACGGTTCTCAGCCGCCATGTGGGTGCTGGGGATCGAACCCGGGTCCTCTGCAAGAGCAGTCAGCGCTCTTAACCGCTAGGCCATCTCTCCAGCCCAACCATGTAGAGTTTTAAAGGAGGATTTAATTAAATTACAATGCCAGGCCAACACTCAACTCAGGAGGAATGTGGCTGTAAAAAAAATTTTTTTTCACTTTCTAAATTAGAAAGTAACAGAGGCAATTGACAGTAGGTTTAATAGGACCTGTTAGACATTCATCCTGTCAACAGCAGAAAGAAAACAGTGAGACTTGCCATCCAAAAAAGAAGAGAGACATCAGCAAAGGCCTGAGTTCTGCTCTGGTGATGAGTCCTAAAGTGATTATTCCCTGATTTAACTGTGGTAAGCATCTGGACTATTGGTAGAGCCTACTTTACAACTGAAAGCCAAAGCAGTGATTTGAACAATGTGGAAACAGTCTTGTTCTAATAATAGTGATCTGGTAATAGCAAGCTTCCTATTATGCCTTTTCAGTCTTCAGAAGCAGTTGAAGATACTATTTTCAAAGTTAATCTCAATAGTATTAGAAACTTCAATAAGGGCAAAACAAGGCATTTTCACATTTTATATTAATGAAGCACTGTTCACACAGTCTTATAAACATAAAGGGTAGGCTTAAGCACCAACCAAAGAATTTAGATCAAAGAATTAAGAATTAGAAAACCAACTGATATCTTCTGGAGGATGAGATTTAAAATTGCTTATGGACTTCTGAGCTTTTCCTTCTTCAAAATATAGAGCTATTGGGGCTGGAGAGATGGCCTAGCGGTTAAAAGCACCGACCGCTCTTACAGAGGACCCGGGTTCGATCCCCAGCACCCACATGGCAGCCGAGAGCCGTCTGAAACTCCAATTCCAGGAGAACTCCAGCTCCAGGGGAATCCGAGACCCTCTTCTGACCTCCGTGGCATTGCACGACACGGGTGCACAGACCTGCATGCAGACAGTACATTGATACACATACAGAAATAAATTTTAAAAAAAATTTAAAAAAAATGTTTAAAAAAACAAAATATAGAGCTATTGAGTTTATAAAAACTGACTAGGTCATCTTCTTACACTTTTTCCTGTAGATTTATACATCACATAACAATTACATCTTTCCTTTTATTTCCCTTGTATATACCACCAACCTTAGACTGTATACTTGGTTCTAGTTCCATTTTATTTCCTGGGGCCCAGACCTTCATTTCTCTATAGGACTGAATGTGTATGGTTTCAGTGACACTTTGGATGGAATTTTGATGTACATTTTTGCTTTGTCCATTTAAAAAGTAAGATTTACAAAAATCTGCAGAGAAAAATGTAAATTGACATTTTTAAATTGTAACATTTTGCCAGGTGTGGTAGCTCACTAGCTCACACCTTTAATCTCAGCACTGGGGAGGCAGAGGCAGGCAGATCTCTGGGAGTTCAAGGCCAGCCTGATCTACATAGTGAGTTCCAGGCCAACTGCAGCTACAGGGAGATCCTGTGTCAAAAGACAAACAAACAAATAAAAATTTGAAGCCAGGTTTGGTGGCACATGCTTGAAATCTCAGCACTTGATAGGCTAAGGCAGAAAGACTATTGTTAGTTTGAGGCCAGCCTGGGCTATATAGCAATACCTTGTCTCAACATAGCCCCAGCCCCAAATCTTAATGTTTTATCCTATTTATTTCATATTTGTTTATGTGTATATATACATATATTAATTTTGCAGTGCTGTGAATAGAACCCAGGGCTTCTCACATGCTATGCATATGTTCTACCACTGAGCTACATCCCAGTCCTGGCTGAGATTATTTTAAGGGGTTAAAATTTTTTTTTTTTTTTTTTTTTTTTTTTGGTGTTTTCGAGACAGGGTCTCCCTGTAGCCCTAGCTGACCTGGAACTCACTCTGTAGACCAGGAAAATATTATTTTTACAGTTGTAATTTTCATTGCTATTTTTCAGGAATTAGTTTTCTTCCTATTCATGCTTTTTTAATGTTTTATGTTTATTTCTTTTACTTTATGTGTATGAGTATATTGCCTGCATATATGTAAGTGCACCCTTGTCATGCAATGCCCATGGAGGTATTGGATTCCCTGGAATTATAGATGGTTAATAACCACCATGTGGGTGCTGGGAATCGAACCTGGGTCTTCTGCAAGTGCAGTAAGCGCTCTTCATGGCTGAGCTCTCTCTCCAGTCCCCGCAGGCATACTTTTTATACTTAGGCATATATATATGTCTACATGTAATTTTGTAGTTAACATTACATAACTACTATGTAGACATAGAGTCTTGGGAATTGGGAGAGAACTTAGAGGATCATTTTGCCCACATGATCAAATAAATTGGGGGAAAAAAGACCCCAAGGTATGCAGTAATACTTAGTAGGTGCCTAGATACTAATAAAACACTGATAAAATGGAATCGATTCTTAGATCAATTTTACAGACACTTTTGAGTATCAATCTAACCATCAAACAAAACATTATAGGCAATGATAGATTAAAAAGAACAGATCAAACCAAGTATGGTGGAGCATACCTTAAATTCCAGTTCTTCATTAATGTAATTTTCCAATTTTAGACATTTGATAAATGGAAGCATAGTGTAAAAATTATTTGTAACTCCTTGTTTTGGCTCAGTACTGTTTTTGGATTTTGTGCAGGTTGATAAACGTTTCAGTTAATTTATATTAACTGTTAATTTAGTATTTGATTGTGCAGATATAGTAAAATATATTATTATATTTTATTGGTAAGCATTTAACTTGCAGTTTTCCATTGTTATAAGCTTTCCTGTCATGAATATTCTTGCACCATTTCTAGTGCACATATATTTGAAATTCCCTGGGGATAAACCTAGAACAGGAATTACTGAGCCAGAAAGTCAACACTTCAGCTTTATGTAATATTTCCAAATTCTTGTAAGTAGTGATACATTCTTAATGAACAGTGTGTCAGAGCCAGTGTGTATGGTTCTTTACATTTTTTATCTACTCATCAGATTTTAAAAATTATAATTTAAACAATGGTAAGAACTCATCTCTTATTTGTGAAATGGGAATTTTATTGTTTTAATTTTCCTTTCATGAATTACTTGTGAAGTTGAGCATCTTTTTTTATATATGTTATTGTGAATTGCTTATTTTCTTTACATGCTTTATTGATAATCTTAAGAGTTTTAAATGTTATTTTCATTTTATGTGTATAGAGTATATCTGCTGCATTTGTGTAAGTACACCCATCTCATGCAATGCTTTTGGAGTCAAAAGAGGCATCAGATTCCCCTAGAACTGGATTTAGCCACCACGTGGGTTCTGGGAATCAAACCCAAGTCCTCTGCAAGAGCAACTGGTGTGCTTAACCACTGAACCATCTCTCCAGCCCCATGGTTTTTAAAAAACATTCTCAATGTTGTTATAGTTTAATTTTATTTAAGGAGTCTTTTACTAAACAGAAGTACTTTTTTTATACTTTTTTAATTGAGACAGGGTCTCCCTGTAGCCCCAGCTGGCCCAAAACTCACTATATAGACCAGGCTGGCCTTGATCTCACAGAGATCCACCCACCTCTGCCTGGGTGTTGGGAGTAAAGGCGTATACCATCTCTTCTCTCCTTAGATAAGACCACAAGTTACATAGACTCAGGACCCTCCCTAAAGACCTCATTTTAATTTGCTTACATTTATAAGGATGCTGGTCCAAATAAGGTCACATTTTGACAAAATGGCATTTGGATTTCAGCATGTGAGTCTGAGGCTGTAGACATAATCCAACCCATAAAAAGAACGTTTGGGTTGTTTGTTTGCTTGCTTGCTCGCTTGCCAATGCTATACCACTTGGATCCTAGTCAATATTGTCTGCGAGGATGTTCGTGATATTGACGCTTCCCTTGAGGGTCCCATACTCTTAGTAACACATTTGCACACCAAAGACACATATCCCTAAGGCCAAATGACTTAGGAATATAGTGGCAAGTGGAGAAATAACTAGAATGCTTAATTTTATTACTTGGAAAGGTCCCAAATCATCAACCTCATTTCTCTCTTCTAATTACTAACCTACATTCTATAGTGGATATCTTTTCCTTTTCTTTTTTTTTTTTTTCTTCTTTTGTCTTCTTTAAATACTTAATCAGCAAGGCACTAGGAAGACAGTCTAAAACCAAAGCCTTTTTTATGAAGTCAGTAGGAAGAGGTACAAGTAACTAAACAAATCTACAGATTGTGGTAGATGCTATGAAGTGTGATTAATGGGATTGCCATGAAAAACAGAGCTACTTTAGAGTGAGTGGGTAGGAAAAACTTTCCGAGACACATCTGAGAAGATATTTGAAGAGCGAGGCAACAACCATAAAAGAGCCTGAGGAATAGTGTTCTTGGATGAATTCTGTTAGAATATAAACTCAGACACCTCTATATCCTTTGTTCTTATAAACAAGTATCTGAGTGGGCTGTTGATAAAAATTTTTTGATTGGTTTAAATAATTAAGATACCTGCTAAAGCCGGGTGTGGTGTCACACCCCTCTAATCCCAGCACTCGGGAGGCAGTGGCAGGAGGATCTCTGTGAGTTCAAGTCCAGCCTGGTCTACATAGTGAGTTCCTGGCCACCTGGGGCTACAGGAAGACCCTGTCTCAAAAACACCAAAAAACCCACATTAATTAAAAAAGATACCTACTAAATGTTTAGAACTATACCTTTCTGAAGATAGACTTTGCATAGACTACAAAAGAACACTTGACCATTTCATATTCACACGTAGTATATATTGTTTGAAAAGCCAAAGGTGAGGCTGGAGAGATGGCCTAGCAGTTAAGAGCGCTGACCGCTCTTACAGAGGACCTGGGTTCGATCCCCAGCACCCACATGGCGGCCGAGAACTGTCTGAAACTCCAGTTCCAGGAGAACTCCAGTTCCAGGGGAATCCGACACCCTCTTCTGACCTCCGCGGCATTGCACAACACGGGTGCACAAACTTGCATGCAGACAGTACATTCATACACATACAGAAATAAATAAAATTTAAAAAAAAAATTTAAAAAGAAAAGCCAAAGGTACCATGAATGTCAGTGCTTGGACAGATAATCTAGAAGACAATGGTGACTCAGTTATTTAGAGATCTAATGCTGTCTTCATAGATACTGCTGGAATTGTATAAACACTCAACCTGTCATGAGAATGGACAGAGCCTTTGTAAATTGATTTCCAGGCTGCAGGTTCTCAGTATTGTACAGCACTGTGCCTCACTGGTGTACAGGTCAGCTGCCTTTGTAGCCGTCTTACCTTGCTGATAGATGTGGGAATTTAAATAAGCATTTTAGCTCTTTACCAAAAGTTTTCTTGTAGGAGGTTGGCGATTATTGGGTTTGGATATCGGTAATGGTTTCCTTCCTTTTGGGGGCATACACTCTGGACAAAAGAATACCTCAGCTATATGTTATTTTCCTTGTTCTTACAGACCACAGTAGTCTGTCATTTGGAGTGGGCAGCTAGAGGTGTCCTACTTTGAAAGGCTGACTGCTTCTGAGCCCAGCCTCATTGAGGATGTATAGTCCTTTCTGTGCAGCTCGGATGGCTTCTCCCCAGAGTAAAACCCTTGAGAATTTACCTTAAAATCTTTTTTTCTCTTATTTGTTCAAGGTTTGTGCTACAATTTTTTGCTCATTGTTAGTTGTTTTTTTCCTCTCACTGCAGCCTTATAAGCACCTCTCCAATTTCTCACACCCAGAACCAGTCATCCAGCTGGTCACTCTTGCTGTGTTTCTACCTGTGCCAAAGTTAAAAGCTGTTTTAGAGGCGTGTGGTGGCTCGAGCCTTTAAAGAAGTGCTATGCCGGGTGTGGTGGCTCGAGCCTTTAATCCTAGCACTTGGAAGGCAGAGGCAGGCGGATCTTTGTGAGTTCAAGGCCAGCCTGGTCCACAGAGTGAGTTCCAGGCCAGCTGGAGCTACAGGAAGACCCTGCCTCGAAAAGACCAAAAAAAAAAAA
>VZQC01002907.1:3373969-3395961 GCA_009823505.1 Rhizomys pruinosus
TTTTTTTATCTTTTTGAGACAGGGTCTCCCTGTAGCTCTGGCTGTCCTGGAACTCACTCTGTAGACCAGGCTGGCCTTGAACTCACAGAAATCTGCCCGCCTCTGTCTCCCAAGTGCTAGGATTAAAGGCATGCACCATCATGCCCAGCTTTTTATCCATTTTTAAATAAGACTGAAAAATCTGTTCTTCATGTATGTGCAATATAACTATAAAGAAAACAGGTGATTGTCATTTCAGCAAAATGGCTAACTCAGGGAGTGTGTGTTTAAATAGAAGTGAATGTTCAGAAGACTGATTTTGCATTTTGGAGACAGAGCTCCTGGAAAACTGGTAGTATTCTGTAGTCAATCCCCCAGGCCTGCTGGGGAATTTCGTGGTCCAACAGTGAACAAAAGGAGGTGAGAGGTGCAGTCAAGACATAGACCCTGGGAATCAGGTGAACCAGGCAGAGGGCGAGCTGCCACGGATTTGTTTATGGGGGCAAGGTTAGGATTTATGTATTGTTCGCATTCTGCTCTCCTCTTAGTGCAGTCGTGTAGCCTTGTGAGATGCAAGGCTTTCCTTTGATAAGGATGCAATAGTGGCCCGAGCCAGGCATCTCATTGAACCTTATAAAGAAGCTGGGATTGGCAAGGACAGAATTCTCATCAAGCTGTCCTCAACCTGGGAAGGAATTCAGGTTGGAAAGGAGCTAGAGGAGCAGCATGGCATTCAATGCAACATGACACTGCTCTTCTTCACCTAGGCAGGTGTGACAGTCATCTCCCCCTTTGTGCCATGCATCCTTGACTGGCATGTGGCAAACATGAATAAGAAATCCTACTAGCCCCAGGAGGACACTGGGGTAAAGAGTGTCACCAAAATCTACAACTACTACAAGAAGTTTGACTACAAGACCATTGTCATGGGTGCCTCCTTCCGAAACATGGGTGAGACCAAGGCTCTGGCAGGCTGTGACTTCCTCACCATCTCACCCAGGCTTCTAGGAGAGCTGCTCAAGGACAACACCAAGTTGGCACCTGTGCTCTCCATCAAGGCAGCCCAGGCCAGTGATTTGGAGAAGATACAGTTGAATGAGAAGGCCTTCTGTTGGCTGCCCAGTGAGGACCAGATGGTCATGGAAAAGCTCTCTGATGGAATCCAAAAGTTTGCTGCTGATGCCATAAAGATAGAGAGGATGCTGATGGAACGAATGTTCAGTTCAGAGAATGGGAAGTAGTCCAGCATCTGAGCTGGACTCTGAGACCTGCACTGCTTTTGATCTGGACTTAATCACATATGGCTTGCAATGGATCTTGTTTTTTAGCAATCAGAGCAGGGATGGATCACAGATTTTATGTGAAATTTTGCCTAATTATGTAAAATTGCCTAATTCATTAAAGCAGTTGCTTTAAAAAAAAAAAAAGATAGCTAAAGGGGCTGAAGAGATGATGTTGTGGATAAGAGCACTGGATGCTCTTGCAAAGGACCCTGATTCAGTTCCCAGCACCCACACAATGGCTAACAACCGCCCTCTTCTGGCCTCCATGGACATTGCAAGACACTGGTGCACTTACATGCAGGCAAAACACTCATACACATAAAGATGCCTGGAGCTGGAGAGATGGCTCAGCAGTTAAGAGCACCAACTGCTCTTGCAGAGGACCCGGGTTTGATTCTCAGCACCCACATAGCAACTATGAACCATCTTTAACTCCAGTTTGAGGGGAATCTGACACCCTCTTCTGACCTCCATGGCATTGCACAACATGGGTGCATCAACCTACATATAGACAGTACACTCATACACATTAAAAAAAAAAAAAAAGATGGCTAAAGAGTTCCATGCAGAAGGAGCAGTGTGTAAAATGCCTAGAACAAATGGAAAGGCAGCTGGTGTAGCCAGTGTGAAGAGGGTAGGAGATAAAGTCAAAGGGTTTGGGCTGGAGAGATGGCCTAGCGGTTAAGAGCGCCTACTGCTCTTACAGAGGACCCGGGTTCCATCCCCAGCACCCACATGGCAGCTGAGAACCATCTGAAACTCCAATTCCAGGAGAACTCCAGTTCCAGGGGAGTCTGACACCCTCTTCTGACCTCCACAGCATTGCACAACACGGGTGCACAAACTTGCATGCAGACAGTGCATTTGTACACATACAGAAATTTTAAAAAATTAAAAATTAAAAAAAAAAAGTCAAAGGGTTCGTCAGTGGCCAGAACCTGAAGAGCCCTGCTAGCCACAGTATGAAGTTGGAATTTTACTTGGGTTGCTGGGAAGTCAGTGATGTGTTTTGGGCCAGAGAGCATGGATATCCTATGGATGTGTTTTGAACGCTTGAACTATTGTGGGAGGACCATAGGACTGAAAGTAGAAGAGCATGGAAGTCCTTAGAGTAGCAGCTTAGCAAGTGGATGGAAGCTTGTAGTAGAGGAGATAAGGGCATGTTTTGATGATGAATCAACAAGACTTACTAATGAAATGAATGGGCGTGGGAATTGAGAGGTAAGTAAGGAAAAAATAATTTTAAAATCATTCCTATGTTTTGTCTCAAGATACAAAGGAATAGTGGCATCGTTAACTTGAAAGACCAGAAAACTTGGAGAGAGGGTTGGCTTTTGGACTGTCTGTGCTGCCCTTGAAGCAACATTCATGTTGGTTTCATATAAATTGAATAAGAAGAAGCTTGTTTGAGATGAAATACTAAGCTAAATTCCACATCATCTGAGCTCTCAGGACTTATAACTCTTTTAGTACCTGCCATTGGGCAGAGTACACACAAGAATTTACCCAGTGACTGAAGCCATATTCAGACCAGAGCACTTCCTGTGGCTCCTATTCTCTTTATTACTACCCTTTCCCACCCCCACACCAGAAGAGTTACTCTTGTGGTTTGCTGTCTTATGAGGTGTGAGGTATGTAGGAGGAAGTTGATGTAAGCAAGTGCTTTGTTTCCTGCCTTTGGGGAGAGGTACTTCTTGGTCAGCCTCTGCTGTTTTAACCCCCACAGAAGGAATGCAGTTTGCACACTAGTTGAAGCTAATCTTCCCTAAAAAGACCCAATGTTTCTCTGATGAATAAAACAGTTCATTTTGGGTTAGCAGCTTTGCATCTGGCATACTCCTTGAAGCAACTTTCTTCCTTTCACAGGGTTAAAGTCTTTAGCACCAGTGACTGTGTCACCGGTCAGTTTGTGTTGAGTGATTTGTATGTAGCCATTCTTAGAACAATTCACAGTAAACAACAGCTGCATCAGAAGTACTGTCAGTGGCTAAAGGGACTTCAGTTATTTTTTGAGGTCAGGCTGCATTGCTTATTTCTTTTTAAAAGTCGGCTGCAGGGGCTGGAGAGATAGCCTAGCGGTTAAGAGCACCGACTGCTCTTGCAGAGGACTTGGGTTCGATCCCCAGCACCCACATGGCAGCTAAGAACTGTCTGTAACTCCAATTCCAGGAGAACTCCAGTTCCAGGGGAATCCGAGACCCTCTTCTGACCTCCGCGGCATTGCACGACACGAGTGCACAGACCTACATGCAGACAGTACATTCATACACACACAAAAATAAAAATAAAATTAAAAAATAAGTAAATTTAAAAAAAAAAGTCGGCTGCAGCTAGACATGGTGGTGCACATCTTTTAATTCCACAACTGGAGAGGCAGAGGCAGAGGCAGGAAGATCTCTAAGTTTGAGGCCAGCCTGGTCTACTACATAGCAAGTTCTAAGCTAGTCAGGGCTACATAATGAGAGTTTGTCTTTAAAAATGTGCTGCAGTTAAGTGATTTAGTGTAGGAAAAAGACATAACAGTTTTCAGTTATCCCTTAATTGCTGCCCTTGGAAAAAGTTAGGAAAATAAGCTTATGAGAGTTGGGGTTGTAGTTAAGAGGTAGTGAGTGCTAGCCTAGCACACCCAAGGCCTTGGGTTCTATCCTTAGCCTGAATGAATAAATAAATAAATAAATAAATAAATAAATAAATAAATAAATAAATAAAAAACAATAACAGTAATTTAATTTCTTAAGGGGAATTCATGTATGCCTCTGTTCTTTACGACCTGTGGTGGATGGAGTGGGCATCATTATCTATCCAGCACATAAGAACCTGAGAGTCACAAGTTTAATGATCCTTGCTCAAAGCCTTGCATTGCTTACACATTAATAACTGTTTGAAAATTGGCTTTTGTATATCTTTAAGGATGGGTAGTCTATCAGAAAGAAGATGCCTCCTTATATGTATTTCTACCTCACTGATTTCATTGACTTTTTAGGTAATATTTGTTAGGTAATACTCTTTTAGATTATCTTAACTTCAGAGTCACTGAATCAAATCCAAAGAGCTCAGATTTGGTTTTAACAGTTACTGTCTTATTATCTTGTTATATCAAGGATGTGCTAGAAGAATTGAGAATTGTTGAGAGGAACACTTCAGCTAAAGCAGAACAGGGAGGTTTGCTTATAATAGCATTCTTCTGTAGAGACGACGGAGGTCTAGCAGTTCCAGATTGATACCTTTGCTAATTAGTAGATTAAATGTAAGGTGGTAGTTGGGTATTCTTTCAGCATGTGGGTGTTTCTGTTAGTAAGTCTTGTCTTGATTGTTGAGCCTGTTCCCTATTATTTACTTTGGGAGAGCCATCCCTGATCTGAGACTTCAGGTTGGCTATATTGAATAAAGCTGTATCTATCTAGCTCTTTTTTTCAGAAGAGGAAGAGCCTAAGGTTCCAGCATATTAATCCCAAAATTTAAAGGTTTCATGGCTCAAGAGTCAGATGAATCCTTGTAAAGGATGGAGCATATTGCTACTAGATTTGACTTAATAGAATGGCATTTCATCTTTTTGACATTGAAATTCAGATTCTTCTGTGGGAAACTTGGTGTATTATGTTGGAAAGGTGAGCACAGTTAAATGAGCTGCCTCTGCTAGAGTGAGGTGGAGTCTCTAAATATTATACCGGGAAGATGGGTTGTAGATGGCAGGAAGGTTTACAGGCAGAGAAAAATAAAAGGCATTGGTATGTAGTATTTTGTTATCGATGCTATCAGGCCCCTGTTCTGTCACGAAATAACTTACTGCATTGAAAAATAAAATACTTTTGTTTGTGAATAAATATAGTCATCAAAAAGGCAAGTGATTTTTTTTTAATTTTTTTTTTGTATTTGTATGAATGTACTGTCTGCATGTAGGTTTGTGCACCCGTGTCGTGCAATGCCGCAGAGGCTAGAAGAGAGTCTCGGATTCCCCTGGAACTGGAGTTCTCCTGGAATTGGAGTTACAGATGGTTCTTAGCCGCCATGTGGGTGCTGGGGATCGAACCCGGGTCCTCTGCAAGAGCAGTTGGTGCTCTTAACCACTAGGCTATCTCTCCAGCCCCACAAGTGATGTTTTGACACACTCCATCTTCTCATTAGAGTCTGGGACAATAATATAGTTCTGTCTTACATAATTTAGAGCTAAAAGAGAACATCTAATCTATCTGTATCAATGGTTTATAAAATGTTCTGCACATTGTGATTGTTTTAAAATTTTCTAACACTTTGAGAAACTGTTGCCAAAGTAGACCTCATGTACTCTCTTGAGATAGATGACACTGTCCATTTAATTTGTGAGACCTCAAGAATTCAGTTTGTGCTGCCAGCTGAACTTGACTGTGTAGAGACATTGGCCTGTGGCCTTTCTTACCATCTTTGTTGACTAGAGAGTATTTTGCATTTGTAAAGTGGGCTATGTAAAAACTGGAGATATCGGGATTTATTTATTTATTTTCTACACATAGAAAACAAATTAATTAATTAATTAAAAAAAAAACTGGTGATATCTTCAACTACTTTCCTTTTTTAAAAATTGCATTCACGGCTGGAGAGATGGCTCAGTGGTTAAGAGCATGGACTGCTCTTGCAGAGGACCTAGGTTTGATTCCTAGCACCAACATGGTGGCTAAGAACCATCTTTAACTCCAGTTCCAGGGGTATCAGACACCCTCTTCTGGCCTCCACAGCATTGCACTACCTACATGCAGACAGCACACTCATATGCATAAAATAATAAATTAAAAAAATAAAGATAAAAAAATATTTTTTAAAAATTGCATTCAGGTTTGGAGAAATGGCCTAGTGGTTAAGAGTGCCAACTGCTCTTGCAGAGGACTTAGGTTCAATTCCCAGCACCCACATGGCGGCTAAGAACCGTGTTTAAGCCAGGCATGGTGGCGCACACCTTTAATCCTAGTGCTTGGGAGGCACAGGCTGGCAGATCTCTGTGAGTTCAAGGCCAGCCTGGTCTACAGAGTGAGTTCCAGCAAAATTGCATTCAGTATTTAAAATGAAAATTAAATTTACAGATATCACTAATAAGACTGCCACTATTTTCATTTTTCCACGTTTAGGAAAGCATTGCTCAAATTAGTGGGTCTCAGGAGCCCCATCTCCTGAGGTTGCACAGGAGTGGTTTTGAGAAAGATCTGAAAAGGATCTGAAGCTGTTCCCCTCCCCATTTCAGTTTCACTGGAGCATTTTTATGTTTTATATATTGAAGTTCTGTGTAATATCCTATTCAGAAGAAAAAAGGTAGTTTTTAGCTGGGTATTAAAGAAACACATGATTTATTTGCAAATACTTGTTATATTGAAAAATCAGTACTCTTTGTAATTAAGGAAGCTGAGCCTTGGGGAAGTTAAGTAGCTCATAGAACTCTGTGATCCCAATCTTTTGCTGCCTCCAATGAAACTCTCTCCTTTTTTTTTTTTTTTTTTTTTTTGTCTTTTTGGGACAGGGTCTCCCTGTAGCCCTGTAGCCCCAGCTGTTGTCCTGGAACTCATTTTGTAGACCTGGGTGGCCATGAACTCACAGAGATCTGCCTGCCTCTGCCTTCTGGTGCTAGTATTAAAGGCTTGCACCACAACACTCAGCCGTAAGACTCTCTATTGACTCAACAAGTAAAACAAGTCACCTCTTTGAGAGTAAATGATACTGATTTAGAGAAAAGAAAAAAGGACAGAAATTAATATTATTTGTAGAAGAGCAATTCCAGTTATGGTTTTATAAGTTCATACCAATGTTGCTATATCAGATAAATCACCAAGTCTTAGTAATATAACCAGCTATTCCTGAGTGGTAAACAGTACTCAGTTCAGGCAACAATTTGATGACCTAGCCTTCTCCTATCTTGTGAATCTGTCTCTTCAGTATGTTGTTTCCAAGGTAATATCAGAGGGGGGAAAGCCTGAAAGATTTCTCTGAACCATATGGAAATTGTTCACCTTGCCTCCGTTGATTTGTTCTTCAGAGCTCAGGAACAGGGTTACACTTAGTTGTAAGAGAATCCAGAATATGTAGGCCATCTTTGTGCCTAGGAGAAGTGGGGAAGCAAACAGTCATCAGTGTCAGCAGAAAGGGTCCTAGACTTTCCTTTTCTGGGCTTGACTTTTCTGAAGGAGTGAGGACTTAAGTACTTGTGGCTATGATCTTTCTAGTTAAGGGGAATTTAAAGACAGACAATGTAATAGGATTGCCTTTTTAATTTTTTTTATGAATAAATAATTTTTAATTTAATTTTATTTATTTTTGTATGTGTATGAGTGTACTGTCTGCATGTAGGTTTGTGCGCCCATGTCGTACAATGCCGCGGAGGTCAGAAGAGGGTGTCGGATTCCCCTGGAACTGGAGTTCTCCTGGAGTTGGAGTTTCAGACGGTTCTCAGCCGCCATGTGGGTGCTGGGGATCGAACCCGGGTCCTCTGTAAGAGCGGTCAGCGCTCTCAACCGCTAGGCCATCTCTCCAGCCCCAAATTTTTTTTAATTTTTAATTTATTTTTTATTTATTTTATGTGTATGAATGTACTGTCTGCAGGCAGGTTTGTGCACCCATGTTCGTGCAATGCCGAGGAGGTCAGAAGAGGGTGTCAGATTCCCCTGGAACTGGAGTTCTCCTAGAATTAGAGTTACAGACGGTTCTCAGCCACCATGTGGGTTCTGAGGATCGAACCCGGGTCCTCTGCAAGAGCAGTTGGTGCTCTTAACCGCTAGGCCATCTCTCCAGCCCCAAGATTGCCTTTTTAAAAAAATTATATACTCACACATACGTTGTAGACCTTTTTATTCCAAATAGGGAAGTTCAGTCTTTTTTTATACTCAGATGTAATGTCTCTCATAATCAGAGTTAAGTATATTACTTTGAGATTGATCCAGATCCCCAGAACTTCTTTTTTAAAAAGGAGTCTCAGGCAGGGCGTGGTGGTGCACGCCTTTAATCCCAGCTCTGGAGAGGCAGAGGTAGGTGGATTTCTGTGAGTTCAAGTCCAGCCTGGTCTACATAGCTAGCTCCAGGCCAGCTAGGACTAAAGAGAGACCCTGTCTCAAAAAGACTGGGTGTCTTAGGGTAGAGGTAAACCCATTCGTGACTATGTTAGGTAGGGTAACTGTTAAAATAAATAATACTAAGATCTCAGTAGCTTTAAATACTGAAAGCTTATTTCTCATTTCAATAAAGTATTCTATTTAACCCAAAGGGGAAAACAGCATTGTATTTTGATGGAAAGAATCAGCTTGGAAAACAGAACTAGTTTTCTAGCTGTGGTCTTATTAGGTTTCTGACTCTCTAGTAAACCCGCAGTCTGGGTCTCAGTTTCTGTGTTGGTGAAATAAGGAGGTTGAGCTAGATGGTTCCTTTGCTCTTATCCATGTCTATGTGAGTGAGCTCTGTGAGAAAGAAGGTTCTTGGAGAAAACTCTCACAGGATGTGGTACATTGTGAGTCTGAGAGTTTTATGTTTCCTTCTTTGCATGTAGAAATATCCCTCTTCTGATACAAGAGTGGGTTTTCCTCTCACCCAGATTTACTGCCTCTATGTATTTAGGAAATGTAAGTTGAGATACTTTGGTAGCCTGACAAAATTTATTTTCCATTCTGGTCATGACACATAAGGTACTTTCCCTGAATACCCTTGCTGGTATCAGAAATGAGTAGGTGTTTACGTGCTTTTTCCTGTTTAAAATTAGGTATTATAGTACTAGAGTTGTACGAGGTTGACCTGTTCTAGCACTATACAGATAGGTCAGATTTTCCACATTGCCCTTGTATGATTAGTTATGTTCTGGGCTGCATTTTCAGAACTAGAAGAATTCCCCCTACACATCAGTTGCTAGGCTACAGCTTTTTACATTGTCCCAGTCTGGTGATGTTGCTATGGATACCAGTTATTCTTCCTTCTATGACACTATTGTAGGGGGCAGTCCTCAAGTATAGCAAGACATAAATAAATGTGATGTAAGAAATGTTGTAGCATATATCCTTCCCTGTACATTAACATTGGCAAATACTGATTCTGTGTGTTCTAAAAAATGAATTAAAGATGTGAGATACTAGCTAAATCCTTGAAACAGCCCATCACTTAGTACCTGAATTACATTATATTCTGTGGCAGTTCTAAATGCTTAAAAACAAAAAAGACAGCTGGATGTGGTGGCACACGCCTTTAATCCCAGCACTGTGGAGTCAGAGGCCAACCTGGTCTACATAGTGAGTTCCAGGACAGCTGGGACTACAAGGAGACACTGTCTCAGCCAAAAAAAAAAAAAAAAAGAAAGAAAGAAAAGACAGCCTGACACTTTAGCATTCACAAGGCCAAGAGTAAAATAAACTGTGGAACATTCATTCCTTCAGATGTCACTGCTCCTGAGCAAGGGCTTCACTCATCCTTTTTTTCTTTTTACTAAGATCTCGAGTTTTATACCTAAAGTACAATTTCTCAGGCCTTACTGATTATTTATTTCTGGTTATACTGTCTTTTTGGATGTTTAAGGCCACACAGTTAGCCCAGATTAACCAAGGTTTTTGTTTTCTCAAGATCAGTTGAGGATCTGTTCCTCAGGGGTCACTCAGGTTTTAGATGGGGGAGGGAGCTAGCTCATTTTGGCTTTTCATTTACCAGTTCTCCACTTGAGGACAAAGTCAGGTCTTGCTAGACCAGACTTCCCTTTTTGAAGAATGAACAGACTTTCCTCTTTATAGACTAGACACTGGCTAAAGTCCCATTAGTGGATCCCCAAGACCTCCCTCCACAGGAAGACTGGTGATTCACATTTGCAGGACATTTCAAGAGATGTTCCCATGCTCACTCATTCTTTATTGAAACATAGCTCCAGCATAAGATGGGGAAGTAGAATTCAGGACCCACCCTTATCAGAGAATCCTGCACTTTGATCCCTAGGCCTAGAATATCACATACACTCAGTTTCTCACATTGTTTGCAGTGAGAAAAGCATGCACAGCCAGGTTCATTCACTAACTTGGGTGGAGGGCAAGGAGGGATACTGAGGGATTATAGTCAGGTGCCCAAGTCACAGTGAGCTTGTTTACAGTAACTTTTTAGTTGCAAGGTTAGGTAAAAATCTTTAGACTAGATTATGTCCAGGGTAAAAGTCATTCCTACAGTATTCTACACCCCATCTCGTATGCTGGGGTTGAACATGAAATATAATCATTATCTCAGAGCTAGGGCATTTGGAGATACTTTCTGTCAAATTCTTTATCTAAATAATTTAAATCTTTTTGTCACTTAATATCACATGTGATTATGTTAATTTTCCAGCAAGGTTTTAGGCAACCTGAAGGTAGTGATTATATGTCTTTAACTAGTCAGATTTCTAAAAATTTTCTGTTCTTGTTTTTGTTGTGGATTTTTGGTTTTGCTTTGTTTTTGACAGGTCTCACTATGTAGAACAGGCTTGCCTTAAACTCAAAAAGATCTGCCTGCCTCTCCCTCTTCTGGGATTACAGATGTGTGCTACCATGCCCTGCTTTTAACTGTTTTTTGTTTTGTTTTGTTTTCTAAACAGTGTTTAGTTTCACACACATGGCAGGTAGGGATTCAGCAAAAGCTAATGGATTTACTTTTAAGACTGAAAGAAGGGGCTGGAGAGATAGCCTTGCGGTTAAGAGCCGACTGCTCTTGCAGAAGACCCAGGTTCGATCCCCAGCATCCACATGGCGGCTAAGAACCGTCTGGAACTCCAATTCCAAGAGAACTCCAGTTCCAGGGGAATCTGAGACCCTCTTCTCACCTCCGTGGCATTGCATGACACGGGTGCGCAGACAGTACACTCATACACATACAAAAATAAATAAAATTTAAAAAATTATAAAAAAAATTTTTTAATTTAAAAAATTTTTTAAAAAGACTGAAAGAAAAGATAATTGTTTTTTTTCTTTTTTTTTTAAATATTTTTATTAATTTTTTATTTATTTCTGTATGTGTATGAATGTACTGTCTGCATGCAAGTCTGTGCACCCGTGTTGTGCAATGCCGCGGAGGTCAGAAGAGGGTCTCGGATTCCCCTGGAGCTGGAGTTCTCCTGGAACTGGTTGTTAATTTGACCTAAGATTTCAAGATGGTAGGGCCAGCAAGATATCTCTCTGAGTAACTGGCTTGCTCCCCAAACCTGACAACTTGATTTCAGTCTCTGGAACTCAGACGATAGAAAAAAAGAACTGACTCCCACAAATTGTCTTCTGACCTCCACATATGTACTGTGGCACATGTGTAGCTCCCAAATAAATAATAATATGCTAAAAAGCTTTATATCAAGATAGCAAGAACCCCTAGGAATTGCAGTTGATGAAGGACAAGGTTTACTCATGTTACCTAGTCTGAACCTTTTTAATCTCACAGTAGAAGAAACAACTAAGGTCTCAGAGGATATGACTCATCTAAGATCAGAGAGCCGGTAAAGCTGTGGTTAATGCAGGTATTATTTTTAAAAATCTTTGTGAAAAACATGGGTTAACCACTTTGGAATAAACATAATTCTGTTTGCTGAGGCAGTTGTGTTTTATTTATGTAAAGGCTGGCAGACGTACAGTATTGAAGAGGAACTTCACTGTTTAACAGAAGAGCTTAAGAGTCAAGTCAGCTGAAAGCTTACCATTTACTTCAGTATTTTATTTGTTCCTCAAAAACAAAATCAAGCCAGGCGTGGTGGCACACTCCTTTAATCCTAGCACTTAGGAGGCAGAGGCAGGCGGATCTTTGTGAGTTCAAGGCCAGTTTGGTCTACAGAGTGAGTTCCAGGACAGCTGGCGCTACAGGGAGACCCTGTCTCGAAAAGACCAAAAAAACCAAAAAAACACGAAATCAAAATTGAATATAGCATAGAATTAACCCCAGTCTTTCAAAGTTAATATCCTATCCAAAAGCCATCAAATTTTGAATTAAAAACCCATTTTCATGAGATGTTACTTCATTAAAACAAAAGGATTTTATTTACCAAATAGAATCCTTTTTGTTTGAAACATACACAATGAATAAAAATATCTGGAACTGAATTGAGTTGCTCATGAAATGGGTATTCAGACTTGCACTTGTGCTTTGCCAACTCTAAGTAGCACACTCAGAGTAGTAAGTGCCCTTAATTTTCAAAATCAACTTATTATTTGGAGCTGTGATTTGTGAATCAGACTGAGAGCCTTCTTCTTTTTTTTTTTCTTCTTTTTTTAAATATACTTTTATTGATGTTTTATGTATTTCATACATCATTTTCAGTTCCATTTAAACATATTACCCTTTCCTTTACCCCCACCCCAACCCAGATTATGTATTCTGTGATACATGCCCTGCATCTTTCTCTCAGTCTTTTTTTTTTNGGTCTACAAACCATGGATATTTGCTTTCCAGCTTCCAACTTTTACCTTTTAGAATTTTTTTTTGAGACATTTATTCAAATATGGAGACAAAATAACCAAAAGCAAGTCTTTGCACTTACATGGTGTACTGCCTGTGTTTCTGTCAGCAGTACATGCAGAAATTCTTAACTTCTCTTTTCTTTGGGTCAGTTGGATGGTTCATTGTTATGGTGGCCCACTGTATTTCTTCCAGGATTCTGCTCCTAATGTTTAGCAGGTACCAGATCAAAGACCCACACATCCAGGTTCAGATCCCAGTTCCAACACTTGCTAAGATGTGTGACACTTCAAGTTACTTAGTCTTCCTCTGCATTAGTGTAAAGAATCACTTTCTTGATTCTTTAGCTTAGTTTTTTTGTTTTGTTTTTTTTTTGTCTTTCTGAGACAGGGTCTCCCTGTAGCCCCACCCATCCTAGAACTCACTAGGTAGACCAGGCTGGCTTTGAACTCACAGAGATCCGCCTCCTTCTGCCTCCAGAGTGCTGGGATTAAAGGCAGGCGCCACCATGCCTGGCTTCTTCAGCTTAGTTTTAAAAAATGCTTTATTATTTTTATTTTATGTGTATGAGTGTTTATTTTATATGTATGAGTGCCTGCATGTATGTAAGTGTACCTATGTCATGCAGTGCCTACAGAGGCCATAAGAGGGTATAAGATTGCCTGGAACTGGAGTTATGGATGTATTTTTACTTTCATTTTCATTTTATGTATATGAGTGTATTGGTTGCATGTATGTAAGTGTATTTGTGTTGTACAATGCCTGAGGTCAGAAGAGGGTATTGGATCCCCAGAACTGAAGTTATAAATGGGTTTTAGGTGCCCTGTGGTTGCTGGGAATCAAACCTGGGTCCTCTACCAGAGCAGCCAGTGCTCCTAACTGCTGAGCCATTTCTCTAGCCCTGTGTGTGAGAATTTATGTTTCTGTTGGCGTGGCTTTCTGTTACCTGATGCTATTCCTTTCCTGAATTCATTTATGTCTGGTTTGATAGATACAGTGATCCAGAATATAAAAATAATTAGGGCACCGTTACATTCTGTTACAATAGTTTTTCTTTTTTTAATTTTATTTATTTATTTTTTTTGACTGAGACAGGGTCTCCCTGTAGCCCCAGCTGTCCTGGAACTCACTATGTAGACCAGGCTGGCCTTGAACTCACAAAGATCCGCCTGCCTCTGCCTCCCAAGTGCTAGGATTAAAGGCATGCGCCACCATGCTTGGCTTTATTTATTCTTTATGTGTATGACTGTACTGTCTGCATGCAGGTCTGTGGGCCCATGTCGTGCAATGCCTTGGAGGTCAGAAGAGGGTGTCAGATTCCCCTGGAACTGGAATTAAAGACGGCTCTCAGCCGCCATGTGGGTGCTGGGGATCGAACCCGGGTCCTCTGCAAGAGCAGTCAGCACTCCCAACCACTAGGCCATCTCTCCAGCCCCACAATAGTTTAAAATTATCTGCAAATATAGAAAGTTCATTAAGGTATTTTTCTTGGTGAAAAATTAATTTGCAAAATATATGCATACTGCCATTTATATGTTTCTTTTTTTCATTTATATGTTTCTTAAATAACATGCTTGTATGTATTCACATACACATATAAAAATAGAAGGGTTGATACATGTGAAGCATAATGACTACATCCAGGGAGGGTGAGGAAAAGTGGTTGGGAGTAAATAAGAAATTTAACCTTAACTATAATATATGTTTTATGAAGAGAATGTATTATTGAGTGAAATAATTAACATTTAAAAGTTTCCCTTCAAAATGAAATATATTATGAAAACTTTTGACTTGTAAATTTGACAGTATAAATGTGACATCATGTACAGGTATGATTTTTAAAAAATGGAAAAGATCCTACATTCATAGGGCTAAGTAAATAGAAAAGATCCTACATTCATAGGGCTATGGCAGCATTGCTAAGATGAAATGGCAGATTAGACAATGTCAGATCCCACGCAATCCCTATCAAAATTTCAAAGAAGTTTTGCAGGCATGAAAAAGTCAATTCTCAATATCAAATTTCCTGGGACCCCAATAAAAAAAAAAAAAAAAAAAAGGCTTGAAATTCAGCTGTTCCAGCACCATTTGTTAAGGAGACTATTATTTCTGTTGAATACAATGTCACACTTGTCAAAAATTAAGTGACCATATAGGTATGAGTATATTTCTTTAAAAACCCTTTATTTCTCCTAATTGAATTTTTCTGCTCTTAGTAAACTTTATTTAAAAAAAAAAAATCTTCTGAAACAGGCCTTCTAGAAGAATTGTTTCTGCACTTTAATTGAGTGGGAAAGATAAATTCCCCAAAGTTGGGAAGAGTGAAGAAGTGGAACCCCTGGAGAAGATAAGGACCCTTCTTTCTCTTTTCTCTGTCCTTAAGTTCTGCCTCTTTTCCTTCCTCCCCTTGCTGTGGGGTACCTTCCTCCTTGGAACTCTGAACACTTCACATTGTCCTTTGTATAACAATAAAGCTCTGTGCCATCTGGACTTGGCACTCATTTACAGCTCTGTCTTTCACTACCACACTGTGTTTGTGCCTATGTTTCAACCAAATTAGCCTATTTCCTGAAAAAAGCCCTGTGCTTTCCCACATGGCACTGTCCTCTCCTGTTGCCACCTGTTAAAATTTCCCTAGGCCCTTAAGCCTGTGGCACTTCCTTCATGAAGCCTTTGCTTTTTGCTTGCTTGCTTGCTTGCTTGCTTGCTTGCTTGCTTGCTTGCTTGCTTGCTTGCTTGCTTGCTTTTTTTGAGACAGGGTCTCACTCTGAGCCTAGGCTGGCTTACAACTCACTGTGTAGACCAGATTGGACTTGAACTTACCAGTCCTCCTGCCTCTGCTCTCTTGAGTGCTAGGGTTATAAGGACTCTCACTACTTTCTCACCAGTTTTCATTTCTTCTTCTAGACACCAAGAGCATTTAGTACCTTGTGTTTTTACATTCTGTTATCTACTGTAGTTAATTCACACACTTGAGTGGGTGGAGTCAGGATTTTGCTGACTCCCACTGAACACCTTGTCTGAAAGTTAATGTATCAGAACTAGACTCAGAATTAAGCATGTATTGCTTAGTTCTGTGGTTTCAGGTACACAGCACATTTGACCATTTAGTAAAAAGTTTACCCACCACAAAATTAAAATTTTGCTTTCTTTAATATGTACTCACTCTTGATGAATTCATTCACCACTGACTAGATCACAGGTCCCAGTCTTTTAAGTATTCGTGCTCTTCCATTTTTTAAAGCCTAATTTAATGACCTTGTACAATGTTTTAAAACAACTTTGTACGGGACTGGAGAGATGGCCTAGCGGTTAAGAGCACCGACTGCTCTTGCAGAGGACCTGGGTTCGATCCCCAGCACCCACATGGCAGCTAAGAACCATCTTTAACTCCAGTTCCAGGGGAATCCAAGACCCTCTTCTGACCTCCGCGGCATTGCACGATACGGGCGCACAAACCTACATGCAGATAGTACATTCATACACATAAAAAAAAATAAAATTTAAAAAAAGAAAATGTTTTAAAACAACTTTGTTAAAGGCTGTACTTACATGCAAACCTATTTTCATGCTTCTTGCATGCTTCACATAATCTAAAGTTTACAAGGACTGAGGAGATGGCTCAGTGGTGAAGAGCTCTTGCTACTCTTACAGAGGATCTGAGTATGGTTCCCAGCACCCATATTACATGGCTTACAACTGCCTGTAACTCCAGCTGTAGAGAATCCTAGGCCCTCTTCTGGCCTGTGCAAGTTCAGTCAGTATCACACACATTCACTCCTCAAATACATACATACATACATACATACATACATACATACATACATATAAATGAATAATAATGTCTTTAAAAAATAAAAATAGGGGCTGGAGAGATGGCAGTTAAGAGCACTGACTGTTGTTGCAGACAACCAGGTTCAAATCCCAGCACCTTCATGCTGACTAACAACTGTCCATAACTCCAGTTCCAGTGGATCCAACACCCTTTTCTGTCCTCTGAGGGCACCGTATGACACAGGTCCACTTACACACATGCAGCACATGCAGGCATAATGCTCACACATCAAATAAAATAAAAATAAAGTTTACAAAATGTGCCTCTTATAAATAACATTATTCAGTTATTTTTGGAAAATGTATTGAATTGTGCAACTATCACCAGAATCCAATTTTAGAACATTTCCATGCATTCCCAAATCCTTTATTCCTATTTTCTTCAGTTTCAGGCAAATAGCAATATGCCTTCTGTGGTGGTTTGAATGAAAAATAATCCCCATAGCCTCAAGTATTTGAACACTTGGTTCCTAGCTGGTGGTGGTATTTGAGGAGGTCATAGAATCTTTAGGAGGAAGTATGTCACTGCAGTATGCTTTGAGAGTCCATAGCCTTACCCCACTTCCAGTTCACTCTCTCAGCTTCCTATTTGCTTTCAGTTTTTGGCTCCTGCTGTTGTGCCTGCTGCCTCCTGCCATGCCATGATAGATGCTTAACCCTCTGGAACCATAAGCCAAAATGAACTTTTTCTTCTATAAGTTGCCTTTGGTTATAGTGTTTTATCACAGTAACAGAAAAGTAACTAATACACTTTCTATTTATATTGATTTTCCTTTTCTGACTATTTCACATAAAAGATAGATGATCAGTCAGTTAACAGTTCATGGAGATTGGGGTTGTTTCCAGTTTTTTGCTGCGGATAGTCATGTATAAGTTTGTGTGAACATGTTTTCATTTATTTTGGAAAGATGCCTAGGAGTAAAACTTCTATATTGTATATCTCCCAACTATTTAAGACATGGCCAAAGTGATTTTCAAAGAAATTTGTACTGTTTTATATTCTAGCTATCAAGGTACGAAGGTTCTAGCTTCTCCGGGAGAGAACTCCATTGACTGATTTTTTGATTGATTGGTTTGTGACAGAGTCTTGCCCAGCTGGTCTCAAATTCACTATGTAGCTCAGACTAGCCTTGAACTCTCAAGTGCTGGGATTTCAGGCATATGCCACCATACCCAGCTCCTTTTAAATATATGTATGAGTAGGGTGTGGTGGTACATGCCTTTAATCCCAGCACTCGGGAGACAGAGGCAGGCAGATCTCTGTGAGTTCAAGGCCAACCTGGTCTGCATAGTGAGTTCCTGGCCAACTGGGACTAAAGGGAGACCCTGTCTACAAAAGACACACACACACACACACACACACACACACACACAGAGAAAACATTGATTCTCACATGGCAATAGATGTTGTATTAGTAGCAGATTGATAAAAAGTACTAAATGATATTTTGTTAGGGATTTAATGATTTCAATGACTTGCCAGCCATGATTGTAATAACATCTGTGTGTTCAATCTGCAACACTTTGTGCATTCTTGTACCAACTTAGTAACCCAAGGATCTGTGGCTTATAAAGTGGGCAAAACTGATCCAGAGGGCTTATTTGGAAATAAGTGTAAGTTAGTTGGGTGTCTTGGAACATGCCTATGATCCCAACACTTGGAAGGAGTATTATTACAAGTTCCAGGCTAGCCAGGACTACATATCGAAATCCTATCTCAAAACCAAATGACAACAAGAAAAATAATAAAAATGAAAGCTTGAGGAAGGAACCTAAGGCCCTGTGTATATTAGGCAAGCATTCTGCCACTGAGTGCATCTCTACCTGCTATTTTGTCTTTTTTACAGTGTCTATAAAATAAAGACCTAGTTTGAAGTCTAAATGAAAACACATCAAAAGTTTGGCCCTATAGTTGCTATGTTAGTGACAGGTGCTGTTGGTGAGCAGCCCTGTGATTTAGTAGAGTATGGGCTGAGGAACCATACAGGTGTGAATTCTAACTCACAGAGTCATACAGGGTTAATAGTAGTCTCTTCTGGAACTTGCTTGGAATGGAGACTGGATACTTGCAAACACCTATCTCTATGCTTAATTCTTGCAGACTTCAGACTTTGTATCTGTTCTCAATTTATTCTGTTTCATCTTTTTTGGTTAATAGGAAATTTATATTCCCCACCCCTGACTTTGAAAATCATTGGTAAATGTTAGGCTTATTTTATGAAGTTGTAACTTTCATCCTTGGTTGCTCATTAGAGTCACCTGAGCAGCTGTTGAGTCAAATGCTAACACCTGGGTCCCACACCTAGACACATGACTGAACTACTCTGGAAAAGGTACCAGGCACCAGGATTTTTTAAGCCAGGTAATTATTAACTGTAGCCAAGAATGAGAGTTACTATTCTAATATGAAATCAAGATTAGAGGCAGCTGTTCTTGTCTAATTTAGTATCAGCAGCTGATGCTACAAGTATCATCATTCCTTCATCAGTAAGGAACAAAGTGGACTTCCTTCAGTTCTTTGTTAGACTGATACCATAGCACTGGAAAACCCCCTCAGACAAGCCTTTCTTTTACCTCAGGAGCTCAGTCAGTGTTTAGGAAAGAGTTTGTGTGGAATGAAAACAAAGTCCTTAAACCTTGCTGGAGTCAGGGCACATCCCATCCTTGACTTTCTAGGGAGCATTCTGGCATGGGGAAATGGTGTCACTTTAACACTAGATAAATATAGGTTTGTTTTGGCTTTGTTGATTACTATGTTGGTTGAGGTTCATGGGTGTTATAGTTACCTTTCTATTGCTGTGATAAAAACACTGACTAAGCTGGGTGTGGTGGCTCATGCTTTTAATCCTAGCACTCGGGAGGCAGAGGCAGGTAGATCTCTGTGAGTTCAAGGCCAACCTGGTCTACAGAGTGAGCTCCAGGCCAGCTGGAACTTAAAGTAAAAAAATAATAATAATAATTAAAAAAAAAAACATTGACTAAAACCAACCTCCCAGTTCATCATCAAGGGAAGCCAAGGCAGGAACCTGGAGCACAAACCATGGAGGAACACCACTTACTGGCTTACTCCCCTGGCCTGTGCTCAGTTCTTATACTATACAGAACCACCTGCCCAAGGGTAACACTGCCCACATCACTCACTGTCCAACAGACACGGCCACAGGCCAATCCAGTGGAGACAATTCCTCAACTGAAGTAACTTTTACCCAGATATGTCTAATTGACCACTGAAGCTATCCAGCACAGTGAAGTTTGAAATTTGGTACTTTCCTCATTTGGAAAAGTATTGATCATAAAGCAGAAGATTGACTTGTATACCTGTAAGGTTGTTAGAGTCATACACTGTATATAAAGTCCTTACTCCCTGTAAGTTACTATAAACAGTAAGTACTTATGTTATATATTAAAGCTTTGGGACTGTGAAATTAGAAACTGCTTTGTATCTGCAGTCCAATTATAGTGTCCTGGGCTCAAAAGGTTGAAAACTGTGATAACTGAAAAAGCAGAAAACATTTTTAAATGTGGCTGGTGTCATAAATAACAGATTAGTACTCAGCACTTAAATGCTAGTACACATTTTAATGGCATAAGCCTTTCGTTTTTGTTGAGATGTAATGTCATAAAACCCAGAGACAAGCATAGTATCATCTTAGTATTTGACTAGAGGTGGTTCAGTAGCTAAAAAACAAAAGTAATAGCTGGGCACGGTGGCTCACGTCTTTAATCCTAGCACTTGGGAGACAGAAGTAGGTGGATCTCTGTGAGTTGAAGGTCAGCCTGGTCTACAGAGTGAGTTCCAGAACAGCTGGGAGACCCTGTCTCAAAAAGACCCCTCCCCCGAAAAAGTAAGGGAATTGGTTTGAGGGACAGCTATGAAGAATATACAGCAATGTAATTAAAGGTCACAGTTGATTAGGATGAATAGGCAAGCCACCATCAGTCAGAACTATAAGTACAGCTTGTACTCTTCCCTTACTCTGACTTCAGAGGATCTAGAAACAATAAAAAGCTAATTGTAATGATTAGACCAGGTTTTAATCTTTTTTCTCCCCTGCCCCCTTTCTGACAGAATCTCCCTGTAGCTCTAGCTGGCCTGGAACTCACTATGTTGATCAGACTACCCTTGAACTCACAGATACCTGCCTGCCTCTGCCTCTGGAATGCTGAAATTAAACACACTTGCTACCATGCCTGGCAAATGAATTTTTTTCTATTTTTTCTTTTTTTTTTTTTTTCACAGAAAAACAGAAACAATACAAAATGACAGTAACAAAACAATAAGAACAAAAAAGGGGGGGATTTCCATTTCTTATTCTGGTGAAATAATCACTCTGCGGGGTTTGGTATGTACGTCTCTTTTTTTTTTCTCTCTCTTTTCTTTCTTCTAGTTTCTTGCTCTTTAAGGGCTACCAGAAGGATGTGTTTACTGGCTAGTGCAGGAAGCCTGAGAAAGAGTCTGGGTAATATGGTGGTGGTGGTGGGGTCTCATCCCTAAACTGCCTAATCAGTTTCTAGCTTCTGTTTAGTTATGGTACCCTCTGAAAGGGTCACTCCAATCACCAGAAGGTAATGTGGACGCCGACCACTCTGACTTCTTCCATGCTAAAAAGGGACATTGGGTGTGGCAACTGTTACCCCATTCAGAGGGTCACTCTAAAAAGAAAAAACAAACCCAAGCATAACTATAGAGGGAAAAAAATCCTTGATTGGTGCCCATGAAAGCGAAATGAAGGCAGGACTAGTTAGGTACATGATCTAAGCAGGGGACCAGGAGAAATAAGAACAGAGTGAATTCCAATGTCCAGTGTAAAAGTCCATCAGAATTTCTTGACCAGGGGTTTCAAAGCATCCATTTATTAGGTTTCTCCTTCTGTTCATTTGGCCATGGTGTCTGGACTCAGGATCTGTTTTTCAGGCTTTTTAATAATCAGTATATGAGTTTCCACTTAGCTGCTAGAACGAAAAGAGGAAATTTTATTTCGTTTTTGGTCTTTTTTGAGAAAAGGTCTCCCTATAGCCCCAGCCTTCCTGGAACTCACTATGTAGACCAGGCTGGCCTTGACCTCACAGAGATCCGCCTGCATCTGCCTCCTGAGTGCTGGGATTAAAGGCGTGCACCAGAGATCTCCTGAGCCCAGCGGCAGGTGCCGGGGCGCGGGCTGAAGAGCCCTCCCCCCTCCCCCAACTGAGATTACGAAGAAGGATCTGAAGGAGGCAAGCAAAGCACGCCTTCAACACAGTAAAGAGGCATTTAGGACTCACATCGGAATACAGGCAAGGGGAAGCCCATATGCCAGGATCACGAAGAAGAGACTACACTGGAAAGGGGCAGGATAATCCCACGCCAAGCGTTACCAACCCTATGGACGACTCCTGCAGTGGGATCCCTCCGGGGATGCCCCAGGACACAGACATCAGAAACACAATTGGGAACATACTTAAAGAACTACAAGATCATAAAGAACAAATTAAAGAACTAAGAAAAGAGAATGAGGACCGAGAGAGAGA
>VZQC01002907.1:3395996-3412982 GCA_009823505.1 Rhizomys pruinosus
AGAATTTTTTATCTTCTTTCTTATGCTCTTCCTTGACCCAGTCAGTTATCAAGGAGTGTGTTGTTTGACTCTCCATGTGTGCTTGTAGGCATGGAGGGCTTGGGCCTGGTGTTGCGATTGAGCATTCATTTGCATTGTGGTCGTGGAGATGCATAAATTATTTCATCTTTGTTGTATTTGTGAGAGGTTTCTTCTGGTCCCAGCATTGGTCATTTGGAGAATGTCTGTGGGGTGCTGAGTAGAAAGTGTCATTCTCTGTATTAGGTGCTGAAGTCGGTATGAGGTTATCTGAGGTCCATGTTGGTGTATCATATCGTTCCAGTCTAGATGTCTCTCTGTTTTTTTTGTCTCTTTAGATCATCCAAAGGCTCAAGCGGGGTATTGAAATCCCCACTCATGAGTGTGCTGGGTTGTCCTTGACTTGTGGTCCTGAGAATTGTCTTTATTAAAAGTTTGTGCACCCGAATTTGGGCATATATATTCATAACTTGAAATCTCTCTTGGTGAGATTGGTCCGTTGATGTAAATATGGTAATGGCCTTCTTTGTTCTCTTCTGATTTGATTACTTTTAAGTCTATTTTTCTCGTATTAAAATAGCAACACCTGTTTCTTTTTTTGGGACCATTTGCTTGGAAGATTTGTTTCCTATCCTTCACTGTTAAGGTGGTGCCTTCCTTGAAGGTAAGATGTGTTTCTGTGTAGACGACATATCGATGGATTCTGTTTCGAATCCAGTCTTCCAGTCGTTAGTCTTTGATTTGGGGAATTTAGTCCATTAGATATTTAAGGTTATGATGAAGGTTTGTGTTGTCCTTTTGCCTTATTATCCATCGGCGTTTTGATTTAGTTTTCTACCTCTGCAGTTATGCTTTTATTGATTTCTCCTAGGTGCCATGGGGTGGTTGCTCTTTCTTCGTTTTGAATTGCTTCAGTATCTCTGAGGGTTGGGTTTCCGGACATGTATTTTATCATTGTTTATGTGCATGGAAGATTTCCTCTCTCCTTTCCACTATGATTGAATTTTTGCTGGGTTATAACCTGGGCGGCATCCATTGTCCCTCAACACTGGGAAAGGCTTTGCTCAGGTCTTCTGCCTTCATCGTTTGCTGTAGAAGTCGTTGTTATTGCTGAGAGTTTCCCCTTATAGTCACTTGTTTTTCTCTTGTCGCTCTAAGAATTTTTCTTTGTTTTTGGGTGTCTAGCATTTTACTTGATGTGGCGTGGAAATTTTTTCTGATCTTGTCTATTTGGGTTCTGTGCTTCTTGTATTGGTATTGGTTGTCCTTTTTTAGTTTGGGGGAAGTTTTCATCTATTATTCTGTGAAGATCTGATCAATACCTTTCTCTGGGATTCTTCTCCTTCTCTATTCCTATGATGCGGAGGTTTGATCTTTCATAGTGTCCCACAGCTCCTGGTTGTTCTGTTTTGGTGTATTTTTAATTTTCATAATCTTCCCTTGAGGTTTTTAGTTGTTCTGTGTTATCCTCCAGGTTGATATTCTTTGTTCTGCTTCCTCCATTCTGCTTCTGAGGCTTTTTTCATTTCTTTCCTCTTGAATGGATGAGTGTTTGATTTCCTTTTTCCTTTCCCTCTTCTGATCTTTAGTGTTTCTATTTCTTTTTGGTGCTTCTCGATCTCTTTTGTAGCTCTTTTGTTTGCTGGTTGGTTTCTTTTTCTTTTTCAGCATGGGATCTTTTCAGTGTTTCTACTTCCTTCCGGAGCTTGTCATTCTGCCTTGCCTTGCCTTGCCTTGCCTTGCCTTGCCTTGCCTTGCCTTGCCTTGCCTTGCCTTGCCTTGCCTTGCCTTGCCTTGCCTTGCCTTGCCTTGCCTTGCCTTGCCTTGCCTTGCCTTGCCTTGCCTTGCCTTGCCTGGGGTCCTTTCCAGGGACATAGGCTTAGGTCACAGGGACCTTCTCTTATGGGGTTGCAAGAATACCATGCCTCTTCCTTGAGAAGCTCATTTATAAGAAGTGTCAATCTATTCCCAAGGGCTGTCTTCATCTAATATGCTGAGCCCAGGCTGAAGGAGACACTCCTGGGCTCCTTCCTCTGGTCACTTTTAGCCCAGAAGTGGGGCTGGTCCCTGTATCCTGGAGTCTTAGGAGAGCCATTAGGTGGATAGGCAGACAGAACTTGATTGTAATGGGGCTGGGGAAAAATGATCCTCGTCCTTTGTGCCTTTCAGACCTGTGGCCCCTGGGACACTGGTATCAGTGTGAGGGAGGAAGTGGGGAACTGGAGTCCTGCCCTAGGGTCAGTGGGGTACCCACAGCTCAAAGCCCAGTCTCCATTCTACCCTGGGAGCCATGCCAAAGGCCCCAGCAAGAGGAGGGCCCAGGGCCTGCACTTCTAGGGCTCACCTTACCTTTCCCAGTAGGGCTCAAAAGAGCATCTTCTGGGGATAGTAGATTAGGAAAGCAGACTCCCAAATCCTCCTCATGCTAGGCCTCAGCTGAGGCTGAAGGACAGATAGCCCTAGGCCAGTGCAAATGCCAAGCAGTCCCCAGCTGCTCCTGGCTCAGGGCTTTATCACCATGGAGACAGCTGGGGAAGCAGGCCCACCCTCACCTTCCGTGGTGTTTAGCAGTTTTGACAGCTACCCCTCCACTCATACTACACAGATGATGATGTTTTTTTCCCCCAGTCTGGAGTCTTGCACACAGTAGGTCCAAGCTTTTTGCTATCCATGCCACCTCCCACCTGCATTCAGTGCTCCACATATGTGGAGATGGCCTGAGGGGTTACTCCTAGACAGGGCATTTGAAGGCCACTTTGGAGGACATCTGTACAAGGGGTAGAAGGAACAGATCAGAGAGTGCCAGTTGTTAGGAGAGGGGCTTTGTAGGCAGAGGTTCCCCTGGGTTGGCCCAGGCATACAGGAAGAACGGCCTTAAAGTGCTTCATCATAGCATCCTCTTTCCTTTTGGCTAGTATCTGTTTCTCAGGATTTCTCCATCCCCATCTCTCAGGCCCTTCCTTCTTTATTTGGAGGTCCAGTGTCGTGAGGGGCAGGAGCTAGCTGACTTCCTCGATGCAGCTGCTCCTTGGGGAGGCCTTTGCTGGGGCAGGGACTGGAGAGTAGATTTCTTGGTCCATTCTTTAGTCCTCATACCTCCTGGGCAATGTTCTCTAGTTGTCCCTGGACAAACCTTCCCTCGATTCTGAAGTGAATGGTGGCTGCTGGCGGGTACACTATTTAGGTCTTTTTGTTCTACCCTTAGCTCCTTACCCTGGGGCTGAATGGCCCTTAATGGATATGGGGGTGGGGACCAGTGGCTTTGTGGGAGTGCAGGGAACTGAGGCTAATGTAGGGTGGGGAGGGGAGTACATGGCCAGCTGCTAACCTCTCCTGCTCTCTTCCACACTGCATATTCCCCTGGCCTGTGCAGTGTGGAAGAGACTACACATTGTAGTCCTGGTCAGGTCAAAGGGCAGAGAGCATCTGAATGGGCCTCCTGAGCCCGGGTGGCTGTATTATTCATGAGTTCCTGAGCTGCTGGCAGAGAGACCCTCTCCTGGGAAGAAGGTACAGTGGGAATGTGTGGTAGTTGGCTAACTAGTACTCCCTTGTCATGGCCACAGGAGCTGATACAACAAGTGACACAAGTTCTGTAAGCCCGGAGGTGAGCCTTGGCAGCCGGGAGACTTCAGCCACCACCCTATCTCCTGGAGCAAGCACCCGTGGCTGGGATGATGGTGACAACCGCAGCGAGCACAGCTACAGCGAATCTGGTGCCAGCGGTTCCTCCTTTGAGGAGCTGGACCTTGAGGGCGAGGGGCCCTTGGGGGAACCACACCTGGGCCCTGAACCCAAGCTTCTGGGGGCCAGTCGGGAGCCTAGCACCCCTGAGAGGGGTGAGGAGTAGCCATAGCCTTCACCCTCTCATGGTGCATTTGTTAAGGAACTGAGCAAACTCTCCAGCCCTCTTTTTCCTTCACCTCCCCAGCCTGGCCTGGGAATACCAGGGACCTGACTTCTACACCAGACCTCTAGTAAACCTTCTCACTGCCCTTTTGGCTCCCAGGGTCAAAGAAGCTAGAAACTGTTATCTGCACCAGCCTCCTGGGCTGCCAACTTTTTAAAACTCATATTGAAGCTTCCAGAACCCAGAATAAAGTGAATTACTTTCTTGTTTCACCTGGATTTGAGCTATGCATTTGTTCTATCTTGGAGAGCCCTGTGCAAGTAGACTGGGAATAGATAGCCCCCAAACACAAAGCAAGCAGGACATGACCAAGTACCCTGGAGAGGGATATTGGAAGCCCTTCATTTCCTGCTCTGTCACCCCAATGGACAGTCCTCTGCATTGCAGCAGCCCCAGGGGCTCTCCAGGCTGCCGAGGAGCAGAGCAAGGAGTGTCCTCCAAGGGCTCAGGAGTCGGGTCTCAGCAGTCCCTTGTGTCTGTGGCTCCAATAACTGTGCTCATGCTGAGATCTCCCCAGCAGGTGGAGACATCCCTGCTGGGCCTGCTAGTGCCTTTGTTCCTATGTGTGCATGTCTACTATGGATAAAGCAGTGATTGAACTTCAGGACGTTACTGTGATTGTGCATGGCTGTATGTGTGTGGACAGCTGTGTGGTTGCTGTATGTGCGTGTGTTGCTGCATGTTCTGTGTACATAGGGTTGCATTTATAGGGATGTGTGAGGCTGGCCAGATGGAGACATAGGAGGGCTTTCTCCATATATAGTTACCTGTGTGGCTTTGTTACATGTATGTGTAGTTGTATGTTTATATGTAAAGCTATGTGTTTTAATATATAAGCCATGGGTATAGCTGTGTGTTCATGATTATAACTGTTGGGGGTGGGCATGTCAAGATAGTTGTTTGTGTGGCTGTGCATACTACAACATGTGGCCATGTCTGTATGTGTAGTTGTATGTATATGGCTGTGTCCACATGGACTTTTGAGTGTTGTCCCTGTGTATAGTTATGTATCATTGCTAAGCTTGCCTATATAGCTGGTTGGTTGGTTGGTTTGGTTGGTTGGTTGGTTGGTTGGTTTTGTTGTTTTGTTTTGTTTTTTTGAGATAGGTTCTCCCTTTTAGTCCCAGCTGGCCTGGAGCTCACTATGTAGACCAGGCTGGCCTTGAACTCACAGAGATATGCCTGCCTCTGCCCCCAGAGTGCTGGGATTAAATGCATGCACCAGCACACCCCCCTGGCCATTCTTAACCAGTTTCATCTACTGAGGACAAGGTCAGATCTTGCTAGGCTGGGCTTCTCTTTGGAGCACAAGGTAATTTTCCTCTATATTGAGCTTCCTCTTTACTGGACACTGGCTAGGGATCTACTGGTGGATCTTCAAGACCTCCCTACACAGGACACCTGGTGACTCACAATTGCAGAACATTTTTTTTTTCGGTCTTTTTGAGACAGGGTCTCCCTGTAGCCCCAACTGTCCTGGAACTCACATTGTAGATCAGGCTGACCTTGAACTCACAAACATTCGCCTGCCTCTGCCTCCCACGTGCTAGGATTAAAGGCGTGCGCCCCCACGCCCGGGTATTGCAGAACATTTTAAGAGATGTTCACACACACACACACCCTGGAAAAAATCCCCTGGGACCAATTGACCTCAGAGGGCAAGGAACAAAATTGTTCCTTAAATCCCTTGGCCAAATTGATATGGGCCTTAGGTATGGGCATTAAGCATCCAAAAAAGTTAAGTTACGCCAATCTGGTACTTTTAATTACTGTATCATATTTAAATAAAGCCTGAAAAAAGCCTTGTATAAACATTGACTGGAAGAAATTTAGCACCATAGGATAAGCAGGCAAAGCTTATAAGAGAAATTTAAACAATTTTAGGCATATCTTAAATATAAATGATTTACTACAAACATAACTAGTCTCTTTACTTTCCCAAACCCCATATCCTGGTTTGTAGTTTTCCAATAATAGGAAACAGACCAGAATTAAGCTGAAAAAATTTACCAAGTCCATCCAAACTCTCTCCTTCTGGGGTGCATGCCACTAGTTCAGGGACGTAAACCCAGCTTCTCTTGAGTCAAGTTATCTTAAAATGGGCAAAACAGATATCAGAAGTAACACTTGCATAATGGACAGAGACCAAAAAATATCTTTCATAGTCAAAGGTAACCCATTATTTGTCTATGCTTCTTGTGATGGTTAATCCTGGGTGTCAACTTGACTGGACTAAGGAACAAATAAGAGAAAAAGGGTCTTCTGATTGGACCACCTCAACCCAATGGCCCACCCCAAATGTGGGCATTACCTTCTGCCGGCAGGCAGTATTTAAGGCCAAGACAGAGAGAGCTGGTCCCTTTTTCTCCTGCGGCTTGCCTCTCTCATCTGGTGAGTTTGCCTTGCTGCTGTGATTAACCTTTCGGATCCCAGCGTGTACTGAGACCAGCAGATCTCCCGAAATCCATTCGGGCCTTCAGCACTAGATTGGGACTACTGAGACATCCAGCCTTGCAGACTGAGCAGTTCCCTGGATTCTTGGCCTTTCCAGTGTGGTGCAGCTACTGTTGGACTCCTTGAACTCTGTCACGTGAGCAAATCAATAAATTGTATATAGCTATATATTCGTCCTGTTGCTTCTGTTTCTTTAGAGAACCCTGACTAATACAGATTTTGGTACCAGGAGTGGTTCTAGAGAAACAGAATTGAAAGGATGAATTTCTTTAGTGGGCTTGGTAGTCTCTGGAGCCAGCTCTCCAACCCAATGAAGCCTAGAGTTACTGAACAGGGGCGTCCTGGTGGGCATGAAGAGGTTAATGATAATCCTTGGTGCGACTATTTGCACTGTCACATGTATGAAGATAGATCCATTTTGACCTCTACCTACGTCGCCTCTTTGTGGAGAAGCAAGGAAGTTTAGCAACCTATATATAAAAAAGTTTCGAGAAATTGCAAGAAAAAATAAGGAAAATAATGGGAGGGCCTTGGGCCTTGCTGCTCCTAGCATGTCTGGATAAAGTGATAGTGGAAGATAGGAGCTCAGTGATAAAATGACCAGCTCCAGATTTGAAAACAACAGTTTAAAAGTTCCCAAGTGTGCCCTAGAGGAGAGTCTTCTCTCCAGCAGCCAAAACTAAAGCTGCAGAAAGTCAAGCTGGAGCCATTATTATATGTTTGGTTGATTTACAACGCAAATTTAAATTCCCAGCTACGAAAAGTGTCAGCAGTTAAAGAGGCAACTGTTGGGGAAAGAGTGGGATCCTGTAACTTGGGATGAGATGTGTGGGAGAAGCCGGCGATGTGTGGATGAGGGTTTTGAACCCTTGGATTCTGACGGATTTTCTTTATTTGAGGAATTAACCTCCCCACACTCAGCAGAGAACCCACACCCTGCATATCCCTCCTCCCAACCTTCCCTGAGGAAACTTAATCCCCCCTCCCAAGTGGGAAGCTAATGTCCCTCAGGGCCCATCAATTGTTCCCTCTAGACCTATAACCAGATTGAAGTGTAAGCAAGCCCCTCAATGTGAGATAGAAGGTGTGGTCCATGATGAGGTGTGCTACACCACTAAGGAAATTAATTAGTTTGCTGATTCATTCCGGAAGAAGCCTAAAGAATGTATGTGGGAATGGGATTTTAAGGGTGTGGGTAATGGTGGAAGGAATATAAAATTGGATCATACTGAGTTTATCGATATGAAACCACTGGTAGAATTCTAGGTTTAACATGGAAACTAGAGCAGTTAAAAAAGGTATTAAAACTTTATTTGAATGGTAGGCTGACATATTTATTAAAAAATGGCTTACTAACAGTGAGTTAGAGAATCCTGATATTCCTTAGCTTAGCATTGATGAAGGGATTGTGAGAATCAGGCAGATAGGCATGCTCAAGTGGAGTTTGAAGTGTAAAACCACATTCTTCACAATGTGAGTACCCAGAGGACATGCCTTTTACTGAGTTTGTAAGATGGAATGTACTGAGAGAGAAACCAGAATATTTGAAGAGCTTAGTTTTTGCTCTATTGCTTGATGCCAGAAATCTTAACAGTTATGAGAATGTTTGCCACTTGCATAACTTGAAGTGTACACGTATAGGTTAAAGACTCCAGGGTAGGCCCGCAGGTGGCAGCCAACGGAGAGTTCCTGAAGGACCAGAATGGGCCGAAGTTATCGTAAATATCATAATGGGTGGCAAAGCAAAACAATACCTATAAAGGCATGACCCAAAATGATCTATGGAACTGGCTAATTAATCAATCATGGCATTCCCAGGAAACAAATACATAAAAAGCCTACAAAGTTTTTATTTAATCTGTACAAGCAGAGCTCTAGTAGAAATGACGTTGAGGAGAGTCAACATTGGAATTTCAGGAAGTAGTGAATCCCACCGCAGTATGAGCTAGCAGTTCAAGACTTAACAGTTCATCCAGACACAGCAAGCCCATTGCAATGAAGGGGTGACCGGGTGTTCCAATGAGGAAGGAAACCTTGTCACAATGACCAAGGAGTTAGCTGTTTGCCCTTCCTCCTGTTCCTTCCCCCAGAGGGACCTGAGGCCTTTTTATTAGGGTAACTGTACACTGGGGAAAAGGAAAAAATCAGACTTTTCGAGGCCTAATGGATACTGGTTCTGAGTTGGCACTGAATCCCACCAGGAGACCATTAAAAGAATTGTTGCCCTACAGTTAAAGTAGGGGCCTACGGAGGTCAGGTGATAAATGGAATTTTTGCTGAAGTCCGAATCACAGTGGGCCCAGTGGGCCCTAGAACTCATCCTGTGGTTATTTTCCCCAGTCCCAGAATGTATATTGGGATAGATATAATTAGGAATTGGCAGAATTCCCACATTTGTTCCCTGACCTGTTGAGTGAGGGCAATTATGATTGGAAAGGCCAAATGGGAACCATTGGTGTTGCCTCTACTGTGGAAAATAGTGAACCAAAAAACAGTAATATTGATCCCTGGAGGGATTGCAATGAGATTAGTGCACCATCAAGGATGAGAAGATGCACGGTGGTGATATCCCTACCGCTCACCATGTCTCCATTTTACTCTCCAATTTGGCCTGTGCAAAAGACAATGGATCATGGAGAATGACAACTGACTACCGAAAACTCACCCAAGTAGTGACACAAATTTCAGCGCGCCAGCGCTGTAACAGAATTGTAGGTTCCTTACTCGCCGTGTGAGCAGATTAATTTGTGTCCTGGTACATGGTATGCAGTTATTGATCTGTCCAATGCTTTCTTCTCAATAACGGTTCATAAGGACCACCAGAAGAATTTGCTTTCAGCTGGCAAGGCAACAGTATACCTTTACTCTCTTAACTCAGGGGTATGTTAACTCTCCACCGTTGTGCCATAACTTAGTTAGAAGGGATCTTGATCACATGACTCTTCCACAAAAATATCACACTTGGTCCACTATATTGAATGATGTTAATGGCTGGATTGACCCGAGTGAAACAGGAAGGTAGCGAGAGTCTAAGACTTGTTGGTAAAAGCATAATCTCGCAAAGTGAGAGGATGGGAAATAAGTCCAATTAAAATTCAAGGGCTATCTACCTTTGTGAAGTTTCTAGGAGTTAAGTGGTGTGGAGCATGCAGAGACCTTCCTTCTAAGGTAAAGAATAAGTTGTTACACCTGGCCCCTCCCTCACCAAGAAAGAAGCACAACATCTGGTGGGCCTTTTTGGATTCTGGAGGCAGCTCCAGAATTCCTCATCTGGGTGTGTTACTACAACCCATATATCAGGTGACTCGTAAGGCAGCAAACTTGGAGTGGGGCTTGGAACAGGAAAAGGCTGTTCAATAGGTCCAGGCTGCAGTGCAGGCTGATCTGCCCCCTAGGGCCATATGACCCAGCAGAATGGTGCTTGAGGTTTCAGTGGCAGATAGAGATGCTCTCTGGAGTCTTTGGCAGGCCTGGCGGGTAGCGGCTGGTGATACGCTCCCGGCTCGCGCTGACCATAGGGGAATCACATGGGAGGCCTTGGGGATTTTGGAGCAAGGCATCTGCCTTCATCTGCATAACAACTTTCCCGTTTTGATAGACAAGTCTTAACGCCTGCCTATTGGGATGCCTTAAAGTGGAAAACTGAAACATTGTCAATGGCCACCAAGTCACTATGGCGATCATGAGCTGGCCCATCATGAGCTGGTGTGGTTACCGCTGCCCACCATAGCCAAAAGTAGCGCAACGTCACACACGACCAGTCCAGTGGAGATGGAAGTGTACAGTACGTGACAGGGCCAGAGGGCAGGGGCCCTGACGGGCACAATGCAAGTTACATGACAGGAAAATTGCACGCCAATGTGCCTAATGGGTTCCACTGCCGTTACACATGCTCCTGTGCTTAAGCATCGGCACCTACTGGCTTCCATGGGGTGGTGCCCTATGATCAGTTGACAGGAAGAGAAGACTAGGGCTTGTTTACTGATGGTTCTGTATGCTATGCAGGCACTACCCAGAGATGGACAGCTGTAGCATAACAGCCAATGTTCTGAAACACGATCACTAGAATGGAACACTGGTGAATGGGAAAAGTCTCAACAGTGGGCATAACTCTCGGGCAGTGCACAGTCGAATGGGCTTGTGGCATTTTGCCGAAGGGAGAAATGGCCAAGAGGTTACGGATTATACACTGATGTTCATGGGGCTAGCCATGGTTTGGCTGGTGGGTCAGGACTTGGGAAGGAAGCCATGGAACTGAAATTGGTGAGAAAGACAGGTTTGGGGAAAAGAAGTGTGTGGATAGATCTCTCTGAATGGTCAAAGGAAGTGAAGATACTTGTGTCTCATGTAAAATGCTCATCAAAAGGTGAACTCAGCAGAGGATGAGTTTAAATAATCTATGGTTAGATACGTCGGGATGCCTCGTTCTGTGGATAGTCAGACTCCTTCTCCAGCCAGCCTAATCTTCGTGTGTTTGCTCAAATGGGCCCATGAAACAATGTGGTCATGGTGGCAGAGATGAGGGTTATGCATGGGCTCGACAGGATGTATTTCCACTCACCAAGGCTGATATGTCTACAGCTGCTGCTGAGTGCAGATTTGCCAACAGCAGAAATGCAAAGCGAGCCCCCAATATGGTGCTATTCTCTGGGGTGACCAGCCAGCACCTGGTGGCAGGTTGACTAAATTGTTCCACTTCCATCATGGAGGAGACAACGTTTTGTCCCTTACAGGAATGGATACTTATTTTGGTTATGGGTTTGTCTTTCCTGCACGTAAAGCTTCTGCCAAAACTACCATAAAGGGACTTACACAATGCCTTAAACACCATCATGGTATTCCTCCGACAGCTGCACTACCCAGTAGGATTACAGGCTGCATTGCTTTCTGAAGCGCAAGGAACATCACTGTCGACACCAAAGAAGTGTGACAGTGAGCCCATGGTCATGGCATCTACTGGTATTACCATGTTCCCAACCATCCAGAAGCAGATGGCTTGATGGAATGATGGAGTGGCCTCTTGAAGACATAGTTTCAGTGCCAATTAGGTAGCAAATACCCTGGAGGTCTGGGGAAAGGTTCTCCAGCAGGCAGTATTTGCTTTGAATCAGCGTCCACTATATGGAACTGTTTCTCCCAAAGCCAGAATTCATGGGTTCAGGAACCAAGGGGTGGAAGTTGGAGTGATTCCACTTATTATCACCCCTAGTGACCCAGTGGGAAAATTCTTGCTTCCTGTACCCACGACTTTACGTTCTGCTGGTCTAGAACTTTTGGCTCCAAATGGGGGGAGTGCTTTTGCCAAAAGATACAGCAAACGCTCCATTGAACTGGAAGCTAAGACTTCCACCTGGCGACTTTTGGGCTTCTACTGCCTTTTAGCCAACAGGCTAAGGAAGAAATAACAGTATTAGGAGGAGCGATTGACCCAGACTACCAGGAGGAAATCGGACTTTTTCTCCACAATGAGGGGCAAGGAATATTATGTTTGGAAGGCAGGAGATTCCTTAGGGTATCTTTTGGTGCTACCATGTTCTATGTTTAAGGTCAATGGGAAACTCCCAACAACCCAAACCAGACAAATGGAAAACAAATGGCCCAGACCATACAAGGATGAAGATATGGGTCACTCTTCCAGGGAAAGATCCAAGACGACCATGCAGAGGTGTTGCTGATGGGGGGGAAATCAGCAAATGGGTTGTAGAAGAAAGCCGTATACATTGAAATACCAGGCTGGAGGCCATGGGCAAAGTTGCCAGAAACATGGATTAATAATAGACTATTGAAGCTTTTGTCCTATTTGTTATACGAATATGCTCGTTGCATATATATACATGTATAGTATGTATAATATGTATATATATATACTATCGGATGTGGTGTGGTGGTGTGTGTGTATATATATATATACTTATATTAAGCAGATATTTGTATTGTTCCCTTTTGAATGTGCAAGTGAGATAATTGTTAAGTGTTATCATACTTGGGTTATTGGATACTGAAGGACTAAGTATCCCTCAAGGACATTACCACCTAATCCAAGATATAATGCTTTGCCATTGCACATGAGACACTTATAAAACATGTTAGGTGGAATGTATTGACCCATCCCCATTGTTTGTAACTTGAATCGATCTTAAGGCAATAACATAGGAGAGGACTATTTGATCTTGGGTGTCAAGTGGACAAGGGGTGGACTGTGACGGAGGCTTTAGTCGCTCGGTGTCGGAAGCTTGACTAAGGAAAATAAGAGAAGAAGAAGAGGTCTTCTGATTGGACCAGGTGCCTCAACCCCTCAACCGTGGCCTTGAAATACTGCCTGCCGGGTAGATGAGAGGCTAAATGCCCAACATTGTGGGGTGGGCCATTACTGTCAACACCAGGTATGCCCCCAAATGTGGGCATATACCTCCTGCCGGCAGGCAAGTTGATTAAGGGCATATCAAAGGCAGACAGAGGCGTGGATGCGCGCGGCTTGTTTCTCCTTGCGGCGGTGCATCTCTCAATCTGTGGTGAGTATGACTTGCTAGTTATGGAGTGATTAACCCTTTCGATGCCAGCATGTAACTGAAGACCAGCAGAATCTCCCCGATAAATCCATTCGGGCCTCAGCAACTTAGATTGGTGGACTACTGAGGACATTCGCGGCCTTGCGACTGAACAGTGTTCCCTGGATTCTTGCCTCATCCAGTGTGGTGAGCTACTGTTGGACTCCTGTTGAACTCTGTCACTGTGATGCAAATAGATAAATTTGTATATAGTTATATATTTGTCTTGAGTGCTTCGTTTCTTTAGAGAACGCCTGATCCTAAATAACAACTCCTTATAAGTCCCAAATCTCAACTGAATAAGTCCAGTAAAGCGTAGGAATATGACTGGAACAAGATCCACAACGTGTATGCTATAAGAAACCCAGCTTTATAGAAGCGCATAATGCAGAGACGTACTGGCCTTAATGTGCGCGTTGGCTCAGCCTACCATGTGGTTCAATCCTCCTAGGGAGAACATTTAACCACTGTCAATCCAGTATAAGTATTCTTCCTTTTTCGTACTGAACCTATTGCAAGTATTTATGTCATGTCCACAGCCAACATGATCACTGTGGAGAGCAGTGGTGGCGATAGGGTCCCAGGAATGGCGCCCGAAGACTTTAGCGCAAGTCTTATGAAACTAACACCATGGTTCCCAGCCCTGTTACCTCTTAAGTAAGCCACGTCCACTGGGTCATTCGATGATGCTGGTGCAGTGCAACCTTGTATCACAAGATCAGGCCCAGATGGTGATACCAATGAGACTGAGGGCCCTATTGGTGACGTAACCACTGGGCTGGGAAGTGCGTGGACATAAATTAGGAGACTTCTAAATAGTAGGAGGACTGTTCGTGGTCCCTTGGGGAGTAGAGAAAGCTTGAAATAAGCAAGAACAAGAAGAAGGCAGGAGAAAAGGGTAGAGAGTAAATGAAATGCTCAGTTAAAAGGTCCTGAATAAACCACTTTGAGAAGAACCAGCTAGAAGTGCTTTGTTTCCCTGGCTGGATTATCAATAGCAAGTGTTGTCCCTGTGGGGGAGAACAAGTGCTCCCTACGTAGCAACCCATAAAAACCGTGTAGAGTGATCCCTAACACAGTCCCGTGGGGCTCGGCTCTGGCCAACCAAAGATCTTTCCAGATTTTTCAGAAAATCACCACTAACTAAGCCTGCAAAGAGTATGCGCTGTCTATGCTGCCGGCCAAAGATGTCCACCTATGTGGAGTCAAAATTCCACACACAAATACAACACATCGAAAGGCTTTTGATTCTATTTTGTTAATCCTTGTAATAGGCATAGGGATACCATCGTTTCGTTTCTTAGATGCATTATATCCTTGTATGTATTTTTAGCCCGCTCCTTGTCACCTTAGGGATATCTGACCTTTAAATATTAAAAAAAAAAAAAAAAAAAAAAAAAACCTGGGCCTAGTGGTGCACATTCTTTAATCCCAGCGCTCTAGAGCAGAATCAGGCGATCTGCTGTGTGTTCAACGCCAGCTGCGGCTCACAGGGAAGACCCTAGTCCTCGGAAAAAAAAAAAAAAATGGAATTGTGTCAAAAGAAGACAATAGTTTGAAATGACCAATTAGTCATAGATTAGATATAGATTAGATAGCTGATGCAATTGGCTATAGTAGGTTTAAACACATAAATATAGAAAAAGTGTAAACATTTGTAATAGTACCCAGAAAAAAAAGCACCCAACATTATAGTTACCGGGTGTGGTGGCATATGCCTTTAATCCTAGCACTCCGGAGACAGGTGGGCATATCTCTATGAGTTTGAGACTGTTCTGGTCTCCATAGTGAGTTCCAAGCTAGAGAGATTTGGTTATTTTGTTTTTTCAGTCTTGAAGACTGAATTTTGAGTCTCACTCATGCTAGCCTTGAAAAGCAAGTGCTTTTCTGCTGAGCTATATATATCCTTTGTCTATTTGGAGGTTTGTCAACACTGGGATAGAGAAACAAATACTGACTATACAGAAACAATCATACAAATCCAGTTATGTCTATTCCATTTTATAGAAATAATAAAAAGATAAGAAATAGACATTTGCTGAAGATTTTAGAGGCTTAGGGGACATTAAAGCCAAATGAAGTGTGTGGGTCTTTGAACAAATTAGTTTTCAAAGATATATTGGAGATTTCTGCCTCTGGCCAAGCTGGAATAGCAAAGACCATATTTACCTTTCAATGGCATGAAACAAACCCACAAAAACTATGAGAGACACTGTTTTTAAGACGCTGGGGGGGGGGGTGTTTTTTTTTTTTCTATGTGTATGAATTGTAGGTTTGTGCACCTGTGTCGTGCAATGCTGCGGAGGTCATAAGAGGGCATCGGATTCCCCTGGAACTGGAGTTAAAGACAGTTCTCAGCCACCATGTGGGTGCTGGGGATCAAATCCGGGTCCTTTGTAAGAGCAGTCGGCACTCTTAACCACTAGGCCATCTCTCCAGTCCCCAAAACACTGTTTTTAAGGCACTGGCCATGGGTCAGTGCAAGATGATGACTCCTGCAATCAAAAACAAGAGGTAAGGCCCACAGTTGCCCCCCAAATGCCTTGACTTTCTAGGTTATGACACCAGGAACAAATGCTAAAGGAGAGTTCAGAGGACTCTGAGTTGACTTGGAACAGTGAGTCCAGGGAAACCAGAGCAACTAGAGTACACAGCGCAGAGCACAAGAGAGAACAGGGAACCCAAGATGTCTTCTGAAGATCTCGAGTATTCCACTAGAGACTGGTTGACAAAAGCATTTAAGCAAAAAACAGAAGACTGAGAATTAAAGGGACTAGAGGGGTTATAGAGATGGCTCAACCAGTAGAAGCACTTGCCATCAAGCCTAATGATCTGAATTTGATCCCAGGACCCAACTCCCATGAGTTATCCTCTGACTTCTACATTTGACTCCCCTCAAATAAAAATACAAATTTAAAATATATAATAGGAGGAATAGTATGTATTGATCACATAATAGTAACAAAAGTGCTTTTGCTACCAGCATGAGGTATATAAGGACAACCCCCACCCTATCTCAAGAGAAAAAAGAAAAAGAATTAGCTTTTAATACTTCTAGATGCTGGGCATATATATAAATATTCATATGGTATTTTTAATACTTCTAGGTGCTGGGAATATATATAAGTATTCATAAAGTATTTTTTTCTACTTCTGTGTATGTTTAAATTGGGAAGGGCAGCCGGGCGTGGTGGCGCACGCCTTTAATCCTAGCACTTGGGAGGCAGGGGCAGGTGGATCTTTGTGAGTTCAAGGCCAGCCTGGTCTACAAAGTGACTTCCAGGACAGCTGGGGCTACAGGGAGACCCTGTCTCAAAAAAAAAAAAAAAATGGAATTGTGTCAAAAGAAGACAATAGTTTGAAATGACCAATTAGTCATAGATTAGATATAGATTAGATAGCTGATGCAATTGGCTATAGTAGGTTTAAACACATAAATATAGAAAAAGTGTAAACATTTGTAATAGTACCCAGAAAAAAAAGCACCCAACATTATAGTTACCGGGTGTGGTGGCATATGCCTTTAATCCTAGCACTCCGGAGACAGGTGGGCATATCTCTATGAGTTTGAGACTGTTCTGGTCTCCATAGTGAGTTCCAAGCTAGAGAGATTTGGTTATTTTGTTTTTTCAGTCTTGAAGACTGAATTTTGAGTCTCACTCATGCTAGCCTTGAAAAGCAAGTGCTTTTCTGCTGAGCTATATATATCCTTTGTCTATTTGGAGGTTTGTCAACACTGGGATAGAGAAACAAATACTGACTATACAGAAACAATCATACAAATCCAGTTATGTCTATTCCATTTTATAGAAATAATAAAAAGATAAGAAATAGACATTTGCTGAAGATTTTAGAGGCTTAGGGGACATTAAAGCCAAATGAAGTGTGTGGGTCTTTGAACAAATTAGTTTTCAAAGATATATTGGAGATTTCTGCCTCTGGCCAAGCTGGAATAGCAAAGACCATATTTACCTTTCAATGGCATGAAACAAACCCACAAAAACTATGAGAGACACTGTTTTTAAGACGCTGGGGGGGGGGGTGTTTTTTTTTTTT
>VZQC01002907.1:3417635-3517866 GCA_009823505.1 Rhizomys pruinosus
GAGCTCATGCATTCTGCCAAACATGCTTTTCATCTCTTTCTCAGTCTTTCTCAAAATTCTCCATGTGGAAGTTGACTGTTTTGAGCAGAAGTTCACCGTTTCAGTCAGTTCTTTGATGCAGTCCTTTTGTTGTTGTTGTTGTTGTTGTTGTTGTTTCCAATATGCATCACTCCCAACTACTTGGACAAAAGCTCAAGGGGCCGTGTACAAAAAATACTTACAACTAGGTAATTGGCACTAGCATCCACAGATGAGGGATACCATTCGTCATTTGTTTTTCTGGGACTGTGTTACTTCACTTAACCTAATATCTTCTAGTTCCATCCATTTACTTGCGAAACTCATGATGTCATCTTTCTTTACTGCTGCATAGAACTCCATTGTGTAGATGTACCACATTTTCTCTATCCATTCGTCAGTTGAGGGGCACTTGGGTTGGTTCCAGCTCCTTCCTTGCTATTGTGAAGAGAGCTGCAATAAACATGCCTGTGCATGTATCTCTGCGGTAAGATGAGTCTTGTGGGTACATGCCCAGGAGAGGTATGGCTGGGTCAGGTGGCAGGTTCATTCCAAGTCTTCCAAAGGTTCTCCCCACTGCTTTCCATAGTGGCTGTATGAGTTTACATTCCCACCAGCAGTGGATGAGTGCTCCTCTTTCCCCACAACCTCTCCAGCACTTGGTGTCATTTGTTTTCTTGATCCTAGCCAGTCTTATTGGAGTAAGATGATATCTTAGAGTGGTGGCACACACCTTTAATCCCAGCACTTGGGAGGCAGAGGCAGATCTTTGTGACTTCAAGGCCAGCCTGGTCTACAGAGTGAGTTCTGGGACAGCTGGGGCTACAGGGAGACCCTGTCTCAAAAAGACCAAAATAAAAAAAAGGTTTTAATAAAAACAAACAAACAAAAAAACAAAATCCAGGGGCTGGAGAGATGGTTAAGAGAGCTGACTGCTCTTGCAGAGGACTCGGGTTTGATTCCCAGCACCCACATGGTGACTAAGAACCGTCTTTAACTCCAGTTCCAGGGGAATCTGATGCCCTCTTCTGACCGCAGCATTGCACCACACGGGCGCACCAACCTACATGCAGACAGTACACTCATACACATAAATAATAGGTAAATAAAAAAAATTTTAAATTTTAAAAAAGATCTTTAAAAAATCCAATTTTGGGGGCTGGAGAGATGGCCTAGAGGTTAAGAGTGCTGACTGCCCTTGCAGAGGACCCAGGTACGATCCCCAGCACCCACATGGTGGCAAAGTTTTAAGTGGCGCAGTCGTGGGAGGATCTCTTGAGGTTGAGGACCCCTGGTCTACATGGCCTTTCCAGGCCAACCATGGTTACATACAGTGGGATTACTACAGTGGGATTCTGTAGAAAGGAAAGGGGAGGGGAGGGGAGGTAAATGAAAAGGGAAAGGGAAAAGGAAGAAAGGAAAGACAAGAGAAAGAGGAACCCACACACAACACCCAAGTAAAACAACCCAAGGGCTCATTATCAGTCATCTATCCAAGAATTGGTATACCCCTTACAACAAAGCAAGATGAGTATTGAACATTAATAAGAAAACATGTTATCTTATTAAATAACAGTGGGCAAGGATTGACCAAAAATATATAGCTATTTAGGCAGGCTATGGATCCATGGTTACAGGTAAGAGCTGTTGAAGGCTAAGCAGCTAATGTAGTAAAAAGCAGAATGGGAAAAAGGGTGATTGAGATTGAGATTCAAGTCCATATGGATGCTCTTCCAAGGAAGGCATGCTGAGCAGAGGCCATTCCAGAGTGAGTAAGCTGAGGGTGCAGAACCTTAGGAAGCATAGTTCTTTTTTTTTTTTCTATGTGTATGAATGTACTGTCTGCCTGTAGGTCTGTGCACCTGTGTCGTGCAGTGCCGTGCAGTGCCGCGCAGTGCCGCGTGTGGAGGTCAGAAGAGGGTCTCGGATTCCCCTGGAACTGGAGTTCTCCTGGAATTGGAGTTACAGACAGTTCTCAGCCGCCATGTGGGTGCTGGGGATCAAACCCAGGTCCTCTGCAAGAGCAGTCGGCGCTCTTAACTGCTAGGCTATCTCTCCAGCCCAGGAAGCATAGTTCTTAATATTTGTGGTCTCAGATTCCAAGTAGATCTTACTTTAAATCACATAAGGGTACATGCATTAAGATGACCACAAGTAGACTGGTATGGTGACACACCTGTAATCCCAGCACTTGGGAGGTGGAGGCAAGAAGATCAGGAGTTTGACAAGGTCATCCTTAACTATGTAGCCAGTTGGAGACCATCCTGGGTCACATAAGATCATGTCTTAAAAAAAAAAATCAAAAAACAAACGATATAAGATCACCACAGGTACACACAGATGTACCATTGAAGTCCTAGAGCAGCATTCTGGTGTATGTTGTGAACTGTATCTTCACTAGGCTAGACAAAGCTCCCTTGCTTTCATTCTGTAGAACACAGAGTGTGACTGTGTAATTATTAAAAATCAGTGTTCTTTAGCCAGACGTGGTGGCGCACACCTTTAATCCTAGCACTTGGGAGGCAGAGGCAGGCGGATCTTTGTGAGTTCAAGGCCAGCCTGGTCTACAATAGTGAGTTCCAGGACAGCCAAAGTTATAGGGAGACCCTGTCTCAAAAAAGACCAAAAAAAAAAAAAAAAATTAGTGTTCTTTTTTATTTTATGGTCTTTTTGAGAAAAGGTCTCCTTTTAGTCCCAGCTGGCCTGGAGCTTGCTATGTATACCAGGCTGGCCTTGAACTCAGAGATCCGCCTGCCTCTGCCTCCCGAGTGCTGGGATTAAAGGTGTGCACCACCATGCCCAGCCCCCAAATTCTTTTGTTGTTGTTGTTGCCAATATTTACTAATTTGAACTAGTATTTTCTCCCAGCTTTATTTAAAGATAATTAAGAAGTGAAAAATTGAATTAATATATATTCTAAAATGAATGCCACCATCAAAATAACACACCCATCACCACTCTTAGTACTGTTTTCATGGTGGGTCTAAGGAAAGAACACTTAAAAGTCTCCCCTCTTGGCATATTTCAGATAAATAGTACCATGCTATTAGATTTATTTGTTTATTTTTATTTTTCGGTGCGTGTTTTGGTTTGGATTGGTTAGGGGTCTCTTTGAGACAGGGTCTCCCTGTAGCCACAGCTGGCCTAGAATTCACTATGTAGACAGGGTTGGTCTCATTCTCAGAGAGAGATCTGCCAGCCTCTGCCTCCTGGGTGCTAGGATTAAAGGTGTGTGCCAACATAAAAAGAGAACACTATTTGCCTTTCTGCCTCACAGAGTTCTGATCATAGAACTAAAAGCTTTGTAAACCATGCCCAGTTTATCTGTGAGTGGCTGGGATTAGCAGTATTTCTTAAACCTGTAGGAACAGAACTTACCCCTGGTGTGATAGCTAAATACCAGTGGGACTGAGCTAGAAACAAGTAGGGGAGGTACAGGTTATCATTAATATCACACCATGGGAGAAAAGCCCAAACCCTTTCAAGGAAATTAATAGATAAACCCAGAAAGGGACTGATGATCTGCTGTGTTTTCTGATGAGTGGTAGGTTTGGGAATTCTGAACAGGGTTCCCTCACTCATAGCTAAACAGGATAAGGATACCTCACTTTAGTTTTGTACTCTTAATGTTTACAAAGCTTTTATTTCTATGATCAGAACTCTGTGAGACAGAAAGGCAAATAGTGTTCTCTTTTTATGGTGGCACACACCTTTAATCCCAGCACTTGGGAGGCAGAGGCAAGCTGATCTCTGTAAATTCAAGGCCAGCGTGATCTACTTAGCAAGTTCCAGGCCAGCTGGGACTACAAGGAGACCCTATCTCAAAAAGACAAAAACAACAAAAAAGGACTCTCTTGCTCAAGGCCACATGACATGACTAATATGTTATAAAACTGGTATACTTGGGTCTCTGGTCTTCATCTTCCATGTTCAGGACTTAGGGCCACATCACATTTATGGTGGCTTATTTTGTAGAAGTGAACACTTTATCATACTTTCCTCCCTGAGAAGTACATTACATTTCTAGGGCTAGTCCTTTTTTGTCTCTGTTAAATATCAGAGCAAAAGAACACTTAGTATCCTCTGGATATAGCAGATAGCCTCATTTATCTATAAGCTTGAGTTTTGGTCTGAGAGGATCAACATCTTTGGACTGTAGTAGTAGATTTCAGATTTCTCTTAAAATTTTTGTTCTGGGGCTGGAGAGATGCCTCAGCAGTTAAGTGCACCAACTGCTCTTGCAGAGGACCCAGGTTTGATTCCGAGCACCCACATGGTAGCTAAGAACTGACTTTAAGCCAGGCATGGTGGCACACGCCTTTAATCCTAGCACTTGGGAGGCAGAGGCAGGCAGATCTCTGTGAGTTCCAGGCCAACTGGGGCTACAGGGAGACCCTGTCTCCAAAATACTAAAAAAAAAAAAGCATGTTCCTAAGTGGCTATGCTTCTGGGACAGATTAAGCCATCCTCTTAAGGAGTGAGGGAAAGAAGGGATGCGGGGGGGAGGGGGGGTGTTGCTCCTTACTGCCTACCCTCTATGTTAATAGACTGGACAGAAAACCATTGCCCGTGGCTTGATACTTTGTTGCTGTGGTTTGAATACTTGTGAGGATTAGATTTGTGAAGATTTTTCTCTCCCATATTTTAAACAGTGAAGCAATGCACTAGCTCAGTGTAAACCTGATTGTTAACAAGGATGGACTTGGGGGAGATTGCCTGATTAATGCTGCTAAGACATCCATGTTTTCTAAAATAATTGGAATAAATAGTGATTTCTTCTCCAAAAAATATAAATAAAATATGTTTCTATGGCCTGAATTTAGAATCTTCTGTACTTAACCATTTTTGGTTTTGTTTTTCAAAGATTCAGCAAATATTTGTTGAGTACTGATTACCAGCTACTGGCAAGGCACCATGAAGAAACAAAAGGCCAGTTGAGTAGGACTAAAGGGGGAGATTTGTGTTGTTTTAGTTTTGAGACAGGGTCCCACTGTGCTCAGGCTGCCCTTGATCCTCCTGCCTTAGCCTCTTGAATGTGTAATTATAGATATGACATAACACACCCAGCTAAAAGGAAGATTTAGTGGCTGGAGAGATGGCTCAGTGGTTAAGGGTACCAACTGCTTTTGCAGAGGACCCGAGTTTGATTCCCAGCACCCACATGGCAGCTAAGAACCATCTTTAACTCCAGTTCCAGGGGAATCTGACGCCCTCTTCTGACTTCCAAGGCATTGCACGACACAGGTGCACCAACCTACATGCAGACAGTACACTCATACACATAAACAAATAATAAATTTTTAAAAATTTTTAAAAGAGCCGGGCGTGGTGGCGCACATCTTTAATCCTAGCACTTGGGAGGCAGAGGCAGGCGGATCTTTGTGAGTTCAAGGCCAGCCTGGTCTACAGAGTGAGTTCCAGGACAGCTGGGGCTACAAGGAGACCCTGTCTCGAAAAGACCAAAAAAAAAAAAATTTAAATGAAGATTTAAATTTTTTCCGGTTTTTTTTTTTTTTTTTTTTTTTGCCTAAGATGTGTTGGAGCCTAGCCAAGCTGTCATCCTCATAGCCCTGTGCCTCCCAGACTGATTGATGGGATGAAGAATCAGAAGTTTCTGCCTGTCCAGATTTTACCCATTTTCTAAGATCAGCTCATAATTCAATAATTCAACTCCTTCCTTAGGCTACCCTTGCCATTCTGGCACACAGTGATTGCTTCACTTTCCAAACTAATTACCATTTATTTGACTTTAATAATAAATTGCCTTGGTAGATTTTGTTATTTCCTTTTTAAATTTTTTTTTTTTCTTTTTTTGGAGCGGGGGTTGGTTCTTTTTGAGACAGGTCTCCCTGTAGTTCCAGCTGGCCTAGAGCTTGCTATGTAACCAAGATGGCCTGAACTCACAGAGATCCACCTGCCTCTGCCTCCCAAGCGCTAGGATTAAAGGCATGTGCCAGGGGCTGGGAGGAGATGCCTAGCGGTGTTAACGCACCTGACGCTCTTCAGCGGACCCCCTGGGTTCCATCCCCCACACCCACATGGCGGCTAGATGAAGACTGAGAACCATCTGTACTCCCATTCCAGGAGAACTTCCGTTCCAGGGGGAATCCGCCCCCCTCTGCTGACCTCTCGGCATTACACGACACGGGGTGCACAAAACCTGACATGCAGACAGTTACATTTCATACAATAATACATCAAATTTACAAAAAAGTTTTTTTAAAGGCATGTGCCACCATGCCTGACAGTTTTTAACCTTAATTTATTATTATAAAACTAGTATGTATGCATTGAGAAAAAGCTATAAAAGATAAGTCAGGCAATTAAAAAAATATCAGATTTCTACCTTCTCTGTAGAGATCAACACTGAAACAATTTAGTATGAATTTTTGGGACCTTTTCAGCACATGTAAATGCATCTATAATTTTTTTAGACCCAACCCATAGGATTTGTTGGGGGTTTTGAGGCAGAATCTTGCTACATATTCGAGGATGGTATGAACTCAAATCTGTAGCTTCATAATTGTGGTCTTCCTGCCTTGGGCTTCCAAGTATTGCCTGAGGTTATAGGTACATACCACCATGCCTGGCTTTAAATCATAAAAATCATATATATTGCATAAACCATTTAGTACCATATTTTCAAAGCAGAGATTGCTACCTTTCCAGTTCAGTAACATTGTTCTGTTACAGGGAAAATCTGGGGTGGAGAGATAGCCTATCGGTTTTAAGAGCCCCGACTGCTCTTACAGAGGAACCCGGGTTGATCCCCAGCACCCAAATGGACGGCTAAAAAACCGTCTGTACACTTCCATTCCAGGAGAACTCCAGTTCCCAGGGGAATCCGACGGACCCTCTTCTGACCTCCGCCCCCCCCCCCCCCCCCCCCCTCCCGGCACGCACGGTGCCACGTGGTGCCACCCAAAACCACATGCAGACAGTACATCATACACATTCAAAAAAATAAATACAATTTAAAAAAATTAAAAAAAAAAAAACAAGAAAGAAAATCCAATTATTCAGCTTCTCTTTAAATGACCCCAGAGGCGTTTTGTCCTTTTTTTTTTTTTTTTTCCCTTTTTGCCAGACAGGGGTCTCCCTTAGCCCAAGCTGTCCTGGAGTCCCACTCTGTGGCCCAGGCTTGGCCTTGAACTCACAGGAATCAACCCCATGCCTCTGCCTTGCCTCTGCTCTCTGCCCCTGGAGCCCTCACTATGTAACCAGGCTGGGCTTGAACTCACAGAGCTCCACCTGCCTCTGCCTCTGTCCTCCCCTCTTGGCTCTGCCTCTCTGCCTCTTCTGCCTCTCTGCCTCTGTCTCTTGCTCTCTGCCTCTGCCTCTGCCTCATGCTGGGATTAAAGGGCATACACACCACACCCAGCAATGATGTCCTTTTTTAATTGGTTTACATGTCAGCTTCCTGTCCATCACCATGCATTATGTCTAGGCACTGTGTCTGGTCCCTTCAGTTTTATTCTAGAGGTCCGTCCTTTTCTTTTTTTTTTTTTTTTTTTTAAATTTTTTTTTTATTTTTGTTTTTTTTTATTTCTGTATGTGTATGAATGTACTGCCTGCATGCAAGTTTGTGCACCCGTGTCGTGCAACGCCGCGGAGGTCAGAAGAGGGTGTCGGATTCCCCTGGAACTGGAGTTCTCCTGGAATTGGAGTTTCAGACGGTTCTCAGCCGCCATGTGGGTGCTGGGGATCGAACCCGGGTCCTCTGTAAGATACTAACAACATGTTGAAAAAACTGGGCCAGTTTTCCTGTAGTCATTTCCCACTTTGGAATTAGCCTGGTTACTTTCTCATGCTCACATTTAGCTCTTTTTTTTTGGGGGGGGGTCTTTTTGAGACAGGGTCTCTATGTAGCCCCAGCTGTCCTGGAACTCACTTTGTAGACCAGGCTGGCCTAGAACTCACAGAGATCCACCTGCCTCTGCCTCCCAAGTGCTGGGATTAAAGGCATGCACCACCACGCCGGGCCCTTAGCTCATTCTTCTATTCCCTGGTTCTTCCTATTCACTAGAGATTATATATAAAAATTTGATGGATTTGGGTCAAACATTTCTGGCAAGATGTGTACTGCTGATGCACATATTAGATGACATGAAGCTGGTTGTCCCTTAGTAATTCTTAGATTAGCCCCTGACTTATGGTGATAATGTGAGATCCTCCATTGTTAACTTTTATTTTTTCCCCATTGGACAATATCAGTAGTATATAGAGTGTTCAAGTATGCAGAGTCTCCTAAAAATAGCATATCACCAACCAAATTTGTACATGCTAACTTTGTCACCTGGTTTTGGTGTATAGAACTTGCTGCACCAGTATTAATTGTGGGATAATCTAGAAATTGTGCTTTATCTCTAAGAATAAAATTAGGGAAAGGTCAAGTGTAATAGGTAAGCTCCACCATCGACAGAAAGGGCAAATTAAAATTGTCTTTTAAGCCGGGCGTGGTGGAGCACTTGGGAGGCAGAGGCAGGCGGATCTTTGTGAGTTCAAGGTCAGCCTGGTCTACAGAGTGAGTTCCAGGACAGCTGGGGCTCCAAGGAGACCCTGTCTCGAAAAGACCAAAAAAAAAAAATTGTCTTTTAATGAAAACAGATTTGGGAGCCTTCAAATGCAATCAGGGTTATTTGAGAGTAACTTAGGGAGGCATGACTGGACATATTTTTAACTCAAATTATGATTCCAAAATTTACTGAACACAAAGAGGTTTGAGAGCTGCTCTCTGGCAGTGGGTCTCCTTCCCTGAGTGGGAACATTGAGCGTGAACAGATGCACCTGGATAGTTGATCCCTACAGAGGGCAGGACATGTAACTTCATGACCCTATTTGAAAAGTAAGACCTTCCCAGAAGCTCTAAAGCACCCTTGTTGAAATTTGTCTTCATTCATCAATTTCTCTCAAGTGATGCAGGGGTCAGCAAACTTTTGCAAATGTGAGATAATAAGTAAAAAAGTTCAGGAGACAGCACAGCTTAACTGAATCCTCTGCCATGACACTAAAGTCAAGGCTTTACATCTAAACCTCAGGATCTCCAAAGCTTGTTTAGGTCATTGGCCAAAGTCTTATTCTTGCCATTATAAGACTGATGGCTGGTTCCTCCAGGCTTCACCTCAGCACAGGCAGTTCATAGCTCAGCTGTTTACTTCCTCAAGGCTCTCTGCCACTTCCACCATCTCAGTTTTATTTAGGAATATTTGTCTAAATTATTGTCTCCCCAACTGTATTGGTACTGTGTGGATTTTTTTCTCAGAGTTCTTAGCATAATTGTGCTGCATACAGATAACATGCTTTCAATTTTCTGTTGTTGTTGCTGCAGATAGGACAGCAGAAACAAGTGTTGCATGCTTACCTGTGTGCCCTGTACTGTGGTATATATTTTGTCTCCTTTGATCCCCATATCAGCCATTTGTGAAATGAAGCCTTCTCCTATTTCTTCAAAGTGAAATAAATGAGCCTCAGAGATGTTAAACCTGTTACCTAAGCTCACTACATGTAAGCTGGGATCAAAGGCAGCTGATACTGAAGCCCTCTTCTTAAACACTGACCAAATGACTTACTATAAACAAAGCTTCGAGGAATGCCCTTGCACTAAAATCTTTTTTTTTTCTTTTTGAACCAGGGTCTCTCTTTAGCCCCAGCTGGCCTTGAACTCACAGAGATCCGCCTACCTGTGCCTCCGAAGTACTTGGATTAAAGGTGTGCACCACCACACCTGGCCAGAACTCTTTTTAATAAAATCTAGTTCAACTCTGTAACACAAAAGAAGGAATGTAAAACAGACATATTAACAAAACATTACAGTAAAGGTGAATGCCCATGTAACCACTCAGGTTAGGAATAATGCTAACATAAGCCCTGAAGAAGCCCTCTACCAGTATCACAGCCCTCTCCCCCCTCCTTAGCCCCAGGGTTCTCTCCCTTGCTTTCATAGTAAGCATTCCTTCCTTGTTTTCCTAGTGAGCCTCACCTGCTAAATATATATCTATAAGTAATGCTATTTTGTTTGCCTGTTCTGGAAGTTTATGAATTATTTTGTATCTGTTCTCTTTCACTAAACAATTTGTTTTTACAATTCACCTGTTTAGATGCATGTAGTTTTTTGCTTTGGTTTGTTTATAATCCACTGTATGGATTTTAAGAGCAAGTCTATTTTGATAGTGGTGGTGGTTTATATATTTGGGCTATTAAATAATATGCTATGGTGTAAGCAATCTTGGACATATATTTCTGTGCACTTGTACACATTTCTGTAGGGTAGACACTTGGGGAATAGCTAAGTACATAAATCATTGGGTGCTTCTCTGATTTTTCCTGAGGGTCAATTCCTAGCAGTAATATTAATGGATCAAAAGATGTAACAATGCTGGAGAGATAGCCTAGTGGTTAAGAGCTCCGACCGCTCTTGCAGAGGACCCAGGTTCGATCCCCAGCACCCACATGGCGGCTGAGAACCGTCTGAAACTCCAATTCCAGGAGAACTCCAGTTCCAGGGGAATCTGAGACCCTCTTCTGACCTCTGCAGCATTGCACGACACGGGTGCACAAACCTGCATGCAGACAGTACATTCATACACATACAGAAATAAATAAAAATTTTTTAAAAATTTAAAAAAAGAAAAAAAGATGTAACAATGAAAGGCTTTCAGGACCTCTTTGAACTTACTCCTTTTGCAAGAGAGCCTTTATTCAACCTTATTTTTCTTTTCATAAGACAAGGTCTCATACATCTCAGAATGACCTGGAACTCAGTATATAGCCAAAGATGACCTTGGACTTTTGATATTCTTGCTTCTATCTCCTGAGTGTTGGGATCATTTGTAGGTATGCTCCACCACACCTGGTTTTCTAATTTAATTTTCTGCTGTATCTTAAGCTGGTCTGCACAAGCAAGTTGTACACAAGTAAGCCATTTCCTTCTACTGGGAGGCATTGGCTGTATTTTTCTGTAAATTTAATCTGGAAATGTACTTCATGTTGCTTAAAGCCCATTGTTTTGGGTTTATATAGTAATAATGGCTGACTGGCTAGACAGGTTGGTGAATCTCATTGCACAGAATTATCATCTATAAAGTTCACCACCATCAAATATGTAATAATTCATTATGCTTTACCTGAGGACTCACTTTCCAGAACTTAAGTTTCTAGCTGTTGAATGCTTTAATTTATGTGTTTCTGGGTTGTTGTTTTTTTCTCTCTGTGAAATGCTCTCCCTAAACTGCTCATTGATATATTTCTCATCTTGTCATGAATAAGGGCTGTATGGTATTTAATCCCTGGCATACCATTGCCTTGCCTGTAGTAGATGCTCAGTAATCTATGTTGGACTTTGTTGGTACCTTATTTTCTTTTTGAATAATTGCCTTTCTTTGTATATTTGTATATTTGCTTTGATTTATAGGGTACCTTCTTTCTAATATAGGAGCTGACAGTGTATTTGGAACTGATTCTTTTTGGTTTGGAATATTCTGGTATTTAATGAGCCTTGATCTAAAGGTTTCAAATTTTTCATTTCTATCCTTTTAAGCTTCCTTGTCTCTGAGAATGTTCAGGCCTCTAAGACAGCAGTTCATTAATATTCTCCATCATGACATCCCAGATAGACATGGAAGTTGACAAGCAGAAAAGAAACAGAGATAAGATTAAATAGAACATGAAGGCATTCTTTGTAAACCTGGTTTATCCATTTCTTTTTTTTTTTAATTTTATTTATTTTTGTATGTGTATGAGTGTACTGTCTGTATGTAGGTTTGTGCACCTGTGTCATGCAGTGCCGCGGAGGTCAGAAGAGGGTGTCAGATTCCCCTGGAACTGGAGTTCTCCTGGAATTGGAGTTTCAGACGGTTCTCAGACGCCATGTGGGTGCTGGGGATCGAACCCGGGTCCTCTGTAAGAGCAGTCAGCGCTCTTAACCGCTAGGCCATCTCTCTAGCCCCTGGTTTATCCATTTCTACATTTAAAAGATTTTTTATGAGCTGGAGAGATGGCTCAGCAGTTAAGAACACCGACTGCTCTTGCAGAGGAGCCAGGTTCGATTCCCAGCACCCACATGGCAGCTAAGAACTGTCTTTAAGCCAGGTGTGGTGGTGCATGCCTTTAATCCCAGCACTTGGGAGGCAGAGGCAGCTGATCTCTGTGAGTTCAAGGCCAGCCTGGTCTACAGAATGAGTTCCAGGCCAGCTGGAGCTATAGGGAGATCCTTTTTACTTCTAGCTGGGCCTCGTGGTTCATACCTTTAATCCTAGCACTTGGGAGGCAGAGGCAGGCCAATCTCTGTGAGATTGAGGCCAGCCTAGTCCATATAGCAAGTGAATTGAGAGATAGAAGCAAAAATTGGAATCTGAGGCTTCATGGAAAATGTAAGATTTAAAGGAAAGAAGCTTGAACTTGGGTTTCCAAACTGTCAGTAGCATAGGAAGACTAGAATCTGACTTAGAAGAGGAACTTCAACATTCCACCTTCCCCATTTTCAGGCAACCTCACCAGTTTATTTAATCCCTACATACTTTGTTGCCTCCCCAGTGACTATGCAGAAAATAATTCTGTACCCAGTGGTAAAAACCTAAGAGGCAAATCCTTGCTACTATACTACTGTTTCCATGGCAATCATCAGATGACTCATAATTTGTATAGGGCAAGGTATCAGAAGTATTTTTATCAATAAACACCTAATTTTATTGGTAGAATGCCCCACTCAGAGATTACCAAGCTAATTAGCTGCTGTGCCCAAATTTAAAGTCTCCTTTTCCATATTTCCATATTTGAACATTTAGTAGGAAATACTTCTTTTTTAAAAAAATCCTGCTGTGGGTTTTTGTTTTTGTTGTTGTTTTCTGAAAGAAAATAGCATTATGTTTGAATTCCAATTAGTTTGTACAAAATAGATATAACAAGTAACAGTATAAAAAGCTTTAGATCACATTTGTATAGAGATTTGTGATGGATGATAAATGGGGGTAAAGGTAAAAATTGGAATACTCTTGGTCCATTTTACTCAAAATTATGGGGAATATTTAAAGATAAAAATTTTCATTATTTAAATATACTTTTTTTCCTGCTGAGAATGGAATTCTTATGTACTGTAGAGATTTTACACTTTGTTTCATTTTCTATTGTAGAGAATCTTGAAAATAAGTTCATGTATACAGCTATTTTCTCTCTGTTAAATTTTTCTGCTCTGGGCCTGGAACAGTTCTTAGTCCTGGAATTATGGTAATAATAAGCAAAGGCCCTAAATTTTTGGAACTTTCATCAGGGGGAGACATTATTAACTCAGTTAATAAAGAATAATATAAGCTGGGCGTGGTGGCACACGCCTTTAATCCTAGCACTTGGGAGGCAGAGGCAGGCAGATCTTTGTGAGTTCAAGGCCAGCCTGGTCTACAGAGTGGGTTCCAGGACAGCTAGGGCTACAGGGAGACCCTATCTTGAAAAGACCAAAAAAAAAAAAAGAAAAGAAAAATATATCAGCCCGGCATAGTGGCACACGCCTTTCATCCCAGCACTCGGGAGGCAGAGGCAGAGGCAGGTGGATCTCCATGTGTTCAAGGCCAGTCTGGTCTACATAGTGAGTTCCAGGACAGCTGGGGCTACAGGGAGATTCTGTCTCAAAAAAATAATATCAGGTATGATACGTAGTATTGAGGAAAAAATAAACAGAGGAAGGGTAGGGTGAGTTTAGTGCATTTTCTATTGCTCTTATAGAATACCTTAGACCATTTAATTCATAAAGAACAGAAGTTTAAAGGCTGGAGAGATGACTCAGATGTTAAGAGCACTTGCTGCTCTAGCTGAGGACCCTGTTTGGTTCCTAATACCTACTGTTCACAACCATGTATAACTCCAATTTCAGGGAATCCAATGCCATCTTCTTGCCATTGCATTCATGTGGTGGACTTACGAATTGTATATGAAGGCAAAATACTCATACATATAAAATAAAATGAAAAGTTTCTGTTAAAAAACAAAAGCAAACAGGCCAAAAATGGTGGCACGTGCCTTTAACCCCAGTACTTGGGAGGCAGAGGCAGGCAGATCTCTGTGAGTTCAATGCCAGCCTACTCTACATAGTGAGTTCCAGGCCAGCTGGGGCTACAGGGAGACCCTGTCTCAAACAAACAAACAAACAAAACACAGGAGTGCACAGAGCTTATTGGGGATTTCCCAGGACCACCTGAAGCACAGGTAGGAGCCGGGCACTTCAGCCAGGCAGATTGTTGGATAATTCTGTCATAGGATTGTTGGATAAGCGTCTCATTGGTCTGTCTGTTGGATAATTCAATTATTGTCTTGCGGGGGTGGAGTCTCCCTGCTAGCTGGTATAAGAGGTGGGCCTGTTGCCACTGTGAGACTTGAGTGCACAGAGCTTAGATCAGGGATTTCCCAGGACCACCTGAAGCACAGAGTACTGGGGCACAGGCTAAATAGGCATATGTCCCCCCCCTCCCACCAACTGGAATTGCTGAGGGACTATGCAAGTGGATTCTTTAGAGACCCTTCAGAACAGAAAGGGAAGAGTGAATTAAACTTCCAATAGAAAGCCTAAAACTTAGACAAGTCAACACTCCATAAGCAAGGAGAAAAACAAATCAATCAATCAAACAAACAACGAAGGCATCTGAAGGAGGCAAGCAAAGCAAGCCCTCAACACAGTGAAGAGGCATTTGGGATTTGCATTGGAATACAGGCAAAGAGAAACCCACATGCCAGGGACACGACAAAGGGACAACATGGGAAAGGTGCAGTAATTCCACACCAAGCTCTACCAACCCTGTGGGAGATTCCTACAGTGGGATCCCCCTGGGGATGGCCCAGGACACAGATCTTAGAGGAACAATTGCAGACATATTCAAAGAAATCAAAGAATATAAAGAACAAGTCAGAGAACAAAGGAGAGAGAATGAAAAATTCAAGAAGGACCTAGAGAGAGAGAATGACAAGCCAGAAAGAACTAGAGGAAGAAAATGACAAACTCTGGAAGTGGAAACACTGAAAAGATCCCATGTTGAAATAGAAAAGGAGACCAACCAGCAAAGCAAAGAGCTACACGAAGAGGTTGAGAAGCTCCAAAAGGAAGTGGAAATACTAAAGAAATCACAAGATGAAATGAAAAAGGAAATCAAACACTCATCCAATCAAGAGGAAGGGAACAGAAAGAGCCTCAGAAGTAGAATGGAGGAAGTAGAACAAAGAATATCAGACCTGGAAGATAACACAGAACAACTAAAAATCTCAAGTAAAGATTATGAAAAATTTTTTAAAGTTTTAAAAAGTGGAACAACCAGGAATTGTGGGATACTATGAAGAGATCAAACCTCCACATCATAGGGCTAGAGGAAGGAGAAGAATCCCAAGAGAATGGTATTAATCAGATCTTCAACAAAATAATAGATGAAAATTTCCCCAAACTAAAAAAAAGACAAACCAATACAAATACAAGAAGCACAATAGAACTCCAAACAGACAAGATCAGAAAAGAAACTCTCCATGCCATATCATAGTTAAAATGCTAGACACCCAAAACAAAGACAAAACAAGAGAAAAACAAGTTACGTATAAGGGGAAACCCATAAGAATTACAACTAACTTTTTAGTGCAAACTAGGAAAGCAAGAAGAACGTGGAGCAAAGCATTCTGAGTGTTAAAGGACTATAGATGCCAACCCAGGTTACTCTACCCAGCAAAAATGTCGATTATAGTTGAAGGAGAGAGAAAAATCTTCCATGACATAAACAAGATGATAGAATACATGTCCAGAAAACCAACTCTTCAGAGAATGCTTGAAGCAATTCAAAGGACAGAAGAAAAGGATCATCTATCCCCAGGCACCTAGAAAGAGAAATTAATAAAAGCATAACTACAGAAGTAGAAAACTAGACCAAAAATGCAAATGGATTATAAGGTTAAAGGAAGCAACAAACATCTTTCAGTTATTTTTTTTTTATTTTATTTATTTCTGTATGTGTATGAATGTACTGTCTGCATGCAAGTCTGTGCACCTGTGTCGTGCAACACCGCGGAAGTCAGAAGAGGGTGTCGGATTCCCCTGGAACTGGAGTTCTCCTGGATGGTTCTCGGCCGCCATGTGGGTGCTGAGGATCGAACCCTGGTCCTCTGTAAGAGCGGTAGCACTCTTAACCGCTAGGCCATCTCTCCAGCCCCATATTTCAGTTATCACCTTAAATATTAATGGACTAACCTCCCCAATCAAAAGACATAGATTGGGAGATTGGATTAGGAAACAGAACCCATCTATATGCTGTCTACAAGAAATGCATCTTACCTTCAAGGATAGGCACCACCTTAAAGTGAAAGGATGGAAAAAAATATTCCAAGCAAATGGTACCAAAAAGAAAGCTGGAGCCAGGCGTGGTGGCGCACGCCTTTAATCCTAGCACGTGGGAGGCAGAGGCAGGCAGATCTTTGTGAGTGCAAGTCCAGCCTGGTCTACAGAGTGTGTTCCAGGAGAGCTGGGTCTACAGGGAGACTGTGTCTTGAAAAGACAAAAAAAAAAAAAAAAGCAGGTGTTGCTATTTTAATATCAGACAAAATAGACTTCAAAGTAAAAGGAATCAGAAGAGACAAAGAAGGCCATTACATTTTTATCAAAGGAACAATTCACCATGAAGAGTTCATAATCATGAATATATGTGCACCAAACTTTATAAAGACAATTCTCCAGGACCACAAGGCACAGATTAACCCCAGTACACTAATAGTAGGGGACTTCAATACCCCACTGAGCCCTTTGGACAGGTCAACCAGACAAAGAATAAACAGAGACACATCTGAACTGAATGATACGATACACCAAATGGACCTCACAGACATCTACCGAATATTCCACCCTAATACCAGAGAATACACTTTCTTCTCAGCACCCCCATGGAACATTCTCCAAAATCGACCACATACTGGGACACAGAAGAAAACCTCCACAAATACAAAAAGATTGAAATAATTTTGTGCACTCTATCAGACCACAGTGCAATAAAGCTCAATATCAACACCAGGATAAGCCCTACTATCTACAAGAACACATGGAGACTATACAACACACTCCTGAATAATGAATGGGTCAAGGAAGAGCTAAAGAAAAGCATTCCTGGAACTGAATGACAACGATAATACAACACAAAATCTATGGGAGACTTTAAAAGCATTCCTAAGATGTAAGTTTATAGCCCTGAGTGCCTACATTAGAAAAACAGAAAGAACACAAGTGAACAATCTAACACTGCAGCTAAAAATAGTTGAGAGACAACAACAAATGAACCCTGAACACAACAGACAGGAAGAAATAACAAAAATCAGAGTTGAAATCAATGAAATAGAAACAAAGACAACAGTACAAAAAAAAAAATCAATGAATCAAAAAGTTGGTTCTTTTTTTAAATTTTTTATTTATTTATTTTTATGTATATGAGTGTACTGTCTGCATGTAGGTTGGTGCACCCGTGGCTTGCAATGCCACAGAGGTCAGAAGAGGGCGTCAGATTCCCCTGAACTGGAGTTAAAGATGGTTCTTAGCCACCATGTGGGTGCTGAGAATCAAACCCGGGTCCTCTGCAAGAGCAGTCAGCACTCTTAATCGCTGAGCCATCTCTCCAGCCCCCAAAAGTTGGTTCTTTGAAAAAATAAACAAGATAGACCTCTAGCCCAGTTAACCAAAAGAAAGAAGGAACAACTCCGAATCAATAGAATCTGTGATGAAAGGAGAAATATCACAACACACATTGAAAAGATCCAGACAATCATACTTCAAAAACCTATACTCTACTAAGTTTGAAAACCTAGGAGAAATGGATGAATATCTGAAATCCTGGGAATCACCAAAGCTCAACCAAGAAGAGATTGACAGCTTAAACAGACCCATAATATGTGAAGAAATTGAAGATGTAATAAGAAACTTCCCAACTAAAAAAGGCCCAGGCCCAGATGGTTTCACAGCAGAATTCTATAAAACATTTCAAAAAGACTTATAACCATTATTACTCAAACTGTTCAGAAGGATTCAAGCAGAGGGAATTCTCCCAAATTCCTTCTATGAAGCCAGCATCACTCTAATACCAAAACCAGGCAAAGATATAACCAAAAACAAAAAAAAAAAAAAAAAAAAAAAAAAAAAAAAAAAAAAAATTCTCAACAAATACTTTGCAACCACATACAGACCCACATCAAGTAAGACATCAGTCATGACCAAGTTGGATCATACCAGAGATCGCAGGGATGGTTCAAATTACAAGAATCAATAAATATTATAAACATTATAAATGGACTGATAGACAAAAACCACACGTCATCTGCAATTGAAGTAGAAAAAGCCGTTGACAAAATCAAGCATCCCTTCATGCTAATAGTCCTAGGGAAGGATTGGAAGATCATTCCTCCATGTAAGTCAACCAGACATATTACAGGAAACCCACAGCCAATATCATCACTAAATGGAGGAAATGACAAGAAGCATTCCCTTTAACGGTAGAAGGCAAAGGCTGCCCCTGTCCCCACTCCTCTTCAATATTAGTGCTTGAAACACTTGCTAGGGCAATAAGGAAGAAAGGGAAATTAAAGGAGTAACTAATTGGGAAAAAGGAAGTCAAAGGCTATCCCTTTTTGCTGGTGATATGAGTTTACAGGGATGACAAAAACTCCACCCGAAAGCTGCTAGAAACGACTAAGAGTTTTCAGTAAGTGGCAGGTCAAAAATGTAAACCTAGAAAAATCATCAGGACTTCTCACGAACAACAAGCATGAAGGAATGGAAGACACGGCAGACCTTCCTACTCACAATCAGTCTCAAAAACAATAAAACTACTAGGAACAATACCTTACACCAAGACATCAAGATCTCTACACAAACAATTTTAGACCCCTAAAGAAGGGAAATTGAAGAGAGAACAGAAGATGGAAAACCGTCTCATGCTAATGGCATTGGGAAAATGTAATATAGTACCACAAATTCCATTATACACACAAAGCATCTGTACAGAGTTTAATGCATCCCAAACTTTAAAATCCCAAGAGTTTTTCTTCACGGCTTGGGGGGAAACAACGTCCTTAATTTCATTTGGAAAAACAAAAGACCCCAAATAGCCAAAGCAACCCTGAGCGAAAGGCAATACAGGGGATCTCTATACCAGACTTTCAACTATACTACAGGACTAAGTCTAATAAACAGCTTGGTACTGCACAAAAACACAGACCTGTTGACCAATGGAAGCAACACTGATAGTCCAAACTGTAGCACATAAATTTCAGCCACCTCCTATTTTGACAAAGGGGTCCAGAAGACCAATGGAGGAAAGACAGCACCCTTCAGCAAGTGGTGTTGTCAAAACTGGATCACCACTTGTAGAGAATTGAAATAAACCTCCTACATCTTCAACCTGTACAAACAGTCAATTCACAGATGGAATCAAAACCTCAGCGTGAAGACCCCAAACTCTGAAGGCAATAGAAGAAAAAGTTGCAGCACACTACAAAGAACAAGAGCATAGGGAAAAACTTCCTAAAATCAGAAGCAGCTGCACAAAAAATAATAAGATCCACGTTGACAAATGGGACCTCGTTAAACTCAAAAGCTTCTGTACATCAAAAGAAACAATCAAGGAAGCAAAGAGAAAACCCACAGAGTGGGCGGAGAAAGTCCTTCACCACAGATACATCTGACAAAGCATTGATTTCCAGAATATGTTAAACTTACTCAAAAACCAAGAAAGAAAAAACAACATGACCCCATTCAATAGATGGAGCAAAGAGCTGAACAGAGACTTCACTAATGAAGAAATAAAAAAAAAAATCGAAGAAATAGAGATGGCTGAGAAAACTCTTAAAAAGTGTTTCTAGCTGGCCTGGTGGTGCAGCCTTTAATCCAGCACAACCGGGAGCAGAGGCAGGTGATCTTGTTTTAGTTCAAGGCCAGCTTTGTCTATAGAGCGAGTTCCAGACAGCTGGGGCTCCAGGGAGACCTGTCTCGAAAAGACAAAAAAAAAAAAAAAAAAAAGTGTTCGATGCCAGACATGGTGGCGCTTGCCTTTAATTCTACCACTCAGGAGGCAGAGGCAGGTGGATCTTTGTGAGTTCAAGGCCAGCCTGGTCTACAGAGTGAGTTCCAGGACAGCTGGGACTACAGAGAGACCCTGTCTCAAAAAGACCAAAAAAAAAAAAAAAAAGTGTTCAACGTCACTAATAATTAAGGAAATGCAAATTAAAACCACTTTAAGATATATCACTCAAATAAGACTGGCTAGGATCAAGAAAAGTGCTGGAGAGGTTGTGGGGAAAGGGGAACACTTATCCACTGCTGGTGGGAATATAAACTCGTACAGCCACTGTGGAAAGCAGTGTAGAGAACCCTTGGAAGACTTGGAATGAACTTGCCACCTCACCCAGCCATACTACTCCTGGGTATGTACCCACAAGACTCATCTTACCACAGAAATACATGCACAGCCATGTTTATTGCAGCTCTCTTCACAATAGCAAAGAGCTGGAACCAACCCAAGTGCCCCCCAGTTGACGGGTAAATAGAGAAAATGTGGTCCATCTACACAGTGGAGTTCCATGCAACAGTAAAGAAAGATGACATCATGAGCTTTGCAGGTAAATGGATGGAGCTATTCTATGCTAAGTGAAGTAACACAGTCCCAGAAAAACAAATGGCGAATGGTATCCATCATCTGTGGATGCTAGCACCAATTACCTAATTTTATGGCAAACTGAGCAACCTTAATGTGATCTGAAAACAACTGTGCTCTTACATTATTTATCCCTTAATAAATAAATAAAAAAAATTTTAAAGCACACTTTATTTGAGTCTGGGAAGTCCAAGAGCATAGTGTCAGCATCTGCTTAGCATGTGTCAAAGGGCCTTCTTGGTGCCTCATAACATGGCACAGGGTATCTATCAAAGGGAATCCCTTCATCGGGACCCCTGCCCTCATGACTTCCTCTTAATTTTAATTGCCTTGCAAAGACCCCACTTGGAAGGTTCATCAGCATAGGAATTTGTGGATTAACTGCACCATACAAACTTTTAGGGGACAGGTTCAAACTATAATAGTGAACAAGGTGCTGGAAAGATGGCTCAGTGGTTAAGATAATCGGTTGCTTTTGCAGAGGACCCAGGTTCAATTCCCAGCCCCCTCATGATGGCTAACAACCATCTATAACTCCAGTTCCAGGGGAATCTGATGCCTTCTTCTGACTCTAGGAGCATTGCACAACATGAGTGCACTTACATACATGTAGGCAGTACACTAATACACATAAAATAAAAATAATAAATTTTAAAAATTAAAAATGAGCAAAAGAGTCCTCTCTGATAAAATGGAATTTCTGGAGAGCTGAGTGAAGTGAAAGGACAGCCTTGTGAATATTAAGGGAAGATTATTCCAGATAGGATGGAGACAGACACACAGATTTGGTAGAAGAGTGGACGCAGGGCTGAGGACAGCAACAGAGAAAATGTGACACAAAAGAAATCAAAATGAGTTTGGGCAGGGGGCTGGGCAGAGGGCACAAGATGGCTCAGCAGGTGGAGGCAGTTCCTGCTAATCCTCATGACCTGAATTCAATCTCCAGGACGCCCATTGTAAAAGGAGAGAACCGATTCCTGCAAATTGCCTTCTGACTTCCACATATGCACCTAAGGCAAACACATGCAGACCCAATTCTCCTCCTCTTCCTGCCAAGCACAGAAAATAAAATTTAAAACACATGATAAAATTTTAAAGATGACTTTTGGGTGGGAGAAGAGTATTGTAAAATGTTATAAGGAGTTTGTTGTATATATTCTAAGACTTAAAAACTTATATAGGGAGGAGGCAGTGACATGACCTTATTTGTGTATTTAAGGGCCTCTCTGGCCATGGAGAATAAGCAGTCAGGAGCCAAGATGCAGCGGAAGATCAGTTAGATGGCTACAAAGACAGTAGTCTAGGTCCAGACAATGATGTCTGGAACCAGGGTAGAAGAGTGGGGCAGGGAGGAAGCATAGAAAACTAGGTATTTATTTTACTCAATAAATACTCACAGGGCTTTTACATGCAAAGCATTGTTCTAACAGCTTTATAAGTACTAGCTCATCTCATTCTAACAGTAAATGTTCCCAGGATTTGTAGATGGTTTAGATATGGGGGAAGGAAAACCTCATCTTTGGGCCTAGCCAAAAAAAACTACCAAGAATGAAGTGATCCTCTGCCAAGAAGGAGCTAGAACGGGAGCATGTTGGGTGGGGTGCAGGCCCCAGAGTCAGAAGTTCAGGTTTTAAACATGCTGAACATAGCCAAGCAGTTAGTTTGTGCTAAATAGAGGAACCAGCCTTCAAATGGTGTCAAGGCAGGAGATAAGTTGCCAGAGAAATCTCAAAGTGTTCAAGAAGAAGTGCCACTCAACTCTTTTTGCTGCTAAACCTAAACAGAGGTTGACATGGGGGCAATCTTTCCCATAGGCCGTGGCCATGTGGTAGCTTTCAGATCAGTCCTACATTTCAGTCTAGCTCCACCTTTGCTAGTTAATCAATCTCATGTTTGTGTTACACTGTAGCTTTGTTTTGTTTTATTTTGTTTTGTTTTGTTTATCTCTAACCTTGGGTGAAGAGTATTTTTCTCATAGTATCATTAAGATAAAATGAAACATCAGTTGTTAAGTAGAGCAGTTTTTGGACATAGAAAGTATCTAACAAAAATTTGGGGTTTTTTTCCCATTTCCTGTATTTTAGCTTATTGCATTCAACTGAAACTAACAGAACATGAGCCAAGTATGCTTCTAGTTTAAAAGAAGCCTGGGGGCTGGAGAGATGGCCTAGCAGTTAAGAGCGCCGACCGCTCTTGCAGAGGACCCGGGTTCGATCCCCAGCACCCACAAGGCGGCTGAGAACCGTCTGTAACTCCAATTCCAGGAGAACTCTAGTTCCAGGGGAATCCGACACCCTCTTCTGACCTCCGCGGCATTGCACGACACACGGGTGCACAAAATGTAGGCAGTACATTCATACACATAAAAAATAAATAAAATTTTAAAAAATTCTTGTTTAAAAAAAATAATAAAAGAAGCCTGAATTCACATCCTATTCTCACAGTCTTTTGCCTCTTTAACAACAAGTTCCAAAATAGATATCAAGATAGACATGGTGACGTATACCTATAGTCCCTGCAACTCTGAAGCTGAGAGAACAGGATCACTTGAGCCCCAGGATTGGAAGACAGCATGGACAGTGCAGCAAGACCGTGCCTCAAAACAAAAATAAGGGTTAGGAGTGTGGCTCAGTGGTTCAGTACTTGCCTAGCATGCTTGAGGCCCTGGGTTCCATTTCTAGCATGGCCTCCCTCCCTCTACCCCAAAATTCAACCTCATCTCCTGTCACATAATAAGGACCTTTTATATGTATGAGCCTGCATGTATATAAATGCACCTATGTCATGCAATGCCCAAGGAGAATAGGGCATCAGATCCCCCCTGGAACTGGAGTGGAACTGGAGTTAAAGGTGGTGGTTATCCACTGTGTGGATGCTGTTCTGAAATTGAACCCAGGTCCTCTGCAAGAGCAGCCAGTGTTCTTAACTGCTGAGCCATCTTTCCAGCCCCAAGTTTTCTTTTTTAGTAAGATTAGATATGACCATTATCTTTTCTTTGTCTTTTTGAGATAGGATCTCCCTTTTAATCCTAGCTGGCCTGGAGCTCGCTATGTAGACCACGCTGGCCTTGAACTCACAGAGATCCACCTGCCTCTGCCTCCCAAGTGCTGGGATTAAAGGTGTGTGCTCCACCATGCCCAGCTTGTGACGATTTTCTAAGGGCACCTTGAATGTGTCCTAGTGGAATGATTTGTTTTTTAGAACAGACCTCCTATGTGCCCCAGCCTATTCTTGTTACTGTCCTCATTGAAAGTTTGCTCCACAGTGGTTATACTTAGAGCCCCACCAAAGTGCATGAGAGTTCTTCTTTTTGTATGTCCTTGTTAGCATTTGCTGCTGCTGCTGCTGCTGCTGCTTTTTTTTTTTTTTCAGGCGAGATAGGATCTCATTATGTAGCCCTAGCTGGCCTGGAACTTGAGGGACAGCCTCAAACTCTTTATTCTTCCATCTCTACCTCCCAGGTATTGATATTACAGATGTATCCCACCACACCTGGCTGTTTTTTCTCTTCATGATAGGATTTTAGTTTTCCTGTCCCTGATAATTAGTGATACTGACCATTTTTTTTCATACACTTTTTGGGCATTTGTATAGCCTCTGTTTAGAAATGTCATTTGCTATTGTTAAAATCATATTATTTCTGGGCTGGAGAGATGGCCTAGCAGTTAAGAGTGCCGACTGCTCTTACAGAGGACCCGGGTTCGATCCCCAGCACCCACATGGTGGCCGAGAACCGTCTGAAACTCCAATTCCAGGAGAACTCCAGTTCCAGGGGAATCCGACACCCTCTTCTGACCTCGCGGCATTGCATGACATGGGTGCACAGACTTGCATGCAGACAGTACATTCATACACATACAGAAATAAATAAAATTAAAAAAAAATTTTTTTAAATCATATTATTTCTGTTGAGTTCCTTATATATTCTATCATCAAATTAATAAGTTTGGAGCTGGGCATTGTGGTGCACACCTTTAATCTCAGGAGCCTCCTCAGGAAGCAGGAGAGGAGGGTCTTCTTTTTTTTTTTGAGAGGAGGATCTTTATGAAATTGAGGCCAGCCCGGTCTACATAGTGAGTTCCAGGCCAGCTAGGGCTACAAGGAGACCCTGTCTCAAAAAAACCCCAAATTTTAGAAGCTTTAAGTAAGAGCTAGTTAATGTTATTTCAAAGCATTTTAAAGTTTCAAAAGGGAAAATACCATTTTTAATTTTATTTGTATGAGTATATTGCCTGCATGTATATAAGTGTAAGCTGAGTCATGCTGTGCCCACAGAGTTCAGAAGAGGGCATTGGAGCCCCTAGAATTGGAGTTACAGACAGTTGTTAGCTGCCATGGGAGTGTCAGGATTCGAACCCAGGTCTTTTTCAGGAGCAGCCAGTGCTCTTAACCACTGAGCCATCTCCCCAGCCCTGATAGTACCTTTCAAACTAATTTTTTTTTTTTTTGGTCTTTTTGAGACAGGGTCTTCCTTTTCATTTCATCTGGCCTGGAGCTCGATATGTAGACCAGGCTAGCCTTGAACTCACAGAGCTCTGCCTGCCTCTGTCTCCCAAGTGCTGGGATTAAAGGCATGCCCCACCACCCCTGGCTTAAACTAATTTTAAAAAGTACAGCCGGGTCCCGCGCCTCGTCCTCCTACACCGAGCGGTGCTGAGCCCCAGGCCTCAGCTCGCCCCTGTCAGGCCCACGCTTCGGGGCCCCTAGTCCTCACCCGGAGCTGAGCCGGTTCGAGATGCTGGGGGACAGTCGGAAAACTGGGGTTCGGTCCTGCTCTCCGGCCAGACAGCGAAACGCTAGTCTACCCGATGCAGCGCAGAGCCCCGTGCGGGGCAGTTGGGGGTCTCAGGAATACTCCGAGGATAGTAACTCTGAGCCCAATGTGGATTTGGAAAATCAGTACTATAATTCTAAAGCATTAAAAGAAGATGACCCTAAAGCAGCACTGAGCAGCTTCCAAAAGGTTTTGGAACTAGAAGGTGAAAAAGGAGAGTGGGGATTTAAAGCTCTGAAACAAATGATCAAGATTAACTTCAAGTTGACAAACTTTCCAGAAATGATGAATAGATACAAACAGCTATTGACCTATATTCGGAGTGCAGTCACAAGAAACTATTCTGAGAAGTCCATTAATTCTATTCTTGATTATATCTCCACTTCTAAACAGATGGATTTACTGCAGGAATTTTATGAAACAACACTGGAAGCTTTGAAAGATGCTAAGAATGATAGACTGTGGTTTAAGACAAACACAAAGCTTGGAAAATTATACTTAGAACGAGAAGAATATGGAAAACTTCAAAAAATTTTACACCAATTACATCAGTCTTGTCAGACCGATGATGGAGAAGATGACCTGAAAAAAGGTACCCAGTTATTAGAAATATATGCTTTGGAAATTCAGATGTACACGGCACAGAAAAATAACAAAAAACTTAAAGCACTCTATGAACAGTCACTTCACATCAAGTCTGCCATCCCTCATCCACTGATCCTGGGCGTCATCAGAGAATGTGGTGGTAAAATGCACTTGAGAGAAGGTGAATTTGAAAAGGCACACACTGATTTTTTTGAAGCTTTCAAGAATTATGATGAATCTGGAAGTCCAAGACGAACCACTTGTTTAAAATATTTGGTCTTAGCAAATATGCTAATGAAATCAGGAATAAATCCATTTGACTCACAGGAGGCCAAGCCGTATAAAACTGATCCAGAAATTCTAGCAATGATGAATTTAGTAAGTGCCTATCAGAATAACGACATCACTGAATTTGAAAAGATTCTGAAAACAAATCACAGCAACATCATGGATGATCCATTCATAAGAGAACATATTGAAGAGCTTTTACGGAATATCAGAACACAAGTGCTCATAAAATTAATTAAGTCTTACACAAGAATACATATTCCTTTTATTTCTAAGGAGTTAAACATAGATGTAGCTGATGTGGAAAGCTTGCTGGTGCAGTGCATATTGGATAATACTATTCATGGCCGGATTGATCAAGTCAACCAGCTTCTTGAACTGGATCATCAGAAGAGGGGTGGTGCATGGTATACTGCACTAGATAAATGGACCAACCAACTAAATTCTCTGAACCAGGCTGTGGTCAGTAAGCTGGCTTAACAGACAAGCTCTGACAGACGTATCTAAGGCAGCAGTGCAGAGATGTAATCCTTAAAAGAACTGGGAATGGCAAAACTACTGTCGGTTGATGTGTCCTGAAAATGATTGGAGTTATGGCAGAAGTGCTTTTTTGATCAACTGGTTTGTGTTTTGCTGCTGTATTTATCCCACGAAAAACAGCTTTAATCTCCAGAAGAAAACCAAAATACCATGGGATTTATGCTGTATTGACATCTTGCCCTAAACATACAACATCCTAGTAATTTGTCACGGGCAACATAACCAGAGAGAAGATTTTTGTCATGATTTTAAATATACTGACATGCTACTGTTGGTTAAATTTAAACATGTTTTACCTGCAGAAATTCTCTCACAAATAACCTGCAATAACTTGAAATTCATACCCTTTTGAACACTTCCTTTTCTCATGTATAAATGAAAATGTTTGCTGCATTTTGCAAAATGTCAATTTTCTGAAAATGTGTCCGTATATTTCTGTACCTGCAGCGTAGTGAAGGTTTAGATGAAACCCCATAATTACAGTGGCATACTGTCACTTAGGTTTCAAGCAGCAAAATAAAACAGTGCAGCTCAGAAAAAAATAAATAAAATAAAATAAATAAATAAAAAGTACATTACCCTGATACCAAAAACAGACAATACCCTGATACCAAAAAACAGACAAGAGCACACGTGTACACACATACACAAAACAACTGAGGACCAATATCCCTGATGAACAAAGACATAAAATTTCTGAATAAATTTAATCTACCACCATAATTTTAAAAAGGTTATGTGGGGCTGGAGAGATGGCTTAGCAGTTAAGAGCACTGACTGCTCTTGGAGAGGACCTAGGTTCGATCCCCAGCACCCACATGGCAGCTAAGAACTGTCTTTAACTCCAGTTCCAGGGGAATCTGACACCCTCTTCTGACCTCCGCAGCATTTCATGACACAGGTACACCTACCTACATGTAGACAGTATACTCATACACATAAAAAAATTAAAATTAGGGGGCTGGAGAGATGGCCTAGCGGTTAAGAGCACCGACTGCTCTTGCAGAGGACCCGGGTTTGATCCCCAGCACCCACATGGCGTCCGAGAACCGTCTGAAACTCCAATTCCAGGAGAACTCCAGTTCCAGGGGAATCTGAGACCCTCTTCTGACCTCCGCGGCATTGCACGACACGAGTGCACAAACTTGCATGCAGACAGACAGTACATTCATACACATACAGAAATAAATTAATTTAAAAAAAAAAGTAGATTGTTGAGGGCTGAGAGTGGTGGTATATGCCTTTAATCCCAGCACTCAGGAGGCAGAAGTAGCTGGATCTCTGTGAATTCAAGGCCAGTTTGATCTAAATAGTGAGTTCAAGGCCAGCTGGGACTACAGGGAGACCCTGTTTCAAAAGACCCCTCCCCCCAAAAAAAGAAAAGAGATCATTGATAATTTCTAAGCTATCTAATTGATTCATTTTTTCTTTTGACAAATTTATGCTTAGTGTAACTAATGCAATTTTCTTTTCTCTATTTAACAAGGAAATGTATAGGTAACAGTTCTGCTTTGGGTATTTTTTTATAATTCTATTTATTTATTTTTTTTATTTCTGTATGTGTATGAATGTACTGTCTGCATGCAGGTTTGTGCACCCATGTTGTGCAATGCTGCGGAAGTCAGAAGAGGGTGTCGGATTCCCCTGGAACTGGAGTTCTCCTGGAATTGGAGTTTCAGACGGTTCTCAGCCGCCATGTGGGTGCTGGGGATCGAACCCGGGTCCTCTGTAAGAGCAGTCAGCGCTCTTAACCGCTAGGCCATCTCTCCAGCCCCATTATTTTTACTTTTGTGTGTATGAATGTACTGTCTGCATGTAGGTCTATGCACCCGTGTCGTGCAACGCCGTGGAGGTCAGAAGAGGGTATCAGATTCCCCTGGAACTGGAGTCACGGACGGTTCTCAGCCACCATGTGGGTGCTGGAGATCGAACTCAGGTCTTCCGCAAGAGCAGTTGGCACTCTTAACCGCCAGGCCATCTTTCCAGCCCTGCTTTGGGTATTTTAAATAAACCTAAATGTTCCTGTGTGAGGAAGTAGTCATGTGTTATTAATCATGTCAATAAGAAAAGTAATCATGAAATCACTCTAAGGTGAGGAAGTAATCTCTCCCAGGTGGTTCTAACCACATCACCCACATCAGGGGAAAGGAATACAGTATCAGATTGTTATGCCAACTTGAGGGTTTATTAATAGTAATCTAAGCATCCAGATTATAAATGTCAAAATCTCAGCATTCTGTAACCAAGATGGAATTGTTACTTTTTTATTTTATTTATTTTTTATGTGTATGAGTATATTGCCTCTATGCATGCACATGCTGCACACGTGTCATGCGGTGCCCATGGAAGTCAGAAGAGGGTGTTGGATCCCTGGAAATGGAGTTATACACGGTTGTTAGCTGCCATAGGGGTGCTAGGAATCGAACCTGGGTCCTCTGCAAGAGCAGCTGCTCTTAACCGATGAGCCATCTCTCCAGAAGCATCTTAAATAGTTTGTTTTCCTTATCCAATATGTATACAGTGAATGTTAAAGAAATCTAAGGGTTGTTTTTTTTTTTTTTGGTTTTGTGGTTTGGTTTGGTTTTATTTTGGTCTTTTTTTTGAAACAGGGTCTCCCTGTAGCCCCAGCTGTCCTGGAACTCACTCTGTAGACCAGGCTGGCCTTGAACTCACAGAAATCTGCCTGCTTCTGCCTCCTAAGTGCTAGGATTAAAGGCATGTGCCACCATGCCCAGCTAAGAAATTTAATTTTTTTAGGATATTAGAAATAAGATTAAGGGGCTGGAGAGATGGCTCAGTGGTCAAGAACAGTTATTGGTCTTCCAGAGAACCAAGGTTCAATTCTCAGAAAACAGCTCTCTTTAAGTCCAGAGGAGATCTGACGTCCTCTTCTGACCTCCTCAGGCATTTCATGCACATGGTGCACTTATATGCACACAAAACCCTCATACACAAAAAATAAATAAATATATATTTTTTTAATTTTAAGAAAAAGGGCTGGAGAGATGGCTCATTGGTTAAGAGCACTGACTGCTCTTGCAAAGGACTCAGATTCAGTTCCAGGGAGCTCCAATACCCTCTTCTGGGACCTCCATCGGCATTGTACATATGTGGTATACTTGCATACATGCAAGCAAAATACTCTTTTTTTTTTTTTTTTTTTTTTTTTTGTCTTTTCGAGACAGGGTCTCTCTGTAGCCCCAGCTGTCCTGGAACTCGCTTTGTAGACTAGGCTAGCCTTGAACTCACAAAGATCCACCTGCCTCTGCCTCCCAAGTGCTAGGATTAAAGGCGTGCGCCACCATGCCCGGCGCAAAATGCTCTTAAAAATAAAAATAAAGCCGGGTGAGGTGGCGCATGCCTTTAATTGCAGCACTCAGGAGGCAGAGGCAGGCAGATCTCTGTGAGTTCAAGGCCAGTCTGGTGTACAGAGCAAGCTCCAGGCCAGCTGGGACTAAAGGGAGACCCTGTCTCAAAAAGACCCCCCCAAAAAAGAAATACCAATAAAAATAATCAAAAAATTTTAAAAGACCTCACAGCACACAGGGGTAGCAGAATATTGGAAGCAGGCATATTACTTTGAAAGGTACATTAGTAGGTGAGCCTGGTGGCACATACCTATAATTCCAGCACTCAAGAGGTTGAGATAGAAGGATGGAAAATTCAAAACAATCCTGGGCTATACATAGGTAAGTTCCAGGGCCCAGTCTGAGCTACATCAGGAGACCCAGTCTTTTTTCTTTTTTTTTTTTTTAATTTATTTCTGTATGTGTATGAATGTACTGTCTGCATGCCTCTATAATCATTGCATGACACAGGTGTACTTGCATACATGCAAATAAAACACGCACATAAAATAAAAATAGCTTAAATTTCTGGGAGTGGTGGTGCATGCCTTTAATCCCAGCACTTGGGAGGTAGAGGCAGGTGGATCTCTGTGAGTTCAAGACCAGCCTGGTCTATATAGTGAGCTCCAGGCCAGCGGGGACTAAAGGGAGACCCTATCGCAAAAAGAACAAAACAAAACAAAAAAAATAAAATCTTTTTTAAGAAAAGGAGGGGGAAGAAGCCTTAACTCCTCACTAATGGTTTGTAACTCTTATTACTTCATTCCTCATCACAGACTGGGATGTAGCAGTGATGTAGCCAAGAGGCCAAAGTGTCACCTGTCTAGTCTGCAGAATGAGGCCAGTGATCCTTGCCTTTATAATCTCTTGGAGAGTCAAATGAGAAATGTAGGTTAAAAGCCTTGGAAGTTGTGCATCCCTAGGTACATCTGAGGAGTCACACATTGAAAAGAAACATAGGGCTGGAGAGATGGCCTAGCGGTTAGGAGCGCCGACGCTCTTGCAGAGGACCGGGGTTCGATCCCCAGTACCCACATGGCAGCCGAGAGTCATCTGAAACTCCAATTCCAGGAGAACTCCAGTTCCAGGGGAATCCGACGCCCTCTTCTGACCTCCGCAGCATTGCACGACATGGGTGCACAGACTTGCATGCAGACAGTGCATTCATACACATACAGAAATAAATAAATAAATAATTAAAAAAAAGAAAAGAAACATAGCTTAGTGGCTAAGAGCTCAGGCTTTGGAGTCAAACTTCCTGGTAAGAAGAGACAAAATTCTATTTTTAGAAGAATCACTTTGGAAGGAGGCTAGTCTCCAGGAGCATTTCTCAGACCAGCTGGGCTGGATTTGTAGATCCAGTGCATCCCTTTGGCTTTGTTGTCTTGAGTTGTGTCAAGGAAGTGGCCAAGAATATCATCTGCTGCCTGTATCCAGCACTTTGCAAACTTAAATGTGTGAGAGAGGGAGGAGAATATATCAAGAGAGAATAATAGGGAGAGAAGAAAGACAAGGCATGTTCTCTGTCATATGTAGAGCCTAAATGTGTGTGTGTGCGCACGCACTCACGAGAGAGAGAGAGAGAGAATGTGTGTGTGTGAGTGTGTGTGAGACAAAGAGAGAGAGAGAATGTGTGTGTGTGTGTGTGTGTGTGAAAGAGAGAGAGTATGTGTGTGTGTGAGAGAGAGTGTGTGAGAGATGGGGGGGTGAAAGCAAGAGACTCTTTGGAGGAGGGAGGAGACCAGTGGGATAGGGAAGGGGAACAACAAAGGAGGATGATGGGGTATGAGTGTGAGCAAAGTACAGTGGTAAACATTTATGAAGTGCTACACCCTGGGGCTGGAGAGACGGCTCAGCGGTTAAGGGCACTGACTGCTCTTACAGAGGACCCGGGTTCAATTCCCAGCACCCACATGGCTGCTAAGAACCATCTTAGGCCAGGCGTGGTGGCACACGCCTTTAATCCCAGCACTCAGGCAGAGGCAGGTGGATCTCTGTGAGTTCAAGGCCAGCCTTGTCTACAGAGCGAGCTCCAGGCCAGCCGGGACTAAAGGGAGAACCTGTCTCAAATTAATTAAAGTGCTACACCCATTATTTTTATTTTTAGATTTTATTTATTTATTTATATTTGGGGTTTCTTGGTTTGTTTTTGTTTTTGTCTTTTTGAGACAAGGTCTCCCTGTAGCCACGGCTGGCCTGGGTCTCACTATGTAGACCAGGCTGGCCTTGAACTCACAGAGACCCACCCACCTCTGCCTCCCAAGTACAGGGATTAAAGCTGTGTGCCACCACGTATGGCACAATTAAGAAATTTTAAAGAGTTAGTAGTAACTAAATTTGGAATATAAAGGAAAATTTGTTTGGATTTATATTATTCTGTGGTTTATTAAAGAGTAAACTGTAAAACCAGGCATGGTGACATACACCTATAATCAGTCTCAGCACTCAAGAAGCTGAAACAGTGGGACTGGAGAGATGGCCCAGAATTTTCTGCTCTTCCGGAGGACCTGGGGTTGGGTGCCCTACCACCTCTCGCCCACCTGTCCGCTCCCGGCCTCATTGTCCCGTTCCCGGGGGCGCTGCCTCCTCCCTCTTATTCTTTCACCTTTTTTTTTTTAAGATACTTTTTTTTTTGTCTTTTTTGACACAGGGTCTCCCTTTAGTCCCACCTGAGATTAAAGGTGTGTGCCACCACGCCCAGCCTAAGACAGTTCTTAGCCGCCATGTGGGTGCAAGAGCAGTCAGTGCTCTTAACTGCTTAGGCATCTCTCCAGCCCCAATAAAATCTTTTTTAAAAAAAGAAAGAGTTGGGTGTGATGGTGCATGCCTTTAATCCCAGCACTCAGGAGGCAGAGGCAGGTGGATCTCTGTGAGTTCAAGCCTAGCCTGGTCTTCATAGTGCATTTCAGGCCAGCTGGGGGTACAGGGAAACCCTGTCTCAAAAAGTCCAAAACAATAAAAATAAGTAAATAAAAAATTGAAACAAGAGAATTGCAAGTTAGAGCTTTGCCTGGGTTGCATAGCTTGACCCTGTCTCAAAAACAAACAAGAAAGTTTTTTTAAGTTGTCATGTTTATTAAATGTCTAGTATTTTGTTAATGTTAATTGTATTTTTTAACTTTTTGTACTTTTTTTTTAAATCTTTTTAAGACAGGGTCTCCCTTTAGTCCCAGCTGGCCTGGAGCTCGCTATGTAGACCAGGCTGGCCTTAAATTCACAGAGATCCGAGTGCTGGGATTAAAGGCATGCGCCACCATGCCTGGCCCAAGAAAAGAATTTTTTAAGAATTTTAAATAGAACTACAGGTTAAGATTCATGTGTGGCTCTCTAATATAGTGAGGTAGTATATGTTGAATTTGTAGAACCAAAACAACAAAGACATAATTATATACTACTTGGAGATGAAAAGAACCCCTGAGGGGCTGAAAAGAACTCCTGAGGGGCTAGAGAGATGCCCCAGAGGTTAAGAGTACTTGTTGCTCTTGCAAAGGGTTCAGGTTCAGTTCCCAGCATCCAAATCAGGTGGTCCAGGGATTTGACACCATCTTGCTTTTTCAGGTCCTTCATGTGCACATAAAAACAAATACACACAAATAAATAAATAAAATAACTTTTTAAAAAGGAAAGGATCCTTGGGAGGTAAAGTCAAGTGAATCTCTCTGAGTTAAAGGCCAGCTGAGGTTACAGGGAGTCCCTGTCTCAAAAAGACAAAAAAAGAAAGGACAGGGCTACTGAAGGCTGACCCATTCTGAAGAGAGCCTCACCGAACAGCTAGCCAGCCATTTCAACATTATCATCATCCACCTCCTCTGAAAATCGTTCCTAACCATTCCAGTGCATGATCATCTCTCCCAAGAACCCATAACCCTTCTGAGTCCCTGAAGCCTCAGAGAGATCACAGAGGCATTTTTTCCCATGGCCCTCAGCTCTCCTCCTTACTGGGTGGTGTGCTGGGCATTCCACAGAGAGATCATGCTGGACCCCCAGGAAGAAGCTGGACTTAATATACTACCAAGTGAACCTTGTTTCAGAGGACCTTCTGTGACAGTAGAGATTAAACAAATTGGATAGGAAAGGAGGACCTCAGCCAATAAGCACCGCACAAAGGACGGCAAAAACGTCCTTAAGAATAAATGTCCAGGGCTGGAGAGATGGCCTAGAGGTTAAGAGCGCCGACCGCTCTTGCAGAGGACCCGGGTTCGATCCCCAGCACCCACATGGCGGCCAAGAACCGTCTGAAATTCCAATTCCAGGAGAACTCCAGTTCCAGGGGAATCCGAGACCCTCTTCTGACCTCCGCGGCATTGTACGACACGGGTGCACAAACTTGCATGCAGACAGTACATTCATACACATACAGAAATAAAATTAAAAAAAAAAAGAGCTATGACAGGGTGCTGTGCCAAACATGTTAAGTCAGACTGTCTGTGTAGAACTGCATAGGTGAATCAAGGATGATGGAGTTGAGCATGCCTTGCGTTCTCCACTGTGTGGGTGAATCAAGCATGCTGGGCTGGAATAGGCCTTTCATCCTCTGCTCACATCTCCACCACATCTGGCCTTGCTACGTGGCTTCAGGCCCACTGGTTCCAGAGTTCTCACCACAGGGACATGCAGTCTGATGCTCCCTCAGATGGAAAGCTTTTCCTCCAGTATTTATATCACTCTTGCACCCCACCCCCATCTTCTAGGATCTCACTGAAGCCATCTTAAATTAAATAGCACATAAAGACAACATGCCTAGAACCTTAGGTTTTGCTTTATTTCCTCCTGGGGTTTACCACATTTCTATCTTTCTTTCTTTCTTTCTTTCTGTCTTTCTTTCTTTTTCTTTTTTTCTTTTGTGGTCTTTTTTTTTTTTTTTTTTTTTTTTTTTTTTTTTTTTTTTTTTTTTTTTTTTTTTTTTTTTTTTTTTTTTTTTTTTTTTTTTTCTTTCTTCGACTCCCTTCTTCTCGCTCCCCGCTCTTTCCCTTCACCCTGTCNCAAAGAACTGACTGAAACAGTGAACTTCTGCTCAAAACAGTCAACTTCCCCATGGAAAATATTGAGAAAGACTAAGAGATGGAAAGCATGTTTGGCAGAATGCACGAGCTCTGGTGGGGTGGGGGAATGAGCGGGAACATGGGTCTAGATTTGTTAAAAATAAATAAATAAATTTATGTGAAAAAAAAATCAGTTAAAATTAAAAAAATAAATAAATAAAAAAAATAAATTGTATAATATTGGTGGTATTTGATCTTCCACCAAATATATATATATATATATATATATATATAAATTTATGTGAAAAAAAATAAAAGAAATGTTGATTTTAAACCATCTCAGTAAAATCCACTAGTGAAAGTAGAAAGATGCTGATAAGAAATGAAGTGGTATCAAGAGACTGGTTTGGTTTTGGATTTTTTGTTGTTGTTGCTGTTGCTGTTGCTGCTGCTGTTAATTTTTAACTTTGAGAATTTAAAAAAAAAAAAAAAGAATAAATGTCCAAAATCTTAATGGACATGACAGAGAATTCCAGATGGCATCCATGTTGAGTGAAGTTCGATGAAGGCAGACAGAGATCATTTCTTAATCATCTAAGGAAATGGATGAGAGAAATAAAAGAATTCCTAAGGCAGTTAGGCCTGGTTGCTCACAACTGTAATTCCAGCATTTGGGAGGCTGAGGCAAAAAGATTGCTGAAAGTACAACTGACCTGGCCTGCAGAGTGAAACCTGTCTCAAACAGAAACTAAGGCAGAAGGTATTTCCATTTCACTCATGTAAAATATTGAAATTTTCTTAATTTGTTAGACGTACTTCCTGGGTCTCTACATGCAGAAAAATACTGGTGATACTTAACATTTGAGAGGCTACTTTTTCCTGAGCCTGTTTCCTCTAGTCACTAAAGTAGCCTCAGACTTAGGCAGAGTCATTTATGGTACAGATGGAGAACCAGCATCTCACCCTGAAGTCCAATAGATGCGTAAGCAGTTGAAGGCAGAAATAGTAACAGACTTCCTTTGCATATACCCCTCAGATCCATTCTGAAGATATCTCTTCTGTTGCAGGCATCTGAAGTTGAGAGACAGCTCTCCATGCAGGTCCATGCTCTCAGAGAAGACTTTCGGGAGAAAAACTCATCTACTAACCAACACATCATCCGGCTCGAAAGCCTTCAGGCTGAGGTGAGACCCCCATGTGGCCACACTTAGAGGCTCTGCACTGAGTCTTTGGATAAAGAGTTCTCTGAGCTGGGTAATAAACTCTTGCTTTATATATAAATATATATATATATAAGGACTAAAACCTCTAAACATTACTATGAGAAACACTTGATCCTCCCTCCTTTGGGTAGCCTGTTATCTAGAAAAATAAAGATGCTGAGAGTTATATATGAGGAGAGTTGAAATGTCAATCCATTAAAAAAAAATCCTTGAGCCAAGCATGGTGGCGCACGCCTTTAATCCCAGTACTTAGAAAGCAGAGGCAGGAGAATATCTGTGAGTTCAAGGCCAGCCTGGTCTACATATTTCCAGTCTCAAAAAAAAGACTTTAAAAAAATTGCAAGCACGTGTAAAAGGTGGGGAAGGGCATTGTCCCTTTCTCCATTCCTCTTAGATCCAGCTCATATGCCTCAGTAGGGTCTGCTCTTGTCTTCAGCTGTAAAATAGAAGTTTCTATTCCACCTTTTGGGGTTTTTGTGAAGATTTGCTGAGTTAATACATGAGAGCACTTTGTATGGTAACACTGTACCATATGAGAGGCCAGAACATGACAGTCAATGTCTGTGCCCCTGACTGGACCAGGGTAAAAAGAATATAGCATTTGGGGAGACAGTACACTGAGCAGTATAGTTTGCCGCAGAGAAAACAGAGGTCATACTGGCTAAGAGGGGGGCTTTCCCCTGGCAGACTTCTACCTAATCCACTCCCAAGGACCCAAAGGTTTCCTTTGCCTAAGTCAGACTTTGAGAGACAGTCTAGGGCCGACAGGAGTATGTGGATCAGCCCTGGTGGTCAAGCTAGAGAAACCCTCCCTAGTTCATAAATGACCTGAGGATGTTTTTCCTAAAGTCTGTCAATATCTTCTCTTTTCTCCTGCTTCCCATTCCCTTCCTTCCTCCTTTCCCTTGGAATTCCTACTGGTATTGAGCAGCAGGTTCTTGAAGTAAGTAGAGATTGCTCTGGTGGGGTTTTGGCATGCCTGTCTGTGACCATTTGTGTGCATGACTTGCCATCCAGCTGCCCTGCCAGGCTCTGATTCCTTCAGGTTGCCCGCCTTCCTTTTAGCCCTACCTGTTCACTTTCTCTAGACCCTCAGAGGCAAGGTTGTTTCCAAGAATGTTTACTGCCAGATTTGGTCAAACGAGTATGTCGGGTGGGGTGAAGGAGTAGGCAGCTGAGTGCCAAACTCTTGCTTCACCTAATAACACTATTTGAGAGGCTAAGCTGTGAAATCATTTCAAAAAAGTAGCTTCATGGAACTTTGAATTTCTAAGTGTTTTTTTTAAGGGCCAGTTGTGTATCAGAGTCATATTACCTCATTACTTCACTGAGTGAAACCCAAGAAACAAAGATGATCCATGAGAAGGAAAATTTAAAGGTTAGGGGTACTTAAATGAAAATGAAGTAAGATGAAAATTCCCTTCACCGGGTAAGTCTGCCTCAGTCAGGAATAGTGGGCCCATTCAACAAAGGGTCTTGCTCCTTTTAGTCTCTTACCAGGTGCACACTTGAAAGACAGCCTTTCTTTGTTTGGCCAGACACCCAATCTCTGTGGACAAAGGCCACATACCTTACTTCCCCAGGACAGTGTTTTAACTGATTTTTGATGCCAGGGAAGATCTGTGCCCTATGAGCAGAACGATAGTGCAGAGTAGGACCAACCAAGAGGCAGAGAGGAAGGTGGAGCCTTAGACACTCCTTTCATTCTCCCCTGGGAAAAATGCTAAGGTTGGTCCTCAGAACTTAACCCAAGAAAGAGCCTTAAGGCATTCTTCAGACTAGACCACAGAGCATAGGGAACACTAGACCATTGCAGGAGAGTATACGTAAGCATGCAGATAGAAGAGAAGTCAGTATGGTAGGGAACTAACAGATGAGAACACCCAAGTGACCTGCAGGACATCCTCCCCTCCTCCAAAGTAAGAACTACCCGGGAAAGCTTTCTGGAGCCCCTGGGCCTGATGGTGCCCTGGGTAAGACTTCTCTGGCCTTGAGGAGCACTGATTTAGCTTCTTCCTGGAAAATTTGGAAACTAGAGAAGACTGGGCATCTCTTTCCTCTGCTCTCTCCCTAACAAAGAAGAGGAAAAGTAGGCAGATCAGATTCTGCTCTGCCAGGTGGAGCTGGGGTAAGGCTGAGGGCAGGTGAGGTGGGGCCTTGTCTGACTTATCTCTGGAGTTTCCAGAGTACTCACTATTTACTTCTGTTCACAAACTACTTGCTCCAGTAGAAGGTGCTTTAAAGAAAGACATTTAATCATGAAGCCACCATCTCACTCCTTCCCAGGGTATGGGCTCATAAAGCTATACAGTGCTAGCTTCTCCTTAGCTAGGGCCCTGGGTCTGAGCTGTGACATCAAGTACCGGGGCAGGTGGAGGTAGGGGGTTGGTCAGCAGTCAGCAGTGGAGAGAGGATGAGGAGAGCCTGCTTGTAAAAACACAGTAACTACTAGGGAACTTTATTGTGTTCATGACTTGAGGAAGAGGAAAAGTAGGCAGATCAGATTCTGCTCTGCCAGGTGGAGCTGGGGTAAGGCTGAGGGCAGGCAAGGTGGGGCCTTGTCTGACTTATCTCTGGAATTTCCAGAGTACTCACTATCCTTCCTCTGCCTGGCAGCCCACATTCTGGCTTCCCCAGGGCTGACTCCCACCCCTTCTTAGACAGTTTTCTAGAGGGGATGGCCTTTCTCTTCAACCCAGGATTGCACAGTTCTGTTCTCCAAGTTGAGCCCCAGGTCCCTGGGCACAATACTCAAAGACTCATACCTTCGTGTTTGGAGCTAATCTTTCTACGCTCTGCCAGGTATAACTCTACACTATCCTGTGGCTCTCCACCTTTCCAGATCAAGATGCTGTCAGATCGGAAACGGGAGCTGGAACATCGGCTCAGTGCCACCTTAGAGGAGAATGACCTGCTACAGGGGACTGTGGAGGAGCTGCAGGACCGGGTGCTGATCCTGGAGAGGCAGGGCCATGACAAAGACCTGCAGGTACTGGGCAGAGATGCCATCACCTGGGACAGGAGCAGAGGGTAGGGGTGCTTAGCCAGAAAGGAGAGGCTGGGAGGCCAGCACCACTGTGGGATTCAGAGTGGATGACCCTGCACTCTCCCTATGTGTCTGTGGTAATTCTCCTTCCTAGAACAGTGTCATGTAGTTCTTTCTAGGCTATTAGTGGCTGAAACACTCAGGATGTCCTTCTGGCCTCAGTATTTTAAAGTCTGCTGGAAGATTTCAGAGGGAGCTGCAGTCCTCTGTGCCTAGCTCCCAGTGTTCTCTGCTGCTGCTGTTGCCTAACAGAGGGGGTTTTTTCAGTTGGCAAAGAACAGAAACTAAGAAGCTTCCCACAGAGCCCAACAAGACATAACTAACTTCTGCCTATTGTCAGAAAAGGCTAGCCCCTTTGTGAACCTAATTAGTCTTTTTTGTTTTTTACCTCTCTAAGGGAAATTGCTTCTTAGTCATAGTTACTCTTGCTTAGGAACTGCAACCAGGCCTCAGTTAAACTCTCAAGCTCACATTTAACAAGGAAAACACCCCCCCCAGTGGAAAAATAATCTCCCAGTCTCCCTAGAAATAAGGTGTAGCATCTGCTCCTAAGATGCTTCGCTGGGATGGGCTGGCCTGGTTCTAAAAATGTAGGAGGGCATGGCTTCCCTCTGGGCCTCTCCTGGGCATGGCGGAGAATACACTAGGTTGTGACAGTGTCATTTGTGGGGAAGTGGTTAGATGGGTGTGTGTCCCTACCAATGACCAGGCTATAGAATGCCCCATTGAATTCACAGAAAAACTGTTTAGAAGCCTTTTATGTAGGGTGAGAAATCTTTGACTGAAGCTGAGTATGTTAGTGCATGCCTGTGATCCTAGCATCTGATAGGCTGAGGCAGGAGGAATACAAGCTCAGAGTCAGCCTGGGGTGCATAGTGAGTTCAGGGCGAAGCTAGGCAACACAGAGACTCTGTCTCAAAAAATAAATGGGGGGGCTAGAGAGATGGCTCAGCAGATAAGAGGTACAGGCTGCTCTTGCAGAGGACCCAGGTTTGATCCCCAGCACTTACATGGTGGATAACAACCTTCTGTCACTCTAGTCCCAGTTTGGAACTGGACACCCTCTTCTGACCTCCACTGGCATTGCACGACATGGGTACATTTACATGCAGACAATACACTCATACACATAAACTAATAATAATAATAATAATAATAATAATAATAATAAAATAATGAATGAATGAAAGCTAGGCAAAAAGAGACTGTCTTAAAAATGAATAAACAATTGGGGCTGGAGAGATGGCCTAGCGGTTAAGAGCACCGACCGCTCTTACAGAGGACCCGGGTTCGATCCCCAGTACCCACATGGTGGCTGAGAACTGTCCGAAACTCCAATTCCAGGAGAACTCCAGTTCCAGGGGAGTCCGACACCCTCTTCTGACCTCTGCGGCATTGCATGACACGGGTGCACAAACCTGCATGCAGACAGTACATTCATACACATACAGAAATAAATAAAATTTAAAAAAAATGAATAAACAACAACAAAAAAAGAATAAACAAATAAATAGACTCAGTATCTGAGTCCTGAATCTAGCAATATCACTTATTGGCTCCATTAGCTCAGCTGCCACCTAAACAGTTCACTCCTTTAAGGGATGACCAGCCGCTTCCTCACTGGTTTGGGAGCCTCCGCTAGTAACTTTTGCATGTAGTCAGGCTTTAACAAATATTAGAAAGAAAATGGGGCTGGGTATCTCAGTGATAGGTGCTTGGCCAGCTTATATTGACTTGGTTCCTGTCCTCAGCATCACAAAAATGGAGAGACCAGGGAAGGATGCTAGCTCTTAAGCCTCACAGCAGGTTTGGGATGGAAAGCTTACTCATTTTTCAAGGCCAATGATAACGGCAGTAAGTGTTGTAGGCTTCTCTCCAGTGAACAGAGTGCTTCCATGTTACTCTCTCAAAGTTTAGGGAAAACAAATCATTTATCCAAAGTCATACCAAGTCCTTGGTAAAATGGAACTAGGATGCTACACACACACACACACACACATGCATGCACACACACACACAAAACAACCTGATTTACCTGTTGCTCACATTTGACAAGTATTTGAATCTCCATCAAGTATTCTCCTATTACTTAGAACACAGAGAGGAAAGAAAAAAAAAGAAGTGTAAAAAAAATTTTTTAAAGGCAACCCCTGACAAAAAACTTTGAGCCTAGTATGAATTTCCAAATGAAAATTATTCCCATTTCATAACTGGGGACCTGGAAGGTGGGAAAGAGCTAGGATCAGTGTAGACCTCTAGACACTACTGGTTCAGATAGTCTATGTATACTACAGCAGCAAGAATCTGAGGTCAGGCCTTACACAGATTGCATGTCTGAGGGAGGGGAGTCACTCAGTAATCCAGGGGCCTTCGTCAAGTCAGGAAGTTCCAGCTCTGGAAGATCACATTTATGGTCTAAATTCTCACCTTTCCTATTTGTATAACTGTTTCTACCTATACCTTCTGTTCATGTGTAAATCCTTAAGTTGCCATTTGTTACCAGTGTTCTCCAGAAAGCCTTGCTGCCAAATGCCATAAATGGACACAAGTAAAAATTCCAGCTGTCCCAGGTGTCAGTAGCACCCTAACACATATTTATAAGTGTTGAATCAGTGACCTTGGAATGTTTTAATCCCTTGATTTTTTTTTTTTTTTTTTTTTTTTTTTTTTTTTTGAGACAGTGTCTCCCTGTAGCTGCTCTGGCTATCCTGGAACTCCCTATAGACCAGGCTGGCTTTGAACTCGAGATCCGCCTGCCTCTGCCTCCCAAGTGCTGGGATTAAAGCCATGCACCACCATGCCCGGCTAATCCCTTGATTTTTAAATCCTCAGATAAGGGAGAGCAGTCCAGGAAGAGGCTTGACAGAAGTAGGGGAGCCCCTTTGATATGTTTCACTGTGTAAATGGAGTCCTGCTGTCAAAAACTTTTTTCTTATATTTTTGTATTTGTGTGGGTACCTGCGGCACAGTCCATGTGTGGAGGTCATGAAGAACTTTCTCTCCTTCCACCATGTGGATCCCAGGGTTGAATTCAAGTCATCAGGCTTGGTGGCAAGTACCGTTACCTACTGAGCCATCTTACCAGCCCCCAAAATAGAATTTTTTTTTCTTTCCATTTTTTGAGAAAGTGCCTTCTGGTAGCCTGTCTGGCCTGGAAGTTCCTATATAGATGAGGCTGGTCTCAATCTCATAGAGATTTGCCTACCTCTGCCTTCTGAGTGCTGGGATTAAAGACATGCACCACCACAATGGTCTCTAAAACCAGATTTTTTTTAAAGCCACTGGTCAAATCTAACTTTTTTTTAAGGCTTCAGAATAATGATGAAAACTTATTATGTACTTAGTTTCTATCATGCTTTTGGTTTTGATTTTGGTTTTTTTATTTATTTTCTTATTTTTATTTTTATGTGTATGCATGTATGTAAGTGCACCTGTGTCGTACAGTTCCTGTAGAGGTCAGAAGAGGGTATCTGATCCCCTGAAACTGGAGTTAGAGACAGTTGCTAGCTGCCATGTGAGTTCTGGGATTCAAACCCAAGTCTTCTCTGCAGAAGCTTCCAATGTTCTTAACCACTGAGCCATTTTCCCAGCCCCTGTTTTTATTTTTTGAGACATAGTTTAACTCTAGTCCTGACTTGCTTAGAACTTGCTATTTGTTAGCCGGGCATGGTGGCGCACGCCTTTAATCCCAGCCCTCGGGAGGCAGATGCAGGCAGATCTCTGTGAGTTCAAGGCCAGCCTGGTCTACAGAGCGAGCTCCATGCCAGCTGGGACTAAAGGGAGACCCTGTCTCAAAAATACCAAAAAAAAAAACAAAAAACTTGCTATATGTGCTGGGCTAGCCTTGAACTTGCATCAGTCTTCCTCCTCAGCCTCTCAGTTGCTAGAATTATAGGCATGTGTGGCCAATCCCAGCTCTGCTAAATTCAGTAAAATACTTTGCTAAAATACTTTTGCTAAACCCATAAAATACTTTGCTAATACTCAGTAGAAGAAATGAATATTGTCCTTCTAAGAAGCACTTAGCTACTGTTTGCATACCCTATTACACATCTTAGAGAAGTATGCTGGCCCTGACCCTGGCAAATGGTTTTCATTATCACAATCCAAGCCCCATTCACCATGGAGTAACTCATGAAACAGTGGTCCTAAGGTCTAGACTTTGCTCTGACTGTGATCATACACAATTAAACAAATTATGTACCCTCACACTCTCAGCCCCACAATCAAGTGAGATTATCCCCACTTCCACTCATTTGAGTACTGTGAGCATAGACATCTTTTTTGGGGGGGAGAGGGGTGGAGACAGGGTCTTCCCATAAGTCCCAACCAGCCTGGGACTTGTTATGTAGACTAGGCTGGCCTTAAACTCACAGAGATCTGCCTGTCTCTGCCTCCTGAGTGCTGGGATTATAGGTGTATGCCACCACACCCAGCAACATCTTAAACTGTACTAATAAAAGCATTTCATGTCACCCTTTTTCATACCTAAGATATACAAAAGCATCTTTGTTACAAAGATGCTATTTCTTACTTTAGAGAATCTCTGTAGTTACGAGGCTCTATCCTGGTTTGATTTGGTTTTTCTGCATGTCTGTCCAGGTGGAGGATCAGTCACTGACCAGAGGTACCGCCTAGCCTTTTGTTCCCTTGCTGTTAATAATTAATTAAGCACCTTTGAGTGTGCTTGAGTAATTGAACTAATTTTGTCCAGTATATAAGAACTTGTACTTATCTGTTGGAACTTCTCCTGCTGAGCTGTGTGTGGAGTTGTCTAGAAAATAATTGTAAAGCACTTTGGCACTTAATATGCTGCTTGTAATTGTGCCAGATGCTTCCTAGGAATGTCTCCTTCCCCCTCTGTAACCCTGGGGTGTTGCTGTTGTTGTTGTTGGGGTTTTTTCTTTCTTTCTGAGTTTCTCTAGAACTGGGACTAGAGGAGCTTCCACTGGACCAGCAGGTGTTGCTGATCTGAGGGAACCACAAAAAGTAGGCTTGCCAGTTCTTTATTCATTTTCCCAGCATCTGGGCTCTGGGGCCCTTCCTAGTTAAGGCTCGTCCAGGCCACTAGCCAGCCATTTCCTGGCACTCCCCCCTCCCTCCCTTCCTTTCGCTTTCTCCCCATTTCCTCCTCTTTTCTTCTCCCCAGTGCTGGGGATTGAACCTCAGGCTTTGTGCATTTGAGGCAAGCGCTCTCCCACTGAGCTACATCTCCAGCCCAAACTTGGGTATCTCACTTCATAGCAGTCCTTCTGCCTCAGTGCTTGTATTATATGTGTACACCACCATAATCAGCTAATGTCTGCTCTTTTTCCATGAAACGAGATGACTCCAGACAGACTCTTTTTCTAGAAGAGTAAATTTAAATCCCAGGAAGTTCTAACCTAGAAAAAAACTTTTTGTTTGTGTCTATATTTCTGTGGTATATGTGTGTGTGTGTTCATATGCAGGTGTGTACATGTATGCATAGGTGAATATACATGTTGTGTGCATGTGGAGCCCAAGATTGACATTACAAGTCTTCCTCAATCACTCTCCACCCTACTTATTTTTTGTGACTATGACCCATGTGTATGAGAGTATGGGAGTGTGGGGGCCGTGATGTGCATATAGAGGTCAGAGGACAACTTGTGGGAATTAATTCTCTCCTCCCACTGTGGGTTCTGGGAGTCAAACTCAGGTCTGTAACGCTTGCATAGCAAGCAACTTCTTTTTACCTGCTGAGCTATTTTCCCACCCCTTTGCCTTGTTTTTTGAAAACAGAATTTCTCACTGAACCTGGAGCTTGGCATTCCATCCAGACTGGCTGGCCAGCAAGCCCCCAAGGATATCTACTTGTCTCTTCCCACTCCCCAGAACTGGGGTTACAGGCACACACTGCTGTGTGTTTGTGTTTTATAACTGAGGATTTGAACTTGGGTCTTCATGATTGTACAGCAAGCACTTTACCCCCTGGGCATCTCCCTAGCTTTGAGTTTTTACAAATACATACATATGAATAATTACTACCCCCATCAAGACAGAGAATTACTTGGCACTTCCTCAAAAATAAACCTCTATCCAGGCTCCATCTATTTTTCTATTTAAGTGAAACGGGAATATTTAAGAGCAGAATTACATATTACATGCTGTTTATGTTGGCTTTTCCTGAACATGTTTATCAATGAAATTCATCCATATTGTGGCATATAAGTAACAGTATTTTATTACTGTGTAGTATCCCAGTGTGTGACTATATGATTTATCCTATCGCTGTTAGCTTTGAATTGTTTCCCATTTGTAGCAATTACAGGTTTCCCTTGTAATGTCTTTTGTTCTCATTTCATTGGGGATGTACACCTAAGAGTAGAATTGCTGGATCTTTGGAGAGGTATGTATAACTTTAGTCTTCAAAACTGTCAAGGGTAGCTGGTGAAATGACTCAGTGAGTAAAAGCACTTACCTCAAAAGCCTCATGACCCAAGTTCAATCCCTGAATTTATAGTTGAAGATGAGAACAACTCCCAAAACTTGTCCTCACTCAGGCATCTCTCTCTCTCTCTCTCTCTCTCTCTCTCTCTCTCTCTCTCTCTCATACACACACACACACACACACACACACACACACACAGGAGATAATTATATAGATAGATATTTTTTTTTGTCTTTTTGAGACAGGGTCTCCCTGTAACCCCAGCTGTCCTGGAACTCACTATGTAGACCAGGCTGGCCTTGAACTTACAGAGATCCTCCTGCCTCTGCCTCCCTGGGATTACAAGTGTACACCAGAAAAAAATCTGGGCTGGAGAGATGGTCTAGCGGTTAAGAGCTCCGACTGCTCTTGCAGAGGACCGGGGTTCAATCCCCAGCACCCACATGGCGGCTGAGAACCGTCTGTAACTCCAGTTCCAGGGGAATCCAACACNCGGTCTGAAATTCTCCAGTCCAAGGAAGTGGACACCCATTATAGCTCTCTCCCAATCCCCACAAAGCAATTAAGATTATGATCCAGGGCTGGAGAGATGGCCTAGCGGTTAAGAGCGCCGACTGCTCTTGCAGAGGACCCAGGTTCGATCCCCAGCACCCACATGGCGGCTGAGAACCGTCTGTAACTCCAGTTCCAGGGGAATCCAACACCCTCTTCTGACCTCCACAGCATTGCACGACACGGGTGCACAAACCTACATGCAGACAGCACATTCATACACATGAAAACTAAATAAAATTTAAAAAATAAAAAATAAAAAGAATTCAGTTGAAAGAAAGAGAGAGAGAGAGAGAGAGAGAGACAGAAAGAAAGAAAGAAAGAAAGAAAGAAAGAAAGAAAGAAAGAAAGAAAGAAAGAAAGAAAGAAAGAAAGGGAAGGAAGGAAAGGAAGGAAAGAAAGAAAGGAAAGAAAGGAAAGAAAGGAAAGAGAGAGAGAAAGAGAGAAAGAAAAGAAAAGAAAGAGAGAGAGAAATCTGCCCAGGACTTCTCTAAGTATTTGAACATGCTCCACTCCTACCAACAGTAAGAATTCTGATTGTTCACATCCTCATCAGTGCTTGATTCCCCCCGCTCCATTATTTTAGTCACAGTGGTATCCTAATTCCTGTGTGGGTGTTAGTTTTTGACTATGAAGGACTTCACACAACTTCAGCTTCAGCAGTAGAGCAGTGTGATAAACCCCTTAGTGTGCCTGACTCTAAGCTTAAGGACCTGACTTCATCCCCAGAACCCACATGAAAAAACTGGGCATGGTGGTCCACACTTGTAATGTCAGCACAGAGGAGGCAGAGAGAGGCAGATCTCTGGGACTTACTGGACAGCCAGCCTAGCCTAATCAGCAAGCCCCAAGATCAGTGAGCTACATAGAAGAGCCTCTGTGAGGGGAGGGGAGAAGAAGCCCTGCAAATATTCAAACTTTCGATTATCTCATAGCTTTGTAAATTTAAAAATATTTTATTTGTGCCAGGCGTGGTGGTGCACACCTTTGATTCCAGCACTTGGGAGGCAGAGGCAGGCAGAAATCTGTGAGTTCAAGGCCATCCTGATCTACAGAGTGAATTCCAGGCCAGCTGGGACTAAAGGGAGACCCTGTCTCAAAAAACACCCCCCCACAAAAAAAATTTATTTGTATCAAGGTACAAACTAAAATAGACCTACACATTGTACTTGTTTATTCATATCTTAAGACTTTTATTTATTTATGTTGTTGTTGTTGATAGGGTCATGCATTGTAACCCAGGCTGGCTCAAAATTCTTGATCTTCTTGTCTCCACCTCTCAGGAGTATAGGTATATACTACCACACCTGGGCTTTTGAGTCTTTTTTTTTTTTTTTAATGTGTATGAGTGTACTGTCTGCATGTAGTTTGGTTGCACCTGTGTCATGCAGTGCCTTGGAGGTCAGAAGAGGGCATCGGATTCTCCTGGAACTGGAGTTAAAATCAGTTCTTAGCCGCCCTGTGGGTGCTGGGAATTGAACCTGGGTCCTCTGGAAGAGCAGTTGGTGCTCTTAACCACTGAGTCATCTCTCCAGCCCCCAGACTTTTTTTTTTTAATCGCTAGGTTCCTCTTTATCTTTTTACTGATACTATATGTTGAAGGAGTAGCGTTGTCCCCGTAGGATTCCCAGATCTGGGTTTTGCTGATTACATCTTCCATGCAGCCTGATATATTCCTCCTGCCTCTGTTTGCCTGTGAGTTTCTGACAGGTCTAGCATCGGGGTCAGGTCCTGGTCACTGCTTGCTGCATGGTTTGGGCAAACTACCTAGCCTTTGCTCTTTTTTCCCACAGCTACACCAAAGCGAGCTAGAGCTCCAGGAGGTGCGACTGTCCTGCCGGCAGCTGCAAGTAAAGGTGGAGGAGCTCACAGAGGAGAGGAGCCTGCAGAGCTCTGCTGCCACCAGCACTTCCCTGCTGTCAGAGATAGAGCAGAGCATGGAGGCCGAAGAGCTGGAGCAGGAGAGGGAGCAGGTGCTGATATCCCAGTCATCTAGCAGGAACAGTGGGCCCAGGGTTCTCCTCCATCCTCTTCCTCAGTGTGCACTGCCACCTGGCAAAGGCCATAGTGCCTGCCTGACCTCTTATGCCCACTGGCTAGAGCCATGGAAAGCATACTTACTAAAGTCTGTCCTGGCCTTCCTACCTTGGGCCACCGTAGCCAACCCACCTTGTCCACTATACAACATATGCCAGGCCAGCCTAACTACATAGTGAGACCTTGCCTCAAAAAGAATCAAGAGTCTGAAGATGTGGTGGATACAAAATACAAATATTCAGGGCTGGAGAGATGGCCTAGCAGTTGAGAGTGCCGACTGCTCTTACAGAGGACCCGGGTTCGATCCCCGGCATCCACATGGCGCCGAGAGCCGTCTGAAACTCCAGTTCCAGGAGAACTCCAGTTCCAGGGGAATCCGACACCCTCTTCTGACCTCCGTGGCATTGCACGACACGGGTGCACAGACCTGCACGCAGACAGTACATTGATACACATACAGAAATAAATAAAATTAAAAAAAAAATACAAATATTCTTATTTTATTTTTTATTTTGTTTTGTTTTATTTTGAGGCTAAGTCTGTATAGCCGTAGTTGGGCTGGAACTCCCTATATAGTCTAGGCTAGCCTTGAACTCTCAAAGATTCACTTGCTTTTATCTCCTAAGTGCTGAGATTAAAAGTGTGTGCTACCGTGCCAGGCAAGTATTACTTAAGGCAGGTGATTTTGTTTATTTATTTTATTTTATTCTTTGGTCTTTTCGAGACAGGGTCCCCCTCTAGCCCCAGCCATCCAGGAACTCGCTCTGTAGACCAGGCCTTGAACTCACAGACATCTGCCTGCCTCTGCCTCCCGAGTGCTGGGATTAAAGGTGTGTGCCACCACACCCAGTTTAGGCAGGTGATTTTTTTTTATATTTATAATTTTTATTTTATGTGTATGAATGTATTGCCTGCATGTGTATAAGAGCACACACGTTGTTCAATGCCTGAGGAGGTTAGAAGGTGTTGGGTCCCCTGGAACTGGAGTTACAGACCATTGTTAGCCACCATGTGGGTGCTGGGGTTGAACCCAGGTCCTCTACAAGAGCAGCCAGTGCTCTTAACCACTGAGCCTTCTCTCCAGCCCAGCAGGTGATTATAAAAGATAAAGCCAGGCATGGTGGCGCATGCCTTTAATCCTAGCACTCAGAAGGCGGTTCAAGGCCAGCCTGGTCTACAGAGTGAGTTCCAGGACAGCTGGGGCTACAGGGAGACCCTGTCTCAAAAAGACCAAAAAAAAAACAAGATAAAACAAAATCCTTGTTCCTAGAACCCAAGGTCTCAGGTATCTGTATTTTTTTTTTATGTGTATGAGTGTACTGTCTGCATGTAAGTTGGTGCACCCGTGTTGTGTAATGCTGCAGAGGTCAGAAGAGGGCATCGGATTCCCCAGGAACTGGAGTTAAAGATGGTTCTTAGCTGCCATGTGGGTGCTGGGAATCGAACCTGGGTCCTCTGCAAGACCACTTGGCCTCTTAACCACTGAGCCATCTCTCCAGCCCCCTGTATTTTGGTTTTGTTTTTTTTTTAAATTTTTTTTATTTATTTCTGTATGTGTATGAATGTACTGTCTGCATGCAAGTTTGTGCACCCGTGTCGTGCAGTGCCGCGGAGGTCAGAAGAGGGTCTCGGATTCCCCTGGGACTGGAGTTTCAGACGGTTCTCAGCCGCCATGTGGGTGCTGGGGATCGAACCCGGGTCCTCTGTAAGAGCGGTCCGCGCTCTTAACCGCTAGGCCATCTCTCCAGCCCCTGTATTTTGGTTTTAAATAGTAGATGGCCAGCTGGGTGTGGTGGCACACACCTTTAATCCTAGCACTTGGGAGGCAGAGGCAGGTGGATCTCTGTGAGTTCAAGGCCAGCCTGCTGTACAGAGGGAGTTCCAGTACTGCTGGGACTACAGGGAAACCCTGTCTCAAAAAGACCAAAAGTAAATTAAATAAATAAATAAATAAATAAATAAATAAATAAATAAATAAATAGTAGATGGCCAAGCCCTCTCTAGATTCTGTAATGATATATAACACTTTGTGACACAGCTGAGATTGCAGCTTTGGGAAGCCTATTGCCAGGTTCGCTATCTCTGCTCACACCTTCGAGGAAATGACAGTGCCGACTCAGCTGTGTCCACAGACTCCTCCATGGATGAGTCCTCAGAAACCTCATCCGCCAAGGACGTGCCTGCTGGCAGTCTGCGAACTGCCCTCAATGAGCTCAAGAGGCTGATACAGAGCATTGTGGATGGCATGGAGCCCACGGTAAGAGCCAGCCACAGAACCCAGCCAGTGAGTGGTGGAAACCCAGTGTAGACAGTGCAGTAACCCCTGAGCAAGAGCTTCATAGCTTACTGCCAGAGCCCCCAGTCCTCACTAGTTTGAAAATACTGAGTACTGGTGACTGACCAGGCAGAGAAAATAGGCTCCAAGATCACCTTCCAGCAAATACCAAGGCAGAATTCTTTTCTCCATGTAGTTATATAGAGGCATTGGTGGCCTTGAGTTGAAGAGCTTTGCTTAGAAACATTTATTTAAGAGAAAGCTGTATCTGGGTAAAACTTCAAGCTGTTCTTCTGTAGTTGGTACTAGGATAGGCAAACTGGAAAGACCTATGGCTTCTTCCAAAGGAATCTCAGTGAGCACAGGATGTTGGAGAATGATAAATACAGGGGTCTCTGAGAATTCCAAATATGGCTTCTTATGGAGGAAAAGGGTATTCCTCTGACGTCCTAGGGGGACTGGCATTTCTACAGCTTCATGGTGGATTTTTTTTTTTTTTGCCTGCCTTCTTGTCCCTTTTACATGTACAGCTCTCAAATAATTATTTCCCCTCAGTTTCATCCTCCTGCAGAGTAGTTACGCCCTTTTTGACCAGGCTGGGTTGACTTTCAGAATGCATTATAGAAGAAAACCAGGTTATTGTGGGACAAGAATGTCAGTGGTGTATGCCAGTCACAACACACAAGGCTTTCTCTCTGATATCCTGAAATGAAAATTAACATCTGGTTGTAGTTTACAAGTTGAAACTCAACACAGAAATTTCTTTCTCTCCTAACCCTTCTCTTTCCTCCTTTGTCTTTTCCTCTCCCCCATCACTTCATTTCCCTTCATCTCTCCACTCTCCTGCACCTGTCTCCTTTCCTCACCAACCACCCCTCACTTAATCCTTTCCTTCCCTCCCCCACCTACTGGCTCATTTCTTGCTGTCAGGGCTCCCGGAGAATTGATGATGACTCCTTAGAAGAACAGATAAGACAGACCAGTGAGGACTCAAGAGCCCTGAGAGAGCTCATGGAGGGAGAGAGGGGTAAACTGAGGCAAAGCCTAGAAGAGCTTCAGCAGCTCCACAGTCAGGTGAGCACCCCTATCTTCACAAAGAATGCACTAGAGTCCCCTGATGACTCCCTTTTCTGTGAGATGCAGCTCTCCTCCATCACATCCTCCGTAATACAACTCAAAGTTGAGGTGAGCTAGATATCTTCCAAGAGAAGAAACCAGTCCTTATTCTGCCCAAAGTGAGATTAGCAGGGACAAGAATAGCTGATCCTGTTTCCTGCAGTGACACATCTGCAGAGGCAGAAGTTGGGCTGATGGTGGTGGCAGCAGCCAAAAACCACAGCTTCCAGGCCACTTTTGGATGTTTTTCTCAGCAGCTCTGAAGCCAGAGAGTTATCAAGTCAAGGAACAGATGATGTTCACATGTGTCAGCTCCATCACCTCTGAACCTGCTTTTTTCGCTTTGGGGAACTTTGTTGCCCTTGCTGATCCTTTCTTGTTTGATCACAACTCCATCTGTTGTAGGCACTGAAGGACATTGAAACTCTGAGCTGAAAAATGTTTAAGGATTTAAGAGAGGCCCCATCTACAAAGAAGCTTTTGAGCTCTGTCCTGAGAGATGTTTCCTTTGGACCATGCTTATGTGTAGACTGAGTCCTCTGTGGGAGTGCCTGTCTAATTGAAACCGTGCCCCACTTAACCTGCCCTCTCATAGTCCACTTCTACCTTTGTATAATCTTTGCTACCTTTCTGTATAATATTTCTGTGAGGTGAAGTTGACACCCAGTTTTCACAGTGGTAAAAATTTCTTAGCACCTAAGATATCTTTATTGGAAACTTCTGTCTCTTTTACTATACTCTTAATATAGGGAGGCCCACCTAACAGCTGTCTCTACTCTTCTTCCTGTGAAGGAACAAGGAGAGAAGATCAAAACTGTGGTTTGCTCCTGGCCGGACACTGGGGAGTGGGCTGGGCAGCCCAAGACATGCTCTTGCTGAAACTCTTAAGATCCTCAGAGGATAATTCAAACTTAGAGACAGATCTTACAAACTGGAGGAATAAAATACAAGAAACAGTTGGATCCAGAAGTTCTCCAGGAGATATGGCTCAGTAGTGAAGTACTGGGCTAGCATATTCAGAGACTTTGGCTCAATGTCCAGCCCTGCCAAAAGAAAAAAATTAAAATTAAAGGAGCATTTAAACACTTTTTGGCATGGTGGCACTTGCCTGCAATCCTTGTACTTAGGAGGTGGAGGTGTGAGAGTTAGGAGTTCATGGTCATCCTCCGCTGCATAACTAGTTCCTGGCCAGCCTCGGCCATATGAGACACTGTCTCAAAAAACCAACGGGGGGAAAATTCTTTAGAAGAGAATTTTTACTTTTTTGGAGACGGAGTCTCACTGTGTTGCCTATACTAACCTTGAACTCTTAAACTCAAGCAATCCTCATGCTTTAGCCTCCCAAGTAGCTGGGACTACAAGCATATGCCAGTGTCCCCAGCTTATTTTAAATATGCTGTAAATAAATGCTTTTTGTTTTCTTTTTTTTTTTTTTTTTGCTTATCAGAAATTAGAAAACTAGAAATTCACTAGAGGACATTATTTCAGTTAGAAATACAGCTTCAAGGTAGGTTTCTCAGAGTTTGATATGGCATTGGTTAGATAACTACATAAGAGTTCATAAGATAACTAGGCATGTTCCTGTGGGCTCCCTTTCAGAGAGTTCCTCAGACAGTGGTTTCCACTTGTGTTCCACAGTTATAGAATTGAGCTTCTCTGTAGGTAATCTTCCAGAAGGCTTAAAGAAAAACTCAGCCACACTGTATCCACTAATGAGACACTCATGGGAGACACCCAGGGTGCAGACTGAGTCCAACATGACTGTATAATAGTAGTCAACACTGAGGGCATGATAGTCTCTTGCATGGCCAGTTCACATCTGCCACCTGCCCACTGCATGCCTGGCCCTAAACTAGACCCCAAGAGTACACAATGGCTTTGTGGAGTTCCTGCATTCCAAGATGCAGTAGGGTCAGGAGAGTAGTCAGATCCTTCTCTGTACTCCAGAAGACAGCTAGGCCAGGGTCACGCCTCTTCTGGCGGCGATCCATCCTGTAAGCCTATTGCTCTCTCACCTTTCCCGCTTGAAAGTGTTCTCTCCTAGAAACCTGGACAGAGATCAAGTGTGCGCCTACTGCATACCATACCCTCAGAAACTACCCAAACTTTCAAGGACATTTTTGGAGGTTTTTTTTGAGACAGGGTCTCCATATAGCCCCAACTAGCCTACAACTTGCTCTATAGACTAGGATGGCCTCAATCTCACAGAGATCCACCTGCCTCACAACTGCTGGGATTAAAGACATGTGCCACCACACCTGGCTCTACCCAAACTCTTATATAAAAGAGCCCGTTTGATTTATACATTTGAGGCAAAAATCCATAGCCATATGTGAAGACCCACCCAGCACCCACCACTCTATGGTTCCCAACATCCCCATTGCTTCAGTGCATACAGAGCAGATGCCAGAGGATAGAGTGAGTCTTCAGTATTAATTGCAGGCCCCTCTGAGGCCCCTCTGCCCTACTCAGGTTGGTAACCCAGGCAGAAGGAGCGGCAGGACAGCCTTGCTGCAGATCCTTCATACCACTTATTCGGGGGGTGTGGATCAGACAAGCATGCTGAAGCATGCTAGAGCATTCAGGATTTCACTAAGCAGGCGTGACAACTCTGTTAAGTATTTGCTGTGCTCTCTCTCCATGCACCTGGCACTGCCATTTCAGACTTGACTTCGTTCACAGCCAGCTTTGCTCATTCCTCCTTACTTGCTCATTTGCTTGTGCTCCCTAGCCGACCTATCCTCACAATATGGCAGTCTTCTGTAGACCTGAAATAAGGCACCCCTTGCTGGTCATGGCCTGGCTTCAGTATCAAGTCATGGGAGACATTGAGACCCTAGCCACTCTTCCTCCAGCCTCCTTCCCTCTTACCCCATTTTACCACCTGTGCTTTTTTTTTTTTTTTTGGTCTTTTTGAGACAGGGTCTCCCTGTAGCCCCAGCTGTCCTGGAACTCGCTCTGTAGACCAGGCTGGCCTTGAACTCACAAAGATCCGCCTGCCTCTGGCTCCCAAGTGCTAGGATTAAAGGTGTGCGCCACCACGCCCGGTTGCACCTGTGCATTATTATCTACAGGGTAGAGGTACATGTTCCTCCCCGTGTGGTCCTCCAGATTGTTCTCTATCTGGAAGACCCTCTCCCACCTACTCACAACTCCACGCTAATCACTCTTCAGTTCCAGAGCAGATTTTACCTCCTCCTTGACACCTTCTAGATGTTCTTCCTGGAGGAGTCTATGGCTCTCCTTTCATGGTCACTCTACTTCAGTCTCTCGGTCAATGATGACCAGCACAAGTTACCACCCACCTTTTTCTCCTGAACCTCCTAGGACAGGCCTCACTTAGGCTAGACATTCAAGTAATTGTTAGGAAAAAGCAGGTGAAGCCCTTGCTGTGTGGCTTTAGGGTGTTGTGCTATTTAATTGTGGGGTGGACATAACCTAAGTACCTGTCTAGACAGCCAGATCATTCTCATGACAGCCATCAGATTAGATCCTACCACACCACAGGCAGAGCACTGCACTGGGCCCTTCCTTATCTTATTTGATCTTTGATACTTGATTTGAACTTGATGGAGAGGGATGATTTCTGCAGAATATGGTTCAGAAAAGGCAAACTTCTTGTCCTTTCTCCTGTAGCAGCTGGCTGTTGGGCTCTATCTAGCTTCTCCAGGTTTTCTAAGACAAAGTGAAAAGCTCTTCTGGAGTTTTATTTGGAACATACTAGGTTATGAGTGTTCCTGCCTAGCATTGTGGTGCCCAGCATGTGGGTTTTGCCTGTCTATCCCTTACTCACTGTCCCAAGCCACACTTGGGCTCCTTTTATCTGAAGAAGTCTGTCTCTGCCATGTGCTTTCTGGGTCTTGAGACAGATAACCAAGCTGCAGAACCAGCTGGTGTCTGGGGTGAGGCTAAGACCTGGGACTTAAAAAGCCAAAGAATGGGCTGGAGAGATGGCCTAGCAGTTAAGAGCACCTACTGCTCTTACAGAGGACCCGGGTTCGATCCCCAACACCCACATGGTGGCTGAGAACCGTCTGTAACTCCAATTCCAGGAGAACTCCAGTTCCATGGGAATCCGACACCCTCTTCTGACCTCCGAGGCATTGCACGACACGGGTGCACAAACTTGCATGCAGGCAGTACATTCATACACATACAGAAATAAATAAAATTAATAAAATTATAAAAAATTTAAAAAAAAATTTAAAAGAAGAAAAGCCAAAGAGCATGCTGAAAGAACAACATCTGTCCCTTGTTGGGAGGGAGGCAGACCTGTATGTATGGATCCTCCCTTGGAAAAATGTCAGTGGATGTGTAACCCTTTAACAAGAGGGTGGGGTCATGGATCCCCATTTGATCCTATCAACCTTCATTGCTTAACATGTTTACTGAAATCTCTACCAGGAAGGGTTTCCAGTTGCACATGGCAGAAATGTGCTCTTTGTAACTTAAGCAGAAAATGAACATTAAAATGAACTCTGATAGCTTATAGAATCAACAGCAAGAAAAACTGATTAACTCAGGTCCCAAGCAGGAAGAAGGAGCCATTGGAAGCCAATGATAGAATCCTAGTGCTGCCTGGTGAATAATTCCTACTGATCTGTGGCTTTGCTGTTCTCCCTCCAGATCTGTAGGCCCAGGAAAGGGGGATGGGAGGGGGTCTGGCAAGGCAAGTCTAGGTCAAATGCCTGCCCCTAGGCTGCTAAGGGAAGAAAATGTTTTGCCCATCTGGCATCCCTAGTTGGAGGTCATGCCCTGTCTCCCACTAAGACATACAGCCAGGAATTTCTCCTGAAATAGGAAGGTTTGGGATGATTGTTATCTCAGAACATCAGCTGTTCAGTACACAAGTGTTTTAGGATTAAGTATCACTTGCAGCCAGGCTCTAAGGTGTACAAATGGATACATGCCTCCTGGCATCCCAGATATTATAGTGTACGTATGGTCATTCTGCTGTGGGGTAGGGTGAACTGTGTTGGTGACACAACCACTAGATGGGAGCACTTCACTGCCAAATTATGACTCCCAGGTACTGGGCCTGAGGACTGAGTAGGCATGGACCACGGAAAAGGTGATAGGATGATGTGAGAACCCATAGGAGTTGAAATTCTATGTAGCTTTGATCCGTGATGTTGAATGGGAAGAGCAATGCTATGCCAATGGTAGTTGGGGATGGAAGCAGGTTCCCAGGCTTTGGAACCATCAAGGTCCCTATTGGCAGCCATGTTTCATGTGAAAGATGGTCAAAACCAAAATTTGAGACACTGCCTCCACATGTTCCAGAGCCCTAATGAATATGTGTGGTCTCTTTCATTACTTTACTGGGAGTGACTCTCAGCCAAAGCAGTGGTGTGATGTGCTGAGTACAGGGAGTCTAGCCTATGGCAAGACATCCAATTTCAACCTGCCCGGGATCCCTAACCACTGGGATAGAGCCAGGCACATGGCATTCTTTCTCAAGGGGAGGGGCCTTGCCATGGAGCAGGATGATGGCAGAACACCACCAGCCTACTTCCCACCATTGCCCCTAGGCAAAAAAAGATTATTTTTAAAAATTTATTTTTAGTTGTAAGCGCGCGCGAGCGTGCGTGCGTGCGTGCGTGCGTGCGTGTGTGTGTGTGTGTGTGTGTGTGTGTATGCACATGAATACTGGTGTCCTTGGAAGCCAGAAGAGGGTGCTGGATCCCCTGTTACAGGCAGTTGTGAGCCCCCTACAAGGGTGCTAGGAATCAAACTTGAATCCTCTGGAAGAATACAAAGTATTCTTAATTGTTGAGTTTTATCTCTAGGTTCTCAGTGTTTATTGTGTATGTACATGATGCAGGGTGCACACATGCCACAGCACATATGTTGGAGCTCGGAGGACAACTTTATAGAATCAGTTTTCTCCTTTCACCTTCACTCAGATTCTGGAGATTAAACTGAGGTTTAAGCTAGGCTCGCGGAGCAAGCACCTTCACCTGCTGACCCTTCTTGCTGACCCCTAGGTGCCTTCTTCCCTTGTGGGGAAACCACCCAGGCCAGCAGCAGTGGTATCACTGCATTCATTCTTCTTTGTTGTAGGTGACACTGCTGAGTGTGGAGATGACTGCACTGAAGGAGGAGAGGGACCAACTCAGAGTGACATCTGAGGACAAGGAGCCAAAGGAGCAGCTTCAGAAGGCCATCAGGGACCGGGATGAGGCCATTGCAAAGTGAGTGGGGACGGCTTGCTAACTGTGTGTCCTGTCTCCATACTCCTTGACAGTGAGATTACAGGCAGTGGCCCTACCCAGCTGCTTTCATGGGTGCCGGGATCCAAGTCTTGATGCTTATGTACCAGGTGCTCTTACCCACTGTGCCAGCTCTCCAGCCTCTACTTTTATTTTTTTAATAAACTTGAGGTGCATGCTTATTTTTAAAAATTTATACCATAGCCGGGGCTGGAGAGATGGCCTAGCGGTTAAGAGCGCCGACCGCTCTTACAGAGGACCCGGGTTCGATCCCCAGCACCCACATGGCGGCCGAGAACCGTCTGAAACTCCAATTCCAGGAGAACTCCAGTTCCAGGGGAATCCGAGACCCTCTTCTGACCTCCGCGGCGTTGCACGTCATGGGTGCACACACTTGCATGCAGACAACACATTCATACACATACAGAAATAAATAAAATTAATAAAAAAAAAATAAAAAAAAAAAATTTATACCATAGCCTCCCATAGTGGCATACACTTGCGTTCCCAGCACTTAGGAAGTAGAAGCAAAAGGATCTGTATGTAGTTTAGGCCAGTCTAGGCCACAGAATAAGTGTAAGGCCAGCCTGGGCTCCATTGCAAAACCTTGTCTCAAATATTCTTGGCACACACACACAAATTATACCAAAGAACAAGGATGAGGGTTAGTTTCCCAGCTGTCCACTTTCACATGGTCCCTGGGTGGACTCTGTTACCGGGTGTGGTGGCACACACCTTTAATCCTAGCACTTGGGACGCAGAGGCAGGCGGATCTCTGTGAGTTCAAGGCCAGCCTGGTCTACAGAGTGAGTTCCAGGACAGCCTTTTTGGTCTTTTTGAGACAGGGTCTCCCTGTAGCCCCAGCTGGCCTGGAACTCACTCTGTAGACCAGGCTGGCCTTGAACTCACAGAGATCCACCTGCCTCTGCCTCCCAAGTGCTAGGATTAAAGGCGTGCGCCACCACGCCCGGCGTGACTTTTCTTATGAGTATGTAGGTATATTTGTTCTGTAGGGTTTTGAACGCCAGTGGGCTGCTACTTTGCATGTCTGGACTTTCTCCCCACTTATATCTTAGGTTTCCAAAGTCATTACATGTATCTACCTCCTTTTGCTTATTTTTAGTTTAGGTTTTTTAGCTTTCTCGTTGTGGACATTTCAAGCATGCACAAAAGTAAGAAACATAACAGGAACTCTATCTACCCATCAGCTTTGCCACAAATCTTGTAGCCCAAGTCCTTTCATCTGTAACCCATCTACTTTCTTCACCTTCCCACTGAATTGTGTTATGTCACAAGATATGAGTCACCTCATCCATGAACATTGTCAGTGTTCACCTCTGACGAGAAGAAGACCTGTCTTCAAAGCATACAGCCACAGCACAGTGGTCATACTTGATGGCTGGCTGGCTGGCTGGCTGGTTGGTTGGTTGATTGGTTGGTTGGATTTTTTTTTTTTTTATTCTGAGGAGTAAACTCAGGGTTTCATCTATGCTAAGCAACTGTTCTACCACTGAACTATAACCCCACCTGGAAAAAAATTCTTAACATCTAGTATCTAGTTAGTGTTCTAATTCCCCCAGTTACTCCATATATATAATTTTATAATTGATTTAGAATCTGGATCATTTGTCTTATACTTCTTTTAACATTTTACATTTGATTGTATGTTATTTAACAATTTCGTATCCCTCCTGTATTTACAATGAACCAGGTTATTTTCTCAATTTTTTTTTATGTTTTGACATAAAAAAAGTCCATAAATACATTCCCTTGTATTCAAAACATTTAGAAATACAGAAGCAAAAAGATGTTTTTATGTAGTCCCCATTTTACTGTAAATTGGGGGGTTTTGTTGTTTTTTTGAGACAAGATCTTGTTTTGCGCTAAGGCTGGCATCTGACTTGGAATTATTCTTTTGCCTCAGCCTCAGGTATTGGGATTATGGATGTGCATCTCAGCTAACCCTGAACATTTTTTTTCTTGTTTTTCTTTCTTAACCCTAAACATTTTTTATAGGGGCCTCAGTCCCTGTCTTCATTAAGGAGATAAAAATCGCAAAGAAATGCATTTGCTCTCGGGGGGGCTTACAACACATAACTGAAACACTCCCACCTCACCACTGTTTACAGGGCACTCTTATCCTTTAGTACTCCCTCCCTGACCCAGTAAGAAATAAAGCTTTTTTAGGGGCTGGAGAGATGGCTCAGTGGTTAAGAGCACCGACTGCTCTTGCAGAGGACCTGGGCTCGATTCCCAGCACCCACATGGCAGCTAAGAACCGTCTTTAACTCCAGTTCCAGGGAAACCTGACACCCTCTTCTGACCTCCAAGGCATTTGCATGACACAGGTGCACCTACTTACATGCAGACAGTACACACAGACATATAAAATAATAATTTAAAAAAAAGAAATAAAGCTTTTAAACCCCAATTTGTTGTTGGGGGTGGTAAAAAGCATGCTTTTCCCAAACAGGGCAACAGAAACTCACTAGATACCCCTTCAGGTCTGATCCACAGGTCCCAGCAACCTTTCTGCTTGCTGCATTGCTGCTTGTCCTAAAGTTGAAATGAGCTGATTTCCAAATAACATATTTTATGTCTTTAAACAAATGGTATGCTGCACAGTTCAGTTTATGACTTGAGAATTTTTCACAGTTGGACGGACCTTCCCACTCCTCACTTTCCCACTCCTCACTTTCCCACTCCTCACCTTCCCACTCCTCACCTTCCCACTCCTCACCTTCCCACTCCTCACCTTCCCACTCCTCACCTTCCCACTCCTCACCTTCCCACTCCTCACCCTCCCACTCCTCACCCTCCCACTCCTCACCCTCCCACTCCTCACCCTCCCACTCCTCACCCTCCCACTCCTCACCCTCCCACTCCTCACCCTCCCACTCCTCACCCTCCCACTCCTCACTTTCCCACTCCTCACTTTCCCACTCACCTCTGCTCCTCTTGTTCTCTTTCATCATTTTCATCTTACTTTACCTTTGAGTCTACTTTTCTATCTCATATTAAGCTATCAATTTCTAGCTCATTTCCTAGAATTGAATATAATGTACCGTGGTGAACCATGCACACCTGACCTATGTTTGCCCCTGCTCTTCCCAGGGCATTTTAGTTAGTGTGTACTTGAATGGCTGTGGGATAGAAGCTGGGAGTTTCCTTTCCCGGATGCCTTCCTCCAGCATTTCTGAGTCTTGGCCCCAGATGCTCATTAAGAACAATCTTATGGGCCTGGAGAGATTGCATGCAGAGCGTACACTCATACACATAAAAAAAATAAATAAATATGGGCTGGAGAGATGACCTAGCAGCTAAGTGCACCAACTGTTCTTGCAGAGGACCCAGGTTCGATCCCCAGCACCGACATGGCAGCTGACAACCGTCTTTAACTCCAGTTCCAGGGGAATCTGATGCCCTCTTCTGACCTCTGTGGCATTGCATGACATGGGTGCACAAACCTACATGCAGACAGTACATTCATACACATAAAAAATAAATTAAATTTTTTAAAAAAGAAAGTACATTTTAAAATAAATAATAAATTTAAAAAAAAATTTTAAAAAAAGAATCTTACGACTTCCCCAGAACGATTCATTCTGAATGGCTGGGGTGAGGGCTACTACTCTACCTAGTGGCTTCAACAGGCATTCAAGGATGAGCCTTTGACTGGAAAGCAACCTCTCTTCACTGGGCTACAGGAACTGTAAGGTGTTTCTTGTGTTATACAATAGAGGAATTCCAGGAAAATTAGTAACAGTTTTTTTGAACTTGTGGTTGAAAAGCACTCCCTAAAAAACAAGTTAATCTGGAGCTGGAAATTTGCCTTACAAAAAACAAAGAAACAAAACAACTCTGGAGTGAGAGATGGTTCTGCATTAACGAGGACCTGGGTTTGGTTCTTAGCACCCACATGGAGGCTAAGAACTGTCTTTAACTCCAGTTCCAGGGGAATCCGACGCCCTCTTCTGACCTCCGAGGCACTGCATGACACAGGTGCACCAACCTGCATGCAGACAGTGCACTCATACACATAAAAAATAATAAGCTGGGCATGGTGGCACACACCTTTAATCCTAGCACTTGGGAGGCAGAGGCAGGCGGATCTCTGTGAGTTCAAGGCCAGCCTGGTCTACAGAGTGAGTTCCAGGCCAGCTGGGGCTACAGGGAGACCCTGTCTCAAAAAGACCAAAAGAAAAATAATTAATTAATTAAAAATAAATAAATTTTAAAAAACTTCCACATACTACAGGCTTCAAAATTATATAAAATTATATAAGAAATCCTTCTAGGTCTTGGAAATACCTTTTTTTTTTTTTTCTTTTTTGAGACAGTCTTTCTCTGTGGTCCCAGCTGACCTGGAACTTGGAAGTCTCGCTTGGAACTCCCTTTGAAGATGAAGCTAGCTTCCATCTGTCAGCATCTGCCTTTGCCTCCCAAGCTAGGATTAAAAGGCATATTCCACCTTTAAAAAAAAAAAAAAATGAGAGGGGTTGGAGAGATGGCTCAGCAGATAAGAGCACCAACTGCTCTTGCAGAGGACCCGGGTTCAATTCCCAGCACCCACATGGGGGCTAAGGACTGTCTTTAACTCCAGGTCCAGGGGAATCCGATCCGATGCCCTCTTCTGACCTCCGGCGTTGCACAACATGGGTGCACCAACCTACATGCAGACAGTACACTCATATACATAAAAAAAAAAATTAAAAAATAAATAAATAAAGAGATTAATGTGCCAGGCATGGTGGTGCAAGCCTTTAATCCCAGCACTCAGGAGGCAGAAGCAGGTGGATCTCTGTGAGTTCAAGGCCAGCCTGGTCTACGGAGTGAGCTCTAGGACAGCTGGGACTACAGGGAGACCCAATACCAAAAATAAAAATTTTATAAATGAGATCAATGTTTTGATCAGTGACTTCTGTGGCTGTGCCTTCCCAGTCTGAGGGTTTTGTTGTTTTTTTTTTAATGACAAGTGCAGAGATTGTTGTAGGAGCGAGTGTTCACTAGAGAAGCCTCCCCTTCCCTGCTCAGGGTCAGTTGCACTGATGCTGGACCCTAGGCTCCTGGTGTTAGTCAGCACATTCCTCTGGCTTTGGGCCGCTGGTCACGCCATCTGCTGGCAGATGCCCAGAACCTCCTGGAGTCTAGAGCTGTTTGGGGGGGGGGGGTTGGGGAAGAGGGAGGGGTGATATTCCAGGACTGCAGGGTTAACTGTGTCCATGGCAACCTGTGCCTCAAGAGGTTTTCTTCTCTACCAGCCAATGGCAGTAGGCGTGACAGAAACCAGCAGCATTTGAGCCCCATTGGACAGGCTTGGTCCTATCCCTGCAGCCTGCAGCTGCAGTGGGTGGGGCCGGAACAGGCCCAGAGCTGTCTGAAGCTGCCTCTAGGGAAAGGGGCAGGGGCCAGCTCCGTGGCTGGGTGGGGTGTAGGGTAGGTAACTGACCAATTTCTGGGTAGAGGACACTGCAGGGAGGAAGTACTGGTTCTGAGTGTTTTACAAATGAGACACACCTACTCCTTCTGGCCTTGCTTCAGTTAGTGTTCTGAGGCTGGAGTCAGTGACCTCAGCAGGCCATTTCTCTAGCTGTCTATGGGCCTGGCACCTCGTCACTGACAGTGTCTGAGAAGGATGCATTCCTTAGCTTTTGCCACTTCAAAGTCTCAGGGACATGGTTGACATGGCCAGAGACAGGTACGTTTGAACAGCCGGTGCTTCTCCTTCCTTGTGTTCCATCCCAAACTGATCCATATTTTGCATTGAGCAGCTGTAATATAGGAATGTATGTTGGGAAGGTGGGCAAAGTAATACCAGAGACACACAAAATATGATCACACCAAAGCATGTGGGGAGAGTTAGCCAGCAGTGGAACATAACCAGCTAGACATTCTGTGTCCTTCAACAGGGGCAGTTTTCATGTCACAAAACTCAGTATCTTCTCTGTTGTTGTTTTTTTTCTCCATTGAGCATAATAGTAAACCGTCAGTAAATGTCCACATGGGTTTTTTTGTAAAATTGTTTATTTTTTATACTTTTAAATTTTTAATTTTTTAAGTGTATGAATGTACTGACTGCATGTAGGTCTGTGCACCCGTGTTGTACAATGCCGCGGAGGTCAGAAGAGGGCGTCGGATTCCCCTGGAACCAGAGTTACAGACGGTTCTCAGCCGCCATGTGGGTGCTGGGGATCGAACCTGGGTCCTCTGCAAGAGCAGTCGGCACTCCTAACCACTAGGCCAGCTCTCCAGCCCCCCATATGATGTTTTTACTGGTGCCCTTATTGCATTGTATCTATTTTTAAATCAGTTCCCCAGTTACTGGATAGTAGTATTAGCTAAACTATTAGTCACCATTATGTGGCTATCTTTGAATGTCTGTATCTTAGGGACAATTCCTTTAAGGAGGGTGTAGCTAACCAAAAGCAGTCCCTCCCCAAAGCAGAAGGTCCCACCCTACAGTGTGTAGAGATGTGAGTAGCTCCTTTGTGTGAGGCCTTTGATTCTCTCTGAGTTCCAGTCCCTATTTAAGTGTTATCCTCTTTTAACCACTTTTTCTGTGTGATTTGGAGATGAAAGATAATCCCTTCACCTACAGCTTGATTAGGAAGCATGTAACACACCAACTCCTAAGTAGCATAGTTCCAAGGACCCTGCTGTGTTTGGGACATTTTTTTACTCTGTGGACTGCAGGTCTTCTAATAAAGAGGGAGATGCAGGGGGCTGGAGAGATTGCTCAGCAGTTAAGAGCACTGCCTGCTCTTGCAGAGGATCTTCCAGAGGGTTCATTTCACAAGGCAGCTACTGTCTCTGACTCCAGTTCCAGGGGATCTAGTGCCCTCTTCTGACTTCCATGGGCATTGCATGACACAGGTGCACTTACATGCATGCAGGCAATACACTCATACACATAACATGAAAATAATTTAAAATTTTTAAAAAGCAGATGCCTCTGATACAGGGTGTCCACTCTTACCCTGGCTCATCTGTTTGCAGGAAGAATGCTGTGGAGCTAGAACTCGCCAAATGCAAGATGGACATGATGTCTCTCAACAGCCAGCTATTGGATGCCATTCAGCAAAAACTGAACCTCTCGCAGCAGCTTGAGGCTTGGCAGGTAAACAAGATTGTGAAGCCTGCATGGGGGAGGTTCCAGAAAGCATCTCTCAACCCAGCATCTATAAGGGGAGTTTGTGATGAGAGATCCCATATGCCTGGGTGACCAAGAGCCTCTGTCTTCACCTGCAGACATCCAGAGCAGAGCTCCTGGGTTCCCAAAATGCCTGAGAGTCCTTTTGAGCTCAAGCAGCCTCTATCAGGGATGTAATGACTTCCACACTTGGATAGGCCCTGCCCTCCTTAGTTGGTCATTCTGGTTTTGTTTTAAACTAGACAGAGAAACAACTGTTAACATTGAGAAGCTGGGAAGCCCCATGTGATTGAATGAAAACTCACAACTGGGTCCAGTGCAGCAGCCCTGGGGCAGCTGCTGCCCTTCCCTTCTTAAAGGCCTGCAGCTTTCCTTTCCCAAAGAGCATTGTGCGGGCACAGGCTCTGGAGAAAATGAATCAGTGTGATTATTTCGAGGACCATCATCTTCAGGGTCTCCCATGGCTTCCTATAGGAGTGAGGTGGTCTGATGTCAAGATGTAGGTATAGGGCTAATGACTCTCCAAGAACTCCAACTACCCAGGTGGAAATCCACCTGTGACTTGATGAGCCGAGCCCCATAATGGCGAGCAGGGCAGCAGTGACCTTGCTCTATGGTTCCATGGGGGCCTGGCTCTACATCAGGTCACTGGTTCCCTGGCTCCTGCCAGCAGCCAGCTGGCCAGAACCTAGCTTACCACCACTGTTCTCTCTTCTCTCTTGGCTACAGTTTGCTTCCTCAGGGCTTTTTACTATCTGGCTCCTTTGGTTTCTGATCTAGTGGCCTTTCTCAGTTCCTGTATCAACAGCTTTAGTTGTTCACCCCTCCTGCCTTTGAGGTGAGATTGAGCCTTGTATTCTACCCCTCCGTTCCCACTGCCATCTCCATCATGTGTCTGCCACCTCCCCTCGTGGCCCACCTTATTCTGTGTGCCAGAGCCTGGCCTCATCTCTGTGCCGTGTAGTGTGCCATCAAGCCTGGCCTCATCTCTGTGCCGTGTAGTGTGCCATCAAGCCTGGCTTCCTTCCTTACATCACTGCCATTCTCATTGAGCTCAGTAAGTAGCATGTGGCCAGCTCTGGTAGGCTGACTCTGATTTCTTGGTGTCACCTTCTCATAAATGGATTGTTTTGCCACAAGAATATGGTGATCAGTATAGTGGGGTGTGTGTGTGTGTAGTTCTAAAGTGATGCATTTCATGGACTTCCCTTGATGGGTTAAAGTATAAAAATGGAATTTACAGTGAATGCCAGTAAAAATGCAACAGTTTTAGAAGAACTTTCTCAAAGGTCATTTTGACTTATGTATTGAACAACATATTTTATTGAGCATGCCCTAAGTGAAGGGCACTGTGCCAAGGTTTCTACACTGGGATCTTGGAAGTAGGGGCCATATATTAGAAAAGATGACTTGGGTCACATCTGAGGGGCAAGTAGAAAATGGGGCTGACAGAGAAAATAAAGGTGATGAGGAGGGGGAAGAGCCAGGGAGGAAGTTGTGTGATGGCAGGTGAGGATGGAAGGAGGGAGAGGCAGAGAGGTGCAGGCTGTAAGCAAGAGAGTGGTCTGTACTCACCACTGCCTGTAATGGGTTAAGATCCTTTGGTTTCATTTTGAAACCTGCAAAAGTTTTCAAATGACAAACCATAGATCAGAACTTGAGACAGAGATGATAGAAGGGAGACCAGACAATCAACTTCCTGCCCCCTTCTCTAGTGGCTGTTCAAGAGCCATAGACCCCATCTGCCCTGGCTTCAGGGAGCCTACCCCATCCTGGGCCTCATCTGTCGTGTTCTTGGACTTAAGCAATGAGTCTGTGTGGATTTGCCCTGTAAGGCTCATGGGTTTTTTGCCAGCACATTACAGAGTCCACAGCTGGATTAAAGGCTGAACGGGACAAGCAGGTGGTGCTGCATTTACTACTGATGGTGATTACTTGGCACACCAGATACATCAAGACAGTGGAAGAGCCCCGGTCGGTCAGGTGGAATCTTACTGAGATCGGAATTCAGCAATAGAAAGGAACTTTGCTCAAAGCTTCTGTTCTATAAGACAGGGCAGGGGCACCTTTTCTAGGCAACCAGCAAGTTCAAGATATAATAAAGATCTCCATCCCTGTAAACAACTAATAGAAATGGGACTGAGTTGGTGCAGGACGTCCCTTGAAAATGGAGATGCCCATACTTGGGCTGTGAGGGAGCCTGGTTGGAAGGGTGAAGACAGTCCCAAGCCTGTGGGGTTTACCCTATGTGCATGGACATTAGTGGCTCAGCCTGGAAGGGGGGACATATAAGACACAGTCAGCCTCTTAGACCAGGCCATTGGGCTAGAGAGCTAGCAAGCTAAGGTTACCCTAGGCTAGCTGGACATAAGGTGGCAAACCAGACCATGGACAGTGCCATAGGGCAGGCCAGGGCTCAAATGGAGGCTGCTCTGTTATTGAGACCTGTAGAGACCGAGTATCTGAAGGGACGGTACTGACCCTGAGAATACCTAAGTGCTGTATGGCTCCTGGGTGCCGACAGTCACTGCTTTCCTGGGCCACCAGCCACACTTGCCGCTCTGATTCATACCATCCTTCATCCTCACTTTGTGTCCTTCTGACATTTGTCACATCCCTGTCCTACCCCAGGGCCAGGCAAGAGCAGTCACTCATCCGTCCTACCTCTCTATCTGCAGGATGACATGCACAGAGTCATTGACAGGCAGCTGATGGACACACACCTGAAGGAACAGAGCCGGCCTGCTGCTGCCTTCTCCAGGGGCCAAGGCACAGGGCGGGGGCATGAGCCCAGCACCGTGGATGGCAAGCGGCTCTTCTCCTTCTTCAGAAAAATTTAAGTTGGGAGGAGTCAGACCATTGAGGATGGGGGACTAGAGAAAAGGCAGTACAAACAAGAGTCTCCCCCCAACAGCCGGAGCTGGGCAGCTGTGCCTGACCACCCACCCTGGTGCCCACCCAGTCGGTCCCAGACAGCTCACTTCCTTTTGTCAGTGCAATGGAGACCAAGAGGTAGGGGCCTGCCTTGGTCTCTGAAGGCTGCTCCCCACCAAGGGACAGGCAGGAACCCTGTCTCCACTGCCCAGCCAAGCCTGAGCCTGGGCTTCTCCAGGATCCTGTTACTGAGCAGGGCTCAAGTCACCTCCTGCACAGCCCCCTGATGGGCTCTGCCAGCTGATCACAGCCCACCCTAAAGGCTGTGCTGCCTCCTTGGGGGTAGATGGGGAATAGAGATGGAGGCCCTCCTGTGCATGCCTCAGGAGACCAAACCCTCCACTCCTTCCCCAGCCACCGGCCTGGAGTAAGGGGAGACAGCCCCTCACCTGTGTGCATGCACCTCTGCTGGAGCCCTGTACGGCAGGAGGCACAGCTTGCAGCTGTGGGGCCTAAGAGCTGGGCTGTGCCCCAAGCTCTGCTGAGGCCGTCCTGTACTCCAGGGAAAGTCTTGTCTTCTGGCTGCCACTACTTCTCAGCTTCCTCCAGTGTAGCCCTTACTCCCTTAGTGAGGCCTAGGCCAGGCAGCATTCTCATTGGTCCTCTATAGGCTTTAGCCATCCAGCCCTTTCCTCCTCGTGGAGGAGGGCCAGGACAGCACTTGTCTTCCACAGCCCGGTCCCACCTCAAATACAACTTCTTGGCCGAGCCGAGCAAGTACAGGCCACAGAATGGCCTCAGAGGGGCCTAGTCAACCATCCTCACAGTGAAGACAGTGTGAGTGCGTGCCGCAGGGAGGATGGGGTGAGGCTGCTGGGAGCCTCCAGATACTGCCCACCAGGCCTACGCGGGACAAGGCCTGTAGCCTGCTGCTTCTGCTCCTTCCACAGCAGCCACCCCCATCTCTGCTGAGGCCCCCAACCCAGAGGCTCTGTGGGCCCAGCCCTCAGCTGCTTCCCACTGATTCAGCCTCCTGCCCTCACTGGGGAAAAGCACAGCAGGGATGAGCGGAAAGAATGTACTTATAGATATGTACATACCACAGTGCTGTAATTTTGTATGTAGCAATCATGTAAATACATGTATGGATTTTATAACACACATATAAATCTATAAAGGCATATTTTTAGAAAAACAGCGCACTACTGCTTCTTTTGGAAATAGTCTAAGAATAAAATGAATTTCTACAGAGCTGCTGCCTGAGTTCCTGGGTTCCTGGGTATGTGGAGGGTTGTTTGGTCCCAACGTGCCTTACATGTCAAAGCCAGCATTGGCTGCTGCTGTTGGATAGCGCTGGGGAGCAGTGGATAGATGGACTGGGCCCACAATGGACCCTTATGGAGGGTGGCAGCACTCCATCCTGCCCGGATTCCCCACCAGGCTCACCAGGGCCAGTCCCCAGGCTGAGAGCAAGGCCCCGCAGCTTGGCAGAAACTTCCAGGCAGAGGCCTCCACTGTGTCCTTCTGGCACGTGACGAGTAAACACAGCTCCCCTGGCATCTCCCCACACATGCTCTTAGCCCAGAGGGGAAACACCACCTCGAACCATCTACTCATATAGAAGATGGAGTTGGCTTCTAAAAGTGTCCCAGGGCCCTCAGTGGGGCTCTGTGCAAGACACGGGATGAGAAGCAAGAGCTGGACCCCAAGGGTGGGAAGAAGCCAGGCCTGTGCAGACAGAACACGGCTAGAAGGAGAGCAGACGGACCCTGGAAGAAAACGTGGCAGCTTGAACCTTTATTTTTAGTAATTTTTTTAAAAAGCATATTTAGAAACTTTCAATACAGAAATAATCCTAGCAAACCATTTAAAAGTTTGTTGTTTGACAGGAGTTCCACATCAGGTCCACCAGGACACCAGTTTAGCCCTGAGTCCCCCACCCCCCACCCCCCTCATGCATGTAACACTCAGCAAGACAGGCACACTGTTGTCACCCAAATCACCCCAGTACCTGGGCACTAACAGCCAGCCAGTTGCCAGAAGCCGGGGAGGCATCTAACGAGGGCTGGGGCTGGATGTTCCCAAGATGGTCCTCTTATTGCTTGAATTGGCAAGCGTTCCTCTCTGGTTTCCCGAGTGTTCAGAGGCATGTGACACTCCCCCCACCACCACCACACACCCCAAGGGAGCCCTGTGTATCCCCACAGAGCCATGGTCAATAAGGACAGTCCTAAAGACAGACCACCTCGGCTCATCCAAATGAGTGCCTCTGTGACCCACCTTCCTAGGCCCCCAGCCCCCAACCCAGCCTGAAATTCCAGGACAGGCTTGTCACACAGAAACTCAGCTTTTGGCAGTTTGGACAAGTGGACAGACAGGTGAGAAGAAACCCCCAGTTTTATTGATTTAAAAACCCATCCACAGTGTTAACATGGAAAATCTGCAGTGATCTGTGATGATTGTCCAATCAGGACTATGCCTGGAAATCACTTAGGAAAAGAAATCTAATAAAACACATCATGATGTCCAAATCAATTCTTCCCAGTTACATGATCCTTTTAGGGGAAAGGGAACGAAGTGTCCTGGGGGAAGGGGAAGTGATCAAATGCAGACGGCCCTGGTCTCCTCCAGGGGATTGCGGGGCATCTACATGGCTTGCCCCACCCCACTGCCACTTCTTCCCTCCTAAGAAATCTACCACCTCCATACTAAGACAGTTCTGTCAGTAACACAAAGCTGCCCATCCCAGCTTGGAGGCATCTCCCGTAGTCCAGCACCCTCGGCTCCTAACCCAACATCGGAGGTGCCTGGTGCTACATTGCAGACTAACTCCAGTGGGAGGCCCTGGGCCCACAGGAACAAGGGTGCAAGTCCCCTCCTCTTTCTCAAGAAAAGGCAGGAGCCTAGCGGACAAGGACTAGAAGCCATGTACTTTTTCTAAAAACACTGAACCCAAAGAGACCATCAAAACTTTTGCTACTGAGCCAATCAAACCTTTATAAATTGTGAGGAATTTAATTCATTTGATTTGGCTTCATTTTCTGTATGTTAAAATAATGCTCTCTCGTGCAAGCTCCATCTCTGAACAAATATACCCCTACCGTTCCGCTGGAACTGAAACATGTTGGGGAAAGTTAGATGCCACAATCCCCGGGCTTTGTAGCAGAGGCATCTAGACGGCAGGACAAGAAACATGTTGGCCAAAGGGCAGGGCTGACTTCCTCTGTGGAATCGAAGGTCTGGGGGCCAGCAGAGGACAGGGCCTGCATCAAAGCTGGGATTCCCATCTCCCAGAGCAGTTGTAGAGTAGGAGGAGCCATGTGGAACACACTCCATGGGCCCCAGTTGACCAGAAACTTGGCTAGGACAGGAGGCTGGCTCCTCAGGGCGCTGCTGGCGGTGAGGTGGGATGGGAGGACCGGGAGGATCTGTTGCAGCAGGTTGGCAGTAAGGAGGCAAAAGCCGGAGCAGGCTGAGAGTGTGCAGCTGGTTAAAGCAATATACACTATGTACAAACTGGTTAATCAGTCGCTCGGCTGGCAGCGTCCTCACCAGGTCCAGGCGCCTCAGCAGGGAGGAGGCAGCAGGGGAAAGGGCAGGCTGGTCCAACACCTTCTTGGCACTCGAGGGGGAAGAGGGAGGAAGTGCCGATGGCGCCTCCCGATACAAAAACGTGGAGAGAATTCTTTAAATAACGGCACTAAACTGAGACTGTCCCCCGAGAAGCCTCCGAAGGCCTCGGGCTGGGGGAGGGACCGCAGTGCAGTCTCTGCAGTGGACTGGGGCATTAGCAGCAGCGTTTCTTTCGTTTACTGTTCTTCGTGAGCTTCACCACATCGTTCTGTTGTTGCTGTTGTTGTTTGGCCAAGTTGTCTTTCTTTGCTCGGAGAACCAGCTCTGTGATACAGTTGAACATCTGGAAAGACGACAGGGTGGGGCTGCCTGAGAGCCCTGCTGGCCAGCACAGACCTCCCCAGGCTGTTTTCTATTCCTGTTTGTGAACTGTGTATATCCTCAAAACCCTTTTCAAGTCCTTTTTTATTTTATGTGTATGAGTTTCCTGCCTCCATCTATTGTTCACCCATTCATGCAATGCCCTCAGAGGCCAGAAGAGGGCATTGGTTTACCTGGAACTGGAGTTACTGATGGTTGTTAGCTGTCCAATGGATTTTTGAAACTGAATGTGGGTCCTCCCTGAGTCATCTCTCCAGGGCCCCCAAAACCCTTTTTTTTTTTTTAGTTAGGATCTCACTACAGCCCAGCTTGGCCATAAACTCGTGAACATCCTGCCTCTGCCTCCCCAGGGATGGGATTAGAAATGTGTACCCACGAGCCGGGCATGGTGGTACATGCCTGAAATCCCAGCACTCTGGAGGCAGAGGCAGAGGCAGGCGGATCTCTGTGAGTTCAAGGCCAGCCTGGTCTACAAAGGGAGTTCCAGGACAGCTGGGGCTACAAGGAGACCCTGTCTTAAAAAGACCAAAAAAAGATCCCCTCCCCCAAAAAAAATGTGTACCATGATGCCCTCAAAACCTTTTCTAGAAGTTAGTGAGCTATGTACAAAGTCATTAGCTAGATGGGCTTGAGGAGGCCAGTGTCTTGGAGATTTTCCTGTCTTTTTCTGATTTTTAATTGGGGGGAGGGTTGTGCACATGGGTGCAGGCGTCCACAGCAACCACAGTAGTCAGATCCCCAGGAACTGGAGTTACAGGAGGTTGTAAGCTTCCCGATAGGGTGTTGGGAACCAAACTCAGAGCAGTATGCATGGCTCAATCTTGACCACTGAACCATCTCTCCAGTCCCTTTTCGTCATAGAGAGGAAGAACCCTCCCTTCACCTACAAAGTTCTGGCAAAACAAAAGTGCCCCATTATGTGCGTGGACAGAGGGAACCCACAGCCTGCATACTGGCTTCATGCTCCTCTCATGGAGCCCACACAGTCTGACGAAAACCTTTCCCCATCTTTCTGGAGCCAAGGACCCAGTAAAGCCGCAGCCACTGAGCCGCAGGCCTTCCTCCACTCTGCCCCAAAAGATGAAGGCCTGCACAGTGATGGGAGGGAGGCCACAGAAACGCTGAGTCAAGGGCTGGAAAGACAGCCCAGCAGTTAAGAGCACTTGTTGCACCACCATAAGGACAGAGTTATATCCCAGCACCCAGGTAGCAAGGCAGGCACCCCCAGATGCCACGACTGCAGCTTCAGGGGATCCGGTCACACGCGTGTGCATACACTCATACAAGACACACACACACACACACACACACACACACACACGCAAATACAATCTTTTTTTTTTTCTTTTTGGTGTTTTTTTTTTGACAGGGTCTCCTGTAGCCCCAGCTGTCCTGGAACTCACTATGTAGAGCAGGCTGGCCTTGAACTCACAGAGATCCACCTGCCTCTGCCTCCCCTCCTGAGTGCTAGGATTAAAGGCGTACACCACCACGCCCAGCACAGATACACTATTTCAAGAAGCCAAGCCTCGCAGTGTAGGACTGCACTTGGCAAATCTCGGCTCACTCAATCCTCACAATGTGGAAGGCAGCGCTCTCACCCCCATCCACAGATGAACGAAATGAAGCCACAGTCTATGTCCCAGCTTTATGAGGGGTCTGTGCTCCCACACAGGGAGAACCTGACTTCCCTAACGCCTCTGGACTACCCTGAGGCTGATGAGTGGCACAGACAGGGCTCTAGCCTTTTCCTTCTCAAAGCACAAGTGAAGACTACCCATAAGCAATGCTGACCATCCCCAGGAGCCTCTCAGCAGCTCACAGGAAGCAGGGGAGGGGAGGTGGGAGGAAGAGGTGACAGGGGAGGGTCAACAGGAAGACAGCAGGAATGCAAAGTGCATGGCTTTGGAGATAGGGAAGGTCTAGGCTTGACTCCACCTCTCATGAGTTGAGTGGTATTCCTAGTTATTAAACACTTGGAAAAGCCGGGCGTGGTGGCGCACACCTGTAATCCTAGCACTTGGGAGGCAGAGGCAGGCAGATCTTTTTGAGTTCAAGGCCAGCCTGGTCTACAGAGCGAGTTCCAGGACAGCTGGGACTATAGGGAGACCCTGTCTCGAAAAGACAAATAAATAAATAAATAAATAAATAAATAAATAAATAAATAAATAAATAAATAGAAACACTTGGGACCTCAGTCTCCTTAGCAGGAGGTAATGGCGTCTACTTCAGAAGACTAGGGCCTGGCAGTGTCTGACCAACAGTAGGCACAAATAAATGTTGGTCATTCAGATGCCCTGAGCAGGCTGTGCGGGAAGCAGGGTCAGTGCAGCCAGAGCTCGTGGGCCCTCACCTCCCCTCTGCCCAGGGCTCAGCCAGGCCTCACCTCTTCCACATTGACATTCTCCTTGGCACTGGTCTCAAACAGCTGGATCCCCATCTGCCCTGCAAATTTGTAGGCATCTTCTGTCTCCACCACCTTCCGCTCAGGGTCATCATTCTTATTGCCCACTTTAAGACAAAACAGTCGGTCACTCAGAGAAGCACTAGCCACTGCCTCCTGCTGTCCCCATCCTAGGGTGGAGCCTCACCTAATATTCGACACACGTCATCACAGTTCTGGTTGATTTCATGAAGCCACCGCTTGACGTTGACAAAGGATTCAGCACTGGTGACATCGTAAACCACGATGACCCCGTGGGTCCCCCGATAATACCTGTAGGGCCAAGACATACATCAGGGACCTGCTTGCTATAGGACAGTGGCTGGGAGAAGGTGAGGAGTGCCCAGGTCCAAGCCCCACACCCAGCCTTGACCACCATGTTTGAGCCAGGCCTGACCAACAGCACAGGCTGCTCCTGCAACACTGGGTCCTCCCACCTGTCCTCAGGACACCATGGTGGGGGCCAGGCACTGGCCTGAGGTGGACCAGGCCTGAAGAGTCACTCTTGGTGACTCAGAGTCTGCCACAAGCTGGAGACTTCTTTTTAAGTCTCCTTTCATTTTTAGAATTCAGTTTTTGTGTTTGACATCATGTTATATCTATCCTTATTAAACATTCAACAATTTTCTCTCCTTGAATCTGATTTAGTAAAATGTCATTCCAAGAAGCTGTACCACCCATTAAGCCACTGTAAGGTATGTCCCCTTCCCCAAGGGGCAAATGACACAGTTCCCTTCCTGCTCTTAAGCTCACTGTGCCAATGAGGGGAGTATGGGGGTGACCTAGGCCTCCAGAGCACGGGAGGAGAAACTGCTACAGCACCATCAAACCTGCAGGCCCCAAACCAGACGGCCTACAAAGGACAACAGCAGCATTCCTGTCTAGACATCTGGTACCCAGAAAGCCAAACAGCACACCCCCACTCATCCTGAGAGTTCAGCAGGAAGAGGAAGGACACCGACTTTGAAGGACAGAACCTTCGCAGGGTCAGAGGCCAAGCAACACTCCTGGTCCTGCACTAAAAGCCCCTAATGCTGTCCTTGTCCCTAAAGCAACAGACTTTCTATCACTAGGGTCTTGATAGAACATCCAGAACGCAAACCCTGAGGACAGGCTGTTCTGCCACCCGGCGGCAGCTCCCCCATTCAGGTTCTGAGCTGGCTGAACAAGGACCCATAACGAGGCTGCTGGAGGCCAGCTGGACTGTCTAACCACCTGTTTACATCCAAGGCTGATCTGAGGACATGGGTCAAACCTGTCTCCATCTCTGAAAGGCTGTGGACCTGGGAATGGTTACTGATTTCAGTTTCCTCAACTATGAACAGGGGTACTAGTACATGCCCTTTGAGATCTTGTGAGGAAGAAAGGAGATAACATAAGCGACTCCAAGGATGGGGAGCAGCTCACAGGCAGCGTTGGGTGCTCTTTCTTATCATTATTAGGGTTTCTTCTGAGGCAATCTGGAGTTCCAGATAAAGGTGACAGGATCAAGAGCAGGCTGGGTGGGGCAGGGCAGTCCCAGAGGTGGATCAAGAGGAACGAAAGGAGTCGTTAGAGGCTCATGTACCCCGACCACTCCCGACACCTGTAGAGACCTCCCAGGACGCCTTACTCTGCCCACAGTCTTATTCCCCAGCCTCAACTCTCCTTGGCTTTGGGGGAGTCTGACAATCCCACTATCTCAGCTCAGGGCCCCTAAACCAGCTCAGCCCTGGTCCTCTGGCAGCCACTATTCTGAGCACTTGCTCAGCACAACATACCTAAGTGGACCTCTCTGTGGTGAGTGTGGGAACCACATGGACAGACACCAGTCCGACCAGCAGAGGAAGTATGAGCAACAGAGCACCTTTCCGCTGCTGAAAACACCGAGAAATGCCCCACGGCCCAGCACAAAGCTCCTGCCGCTCCAGGGAGCCTTAGCCAGGGAAGGGCCCTCCGACAGCTCCAGGCTGCAGCCCAGGGTGGCTCAGAGCTCTGGCTAACAGGATGCTGGGGCTGAAGGAAGCTCAAAGCTCTGACGAGCAAGGTACTGAGGCTTCAAGGCTTTCTATGGACCTTGTACTCTAGACCACGCACAGGGCCAAGCACTTCATGGCCACTACCTTGTTTATCTTTGCCCCAACTTGGTCCAGCAAACACTATGATGGCCATTTTACTGGCAAAAACGGGCTAAAGTAGAGTGGCCAGCTGGAAGTCTCGGTGCCTAGGTCCACTTCTCAGGCTGGCACAAGACTTCCTGTCCCCCTCACTTTTCCCTCTCTCCTCCCCTTCCTGCCCTCGAAGGCCAGCAAACCTCAACCCCCTAAGGACAACGAAAACCTGAGGATGGCAGCTGGCTCTCGGCTTATAGGGATCTAGCGTCCTTCCCTGTCAGCGCGCTTAATCAGAGGCCAAGCTCCTGCACCGACTGACCCATTGCCAAAACTCCCAACTGCTCCAAGACCCTTCCCTTCACCAGCTACTGAGTCTCTATGCGGCTCCCTTGGTAGGCCCTGAAGTGCCTTCTGCCTCAGGATCCTACAAAAGGGCTAACCTCAGCTTCCCCAGACAAGCAGGTAGGCAGGACAGCAGCAGATGAGCTAGCGCCCACAGGCAGCCAACGTTGGACCACACCTCCTTAAAAATCCACTAATGCCCCCAGGCCGCTAAGGAATTCCTTCAAGTCTCCCCAACAAAATGCAATAGCTGGCCACCCCTCCCCGCCCTTCATGGTGGCCAGGAGCAGCTGGGGCATCTCCTTCAGATCAAGCCTCAGACCCTCCAGGAGTTCCCGTGGGCACAGGCCTGTCATCTCTATGAATCTTGTCCCCAGATGAGTTTAACCCCAGAGGGTTGGCACTAAAGGAAGTCATCTGCCCCTGCCCCCTAGGCACTAAAGGAAGTCATCCTGCAGGGAATACAAGCAAGGCCTGGGAAGAAGCTTGAATGTACCATCAGACCACAACCTTAGTTCCGAACTCACTGAACAACCAAGCCATGTCTGCCTGGTCTCTGGCCTCTTGGCCTGTTCACAAGACTCCCTAATGGGAGTCAATGGTGTCCCATTGAGCCCGAGTCAGCGCCCAGGCCTGCCAACCTGACGCTCATAAGGGACTCTTGTTCAGGCCCATAGCCTCCAGGCTGCCTAAAGCTTTTGATGTCTGTCCTCCTGCACGAAGTCAGAGCCCTGCAGACTTCGAGTCTACACTGACAGCTCAGAGCTCACTGGCAAGTCACTGCAGGGCACTGAGGCCCGGAACCCTCCCACCCAGAGCCTCCTCTTAGCTGAGTGGTCTTGCCCCCTCCAGCATTCCTCACTACCACTTGAGGTCATGACTCCCCCGACACTCCCACCCTCAGAAGATGTTGAGTGCCCAGGACAGCCACCTCTGCTTCCAAGATGGAAAGTGGGGGTCAACCTCACACACCTCCCCAAGTCCACAGAAATGATAACTGTGCATAGAGGCCTGGGAGATGTCCACAGAAAGCCAACTTCAGCCTCACCCTGCATGCACTGCCCCATGGGGGCCAGGCTCTGCCATGGTCAGAGCATACCACTTCTTTCTCCGAGGCACCTCCAACCAGGCATGACCCTAGCACCTGGGAGGCGGAGGCAGGCAGATCTCTCTGAGTTGAGGCCAGCCTGGTCTACATACATAGCAAGTTCTAGGATGGCCAGGGCTACACCGTGAGACCCTGTCTCAAAAAATCAGCAACAAAAAAACTAACGACAAAATACTAGAAGTGCCTTTATCTGTCCAGAGGGGCTAACAGTAGCACACACAGAGACCTATGGAAATGACCACAAACAGCCCAGAGCAAGGGACCTGGACACAGCCTCAGCTCTCAAGCAAATTCTCAAGATAAATCTCTGGGAAACCAGCACAGAATTTAGGCAACTTGCCCAAGGACAGAGAGCAGAACAGAAACAAATCCCAGCCGGCTGCCTTCGGACGCTCTTGTCCCCTGGACCTGGTCCGTGAACAGGAGCAAGACCCTCTCTGCAGGCCGCAGCAGCCGAGGTCCGCCAAGGTGCTGCGGCGACACTGGAGGGCGTTATGCTGGACGGTGGCTTTCCCAGTTCACAGCTTGGGGAGGTAGAGGAAGGGCCTCACACGTAACTATGTTGTTCCCAGGCCTCCCAAGAGCCATTTCTGAGGAGTCAGGGTGGGTGAGCGGAGACTGTAGAACTGACACCTGCCAAGTCCTCGGTGGGGACTTGGAAAAGGTGTGTCACAACCACCATGTAAGACCAATGAGCGCTGCTGCCGCTGCCATGTGGAGGGAAAGGAGCTGCCAGCGGGTAGAGCCAAGTGCCCAAGGGATGAGTGGTTCACAGTCACCGATCTACCAGACACCAGAACCAGGTGCTTGGTCACTGCTGCCCCCAGCCCTGGCAGCAGCCACAGCCACTGTGGCCGCCTCCTGCCTCTTCAGGAAGCGGAAGGACACAGCCAATACCACCACTGAGGCCAGCAGCTGGCTCACATCCCAACAGCCCCAGGGACCCATCCAGTGACATTTCTACCACAACTAGCATGGCCACTGAACTTCATGCACACGTCCAAGGGGACTCACGTGGAGGTGATGGTGCGGAAGCGCTCCTGCCCTGCCGTGTCCCAGATCTGCAGCTTCACCTTCTCCCCGTTGATCTCCACAGTCCGGATCTTGAAGTCCACTCCAATAGTGGTAATGTAGCTGCCTGTACACATGTGGCCATCACTGAGGGCCAGCAGGGACAGTCCAGAACTGTATCCCAGACCCATACAACCCCCACAGTCAAGGCCCTAAGGACAGAACCCTGAACAAAAAACCCATGTCTCCCCTGATGGACCCACAATACAAGTGAAACAGGATACTTGTGACACAGACTGATAAAGACCTGAGAATCCTGCTACAGAGCAAAGAAAAGTGGGATTTGGCTGGGAGACTAGGGACGCTATTGCAAGGCAGGGTGGGGACACGTGGCCATGGCCTGAGAATGGACAAACCTGGGTTTCTCTTTTCTTTTGGCAAAAAGAAAAAAAAAAAAAAGAAAAAAAGAAAAAAAAAACCCCACGGAATTGACTAACATAAACAGGACCTCAGCTGCAGTCTGAAAACAACCACTCCCACCTCAGGAGAGGCTGACAGGGCAGAAACGTGGTGCCTGTGGGGTGCGTTAGCCCAAGCTCCAGATGGGAGGTGGGGAGGTCGGGGTCAGACCTCCAGTTCTTTGGGCCATTTTAAGAACTTGCACTATTTTGTGTGTTGTAGAGGGGCAATAACATTTTCACCAGGAGCATAAGATGCCTTTGATATGGCTCTTGGGGCATCAATATGGAAGATACGGGATTTGAGAATGGGTACAGGGTGGTACAGTCCAGTCTAAGCTGACAAACACCTGCCTAGACAAGTCTCATGGCACCAGAACCTGCCACAGACATGGGACCGAAGAGATGGCTCAGCAGTTAAGAACACTGTTCTTGCAGAGGACCTGCATTTGGTTCCCAGCACCTATGTAGTCGCTAACAACCATCAGTAACTCTAGTTCCAGGGGATCTGACTCTCTCCTGGTCTCCTCCAGCACTGCATGCACAGGTACACTTATATGCATGCAGGCAAAACAGTCATACACATAAAAAAATAAATCAAGACCAGGCCTGGTGGCGCACGCCTTTAATCCCAGCACTTGGGAGGCAGAGGCAGACAGATCTCTGTGATTTCAAGGCCAGCTTGATCTACACAATGAGTTCCAAGCCAGCTGGGGCACCAGAGAGACCCTGTCTCAAAAAGAAAAGAAAAAAAGAATAAATAAATCCAAAAAAAGAGAGAGAAATGACCATATGAAGTGTTCCAAATCTATGGGAAAGGCCCAAGTTCAAGGTGAGGCAGAAATGAAAGCAGAAGTTAGCAAGGAAGTCCAACTTCAGCCTCCCTTGAAAGAACAGGAGGATTATCAAAGGCTGAGATTTGGGGAATGACACCCCACAGAGGCAAATACTTAAGGCCAAAGCCCAAAGAATGCATCCAGAAACGAGGCCAGTATCTGGTACCCTCCAGAGGCCCAGCAGATCAGAATTAGACGCTAATGGTTGAATGACCGAGCATGTGAACGAGTGAGCAAAACAAAACAAAGAATGAACACACAGGAGGAGGAAGAGAGCAATGGCTCTCAACCGGAGTCATCTGGAATATCTGGAGCCATGTTTTGTCAGAGTGCTATTGGCATCTAGTGGGCACATCTAGATCAGACAATGCTCCACAACATAATCTGCAGGGCTCAAAGTATCAATGATGGCAAAGCAGAGAAACCATCTCACAAACTGCTAGGTCAGAGACCACCACTGGGTTCTAAACAAGAGAGCCCTGCCAGAGCAGGGTGTTAGGCAAGATGTGCTTAGTAGGTGTGACACGGTGAGCAGGAGATGGCACTCTTCTAGCAAGATCCAACAGTAACATGGAAAGGAAAGTCACTGGAAAAAAAAAAAAAGCCCCCAAGAATGGGTCACTGACTGGATTGGGGGGGGGGTAGAGGGAGATTGGAAGGGAAGATGGATGTTTGCCAGCATAAGTAAAGGATGCCCAGGCAGTTTTTTTTTTTAACTTTATTTATTATTTATTTATTTATTTATTTATTTATTTATTTATTTATTTATTTTGTTGGATTCCCCTGGAACTGGAGTCAAAGACAGTTCTTAGCTGCCATGTGGGTGCTGGGAATCAAACCCGGGTCCTCTGCAAGAGTAGTCGGTGCTCTTAACTGCTGAGCCATTTCTCCAGCCCCCAGGCAGTTACTTTTTAACAGAAGATAATACCAATGTCAAATCATGGTATTCATCAAATGATTACTTGGTTCTGGCACTGTGATGTGCACTGTCAGGTGACAGTGAGGCTACAACAATTATGTGAGACAGTGAGGATTTCCACTTCACCACCTGAAGGTCACCCAGAGAAGGCTGCTCTATCCAGCACCTGGTGCTACAGAGCTGTTACTGGGCCAGAAGTGGGGCAAAACCCATTTTTCTGGGGCTGCAGAGATGGCTCAGCGGTTAAGAGTGCCGACTGCTCTTGCAGAGGACCCAGGTTTGATTCCCAGCACCCACATGGCAGCTAAGAATTGTCTTTAACTCCAGTTCCAGGGGAATCCAACGCCCTCTTCTGACCTCCTCGGCACTGCACGACACGGGTGCACCAACCTAAATGCAGACAATATACTCATACACATAAAAAAAAATGATAAATTAAAAAAAAAGTTTTCCACTGAGAGGGATTAGCCATATAATAACTTCCTAAGTTGTCCCTGACTTTGGGGAGAAGTCCCTGAAGCCCCAGGAATGAATGCGACACATTTAATAAACAGTTTGACAGGCGTGGTGGCACATGCCTTTAATCCTGGAGGCAGGTGGATCTCTGTGAATTCAAGGCCAGCCTGCTCAACAGAGTGAGTTCCAGGTCAGCTGGGGCTATAGGGAGACCCTGTCTCAAAAAGACAAAAAAAAATTAAAAAATTAAAAAATAAATAAATAAATAAAAATTAGGTAAATAACCAACCTGTTCAGCTTTACAAGTAAAGGCAGAGCTGTGAGAGTAAGCAAGACTATGGTTTTTGCCTTAGCAAAAATCAAGCACTGATCAAAGTGTAAATGACCATAGCTTCTTTGAAAGCAGTTTGGGTGCCGGCAAGACTCAGTGGGTAAAAGCTCTTGCAGCCAAGCGCTTGACAACCTGAGTTCAATCCCTACGACCCACATGATAGAAGAGCCCAATTCCTGCATGTCCTCTGATTACCACACATGCCCTGTGGCATGTGCCCTGCCACAAATAAATAAAATGTAACTTAAAAAAAAAATTTAAAGCTGGGGCTGGAGAGATAGCTCAGTGTTCCCGGCACTCACATGGTGGTTAACAACTGTCCATAACCAGTTCTAGAGGATCCAACACCCTTCTCTGGTCTCTGTAGGAAATTCACGTAAGTGGTGTAATTACATACATGCAGGCAAAACATTCATACACATAAAAAATTTAAGGTGAGGGGCTAGAGAGATGGCCTAGCTGTTAAGAGCGCCGACTGCTCTTGCACAGGACTCAGGTTCGATCCCCAGCACCCACATGGCGGCTGAGAGCCGTCTTTGACTCCAGTTCCAGGGGAATCCGACGCCCTCTTCTGACCTCCAAGGCATTGCACGACACGGATGCACAGACCTGCATGCAGACAGTACATTTATACACATGAAAAATAAATTAAGCCGGATGTGGTGGCGCACGCCTTTAATCCTAACACTCAGGAGGCAGAGGCAGGCGGATCTTTGTGAGTTCAAGGCCAGCCTGGTCTACAGAGCGAGTTCCAGGACAGCTGGGGCTAAAGGGAGACCCTGTCTCAAAAAGACAAAAAAATAATAATAAAATTAATTAATTAATTAATTAAAAAAATTTAAGCCAAGCATAGTGGTGCATGCTTTTAGCCCCAGCACTCGGGGGGCAGAGGCATACAGATCTCTGTGAGTTCAAGGCTAGCCTAGTCTACATAGCGAGTTCCAGGCCAGACAGGGGAGACCCTGTCTCAAAATGACGATAATTTAATTAATTGAAATAAATTTACGGGCCTGGAGAGATTGCTCAGTGGTTAAGAGCATCAGCTGTTCTTGCAGAGGACCTGGGGTTCAGTTCCCAGCACCTACATGGCAGCTAACAACATTCTATAACTTCAGTTCCAGGGGATTTGATGCCTTCTTCTGGTCTCCGTGGGCACTGGAGGCCTCTAACCTCTGTGAGCACCGCAGGACACAGGAGCACTTACATACATGCAAGCAATACAGTGATATACACAAAATAAAAATATTTTTTAAATTTCTTAAAATTGTAAAACAATTTGGCCATACCAAGAAGAATTAAATACCCCAGACCTTGTGACCAGTGACCTCACTTCTGTGGAAAAGTATACAAGAAATACAATGTATCCCAGTAACTCAGCATCCCTTAACATAGAACCAGAGCATGTTAATGAATCCCTTCATAAGCACCTTCACTGGTGGTCTGCGGGTAGAAGGCAGAAGCGTGTTTCCTGACAGACAGTGGAAGGTGAGTATGAACAGCAGGTGGAGTCAAGGAAAAGTGGAAAAAGACACACCCTACGCTGACCAGAGGCAGCAGACTGCAGAGACAATGTCATACTCACATTACAAACACCTTCCTGTTGGAAATTTCAGACAAACATGAACTATCCAGTAGGGCTTTAAACTTTTAAACACTGGGCACAGGAGACCAAGGAAAGGAAAGTGAGGAGCGACAAACGGGGTTGGTGAACAAGAGATGGATTAGGCAGAACCCAGAGGCTTCTGACCTAACCCTCCTAACCTACTCACTCTCCCTCATCCAGCAATCTGAATCAGGCAGAAGCAGGTGGGTCCTGGAGCAGGGGTGGGGGGGATTTCAAAACCAAGCACACCAACCCAGGGAAAACTCACCTGAGAAGGTGTTGTCTGCGAATCGTAACAGTAAGCTGCTCTTGCCCACACCTACGGAGAGAACACACAGAGATGAGCGGTGCTGGGTCCCTCCGTGCAGCCCATCCTTCCTTGAGGAGATGCTGCCAAGTACCAACTCAAGAAGCATGGCGGGGCCAGCACCTTCCCCAAACCAACTTCTATGTCCCCAACTAGTCACGCACCACTCAGTCTCTGACCTTTTCCTTCGTCCTGTGTAAGACAAGCTGCTCTCGAATCCCTGGGGGAGACAACAGAGGGACTCATGCCCAGGCGCTGTGCTGAGGGCTGCCCCAGCAGCCCGGCGGGAGATACCAGACGACAGAGGTAAGCAGGAAGAAGGCAGACCAAGAGAACAGCCCCAAATACGTCCCCAACATGGTCCTCTGAGAACTGCAAGTAGCTTCAAACAAGAACCAGAATTCTAGAACCCTTCATTTATTAGGATACTGTGCAGGTAAGGAAACTGAGGCCGCACAAGCAGAACCAGCTGTCCACCGTCTCCCGCAGCTGAGTTAGCGCTGGCTGAGGGGGGGGGGGGGGTCTGTGGGCCGCTCATCTGGCTGCATTCAGACCACTACACTAACACTTAATGAGCGCGCATGCCCCTGACCTCCACACACAGTAGCGCTGGCTGCCAAAGCACCTGCCTCCATCACCGAAGTGGCTAAGTCAATGGAGCTCAAAAGGATCACTACACGCCCAGTCCTGTCTGCACGGTGGCCCCTTTGATGCTCCCAGAATTCCAACTTTTATCTCCTCGGATGAGGAAGCCTCAAAGAAGCCAAGCTGCTTACCCTATGGTGCCTCCGCAAGGTAGAACAGAGATCCAAATCTAGTTTCTCAAGCACTACTGGATACCAATTGCTAGGGTATTGACTGGCTTGCTCGATCCTTCCTTTTGAGGGGAGTGGGTAAGGGCTGGGTGGGGAATAGTGTCATGTACCCCAGAACAGACTGGAACTTACTATGTGGCAGTGGAGGAGATGACCTTGAACTCTGGATCCTCTCCTGCTTCCAGCTCCCCAGTGCTAGGACGCAAGTGTGCACCAACACACAGTTTATGCCTATGCTCAGGACTAAACTCACAAATTCATGCATGAGGAAAACACTCTACCACCTGAGCCACATCCCCAACCCTTGATGTGGCACTTCCAGCCCCTTACAGTGGAACTGTAAGCCATTTCAGTTTCTTTGAAAAGCAAGTCGGCTGTCCCAAGCTTTAAATATTCCAGACCCTGTGACCCAGTAACCTCACTTCTGTGGAAATGGGTGTACATGAAACACAATGTATCCCAGTAACTAAGCATCACTTAACACAGAAGCAACTAGAAACCACATATGACCAGAGCCCATTAATGTATAACAGTGCATCCTCTTGAGCCTGACTCAGAAACTGGCATAAAGTAATCCCAGGGGCTCCTACACATATCCCTTCTGTTGGTTTTTTAACAGATATGCCATCAAAGGTGCCAAGAGATCCTACCCTAGGATCTCATAAATGCCCTGTGAGTGAAAATGTAAGCATGTCTGTCTAATCATCAGAGCCACCCACAGCTTTAATCCCATTCTCAAACATAGAACAGCTTCTACCCCCAGCCTCAGTAACCAAAGCTGCAAACCGCGATTGCAGACCGAACGGTACAGCTGTTTCCCTAAACTGATCCCCAACATCCTCTCCAGTGAGCAAGGTTGTCTCCAGTGAGCAAGTTGGTAGGGGTGCCCAGAAGAACTTGCTCCTCCCCAAAGACAGGCTAAGGGTGAAGCCTCCGGAGCACACAGGTGCTGCGCCCAGGGCACCTGCTGCTCAGCCCCCAGGTTACAGCTTTCTCGCTCAGCACCACTTCCTCATTGTCCCACCATGAGGCTTCCTGCTAAGCAGCAAGAAGAACTCAAGTTCTGGGCTGGTCTTTGCAGCACTCTGCCTGATGCCAACACCCCACGGGCTCTGTGGCCTCCTCTGCTTCCTCCTGGAGCCTTCTAGGTCCAGCTGACTCAGCTGGAAGCTCATGTCTAGCCTCTGCACTATGGGTTCCTCTAGGACCTGGACTGGTACCTCATTCACCCGTGCATTCTGGGTTATGAGCTGGGCCCAGCACTGAGTAGGCACCACCACCAACACTCCTTCATGAACTGATGGCTAAACAAATGCCTGTCACAGTGATAGCCATGCTACATAGTGGTGTTATTGCAGCATTAACAGAAGCCAAAGCAGTCTTTTCACACTATGGGGGGGGTGGGAGGGCAACAAGTAAATTTTACCCAAATCTCACCTAACAGACGGGGATGGGGAGAGTGCTGTCTGCGGTGACAGCATCCCCAGCTCATACCCCTAGCCTCCACTGCAGAGGACCTGAAATCCTTGGCTGCAGAGACCCCACTACTCACCACATGGCCTGTTGCCACAGATCTGATACCAGCCTTCAACACTGCTCTGCCTTGAGAGGAACAGAAACCAAAATGTCATCTTCCAAATATCCCTACACAATGGCCAACAAAGCAGCACAGGGACCTGCGTTCACCACAGCCAAAGCACCCCACAGCCATATCCAGCCCTCTATGCCCTAAAGTCTGCTACCCTGCAAGGGGCACAGGCCCCAGCGCACTACTTGATCCCTCTTGGCAGCCAAGAGACACTACCTTGGACTGTCATCCCCTGCTCTGTGTGCTGCTTCCGGACAGCATGGAACTTCCTATGTAGATCATGATGTCCTGGAATTCACAGATATCCACCTGCCTCTGCTCGGATTAGAGACGTGCACTACTCCAACACAATGAAGTGGTCACTGAGTCAGGATTAAAGTTGAAACTACTTCACTGTGTGACCTCAACCAAGTCACACACACCCTCCAGCCTCAGTTTACTTATCTGTAAAGTAAAAAGCTTTCATTAGGTCTCCAATGGCCATCTAACCTCCAAGTTCTAAGAGTAATTGAGAGTGATGCTGTTTCAAACCAAGAGCCAATGCAGAAGAGCAAAACTGAGAATGTGGAATCTCTGGCCTAAAGAAGAGATGCCGCTGGGCGTAGTGGCGCTCACCCTTAATCCCAGCACTTGGGAGGCAGAGGCAGGTGGATCTCTGTGAGTTCAAGGCCAGCCTGATCTACAAGAGAGCTCCAGGCCAGCTGAGACTAAAAAAAAAAAAAAAAAGGCTGGGCGTGGTGGTGCACGCCTTTAATCCTAGCACTCGGGAGGCAGAGGCAGGCGGATCTTTGTGAGTTCAAGGCCAGCCTGGTCTACAGAGCAAGTTCCAGGACAGCTGGGGCTACAGGGAGACCCTGTCTCAAAAAAAGAGACCAAAAAAAAAAAAAAAGAAGAGATGCCAAAGCAAAGGGGATGATCTCTCCTTAGCACTCTGCCATGTTGCATACACCAAAAGTGTATGCAGCATGGCAGAGTGCGAAGGAGAACTCTAGATCTGTCTAGATCTGTGTGGAAGCTAATGTTCACTGAGGCCTACCATTTGCCAGCATGCCCTCACGAATATCGGCAGGGATGTATACCAACTACCAGTCACCTCCTCTGAGCCTTGGTTTCCTTATTTGACAAACCACACAGGCAGTGAATGAGTGAGAATCAGATGAGAATGTGTCTGTGAAATCACCTGATATACCTTAAGGAAGCACACACTCAAGGGGCCCAGTGCAGGGAGGTGGTGATCAGGCTCAGCTGCAAAGCTTATTTTGAACTCCCCTGGCTACCATCTCGTTTCCCAAGTGCTGCCTTGGTTTGTCAGCTCACTGTCAGGAGAAATCAACCAGCAAAGCATCTCCATCCTCTCCACAGCCCAGGTCTACATGCTCAGACTGAACTGGGAGCCAGACCACATATATCCTGACCAATGAGTCTTCTCCCATACCTGAGTTCTGAGTGGAAAATCAATACACCATGCAAAATGCACTGTGAGAAAGCAGGCCAAGACCATCCCCTGGGTTCCTCAGGGGAGAGAAGAACCAACAAGCTACATCTTGCTGAGTCGAGTCTCAGGCTTTCATCTCTGGATATCAACACAGGCTCAAGGTGTCATGGACAGGTAAAAACTTCTGACCACAGTGTTCTGACTGTAACTCCAAAAGAGAAATTGCTGCAATACCCAAAATTCAGAATCAAGGACAAAGAAGAAAGTAAATCCTGTGAAGGCATAATATGCGCCTCACGACAAGAGAAATGCAAAGACTATGCCCAAGCTCAAGCCTACATCGTTTTTCTGATTTCCTTTCATTCAAACCAATCAGTCATCCACCTTGCTAAGTCTCTTCCCAGCCACACTGGTTAGGCTTTAACTTTTCCCCTTACATCTTTCCTCTACCAGCAACCACAGAAACTTCAGCCATCTTCCACCTGATCCAAACCACTGACCACATCGCAGCACAGCTTCACCATTGAGACCCAAATGATTCACTTCCATGACCCCTGTATGACACCACTACCCAACATTCCTGCATTCTGGGTCTCACAAGAGGCTTGGTCCTCTATTTCCTTAACAATCCATGGGCTCTATGATCAATTCATCTCTGCCTCCAGTCATGTGACCCCACCCCCCAACACACTCAACTCTGGTCCAGTCTATAAACTTAGCTGCTCCCAAGCCTCCTTCCTGAATATCATATAATCCCAGTACCTCAGCTATGCTCCCATAAACCACTGGGACCTGCCTCCCTGAACTCTAGGTCACCCCACACACCTGATCATCTGTCATACTCCAAACACTTCCAAAGTGTTCCATCCTTTCCCAGAAACCAGTCTATCTTTTCTAAGGCTACTCCATGTTCATTCATTCAACAAATGCATATTAAACACTTACTGGGTGCTGCATGTGGTTCTATGAACTAGAGAAGGGAGCAGTATCTCAAGGAGTGTATGTGTGTGGCCAAAACAGACAAAAACTGAGTGAACAACCCCACTCTGATACAGCGCTAAACAGCAAACGCTGCCCCACTGCTGTGTGCCAGGCACTGTTCCCAACACTATGTATGCATGCACATTGAACACTAACATCAGTCCTGTCCGGCAGATCTGCTATTATTCCATTTTATAGATGAGGAAACTAAACCATTCAGAGATTTGATAATAATTACGAATAGACGTGCTGAAGGCTTTACCTGCCTGACATCATTTAAACCTCACGGCAAGTTCATGAGGCGGGTTCTGGAAATATCCCCATTCTACAGAAAAGTGTGTCTTCACAAAGACGCAGATGAGGACACTAGCTAACATTTACTTAAGAGCTTCTTTACATCACTAATCACTCTGCCTACCGAATACTCACACCGCTCAGCTTAACAAGTCCCCACTTCTCAGATGCAGGAACTGAGGCTCAGAAAGGTGAAGCAACTTGCCCAAGGTCACTGTGAAGAAGCTTGTAGCCGAGGACTCGAACCCGGGTCTCTCCAACTCCAGAGATCTCACGACTTGACCAAGGTCACACGTGAGGCAGGAGCAAGCGCTTAGGAGCGCATCCCGCGCGCGCGGCCCCTCGGGTCTGCAGCCTTGACGCGCCCCCGGGGCCCGCGGCCACCCAGCTCCCCGCCTCCCGCCCCACGCGGGCCGGCACCTCCCTGCCCGCCCGCCCCGAGGCCCCCGCGGCCGCGCCCGGCAGGGCCCGCGCCGCCTCCGGCCCCCGCGGCCCTCACCGCTGTCGCCGATGATGAGCAGCTTGAAGAGGTGGTCGTAGTCCCGGGCCATGGCGGGCGGGGGAGGTGCGCGCGGGCGGGCGGGGTCGGTCCTGGCCTCGCGATCCGCGGCTCCCTCCGGGCTGCTCCGGCAGCGGCGGATCCACTTCCCGAACAAACAGCCGGAACTGACAGAAACACCTCCCTCCGCTCCCCCTCCTCCTCCTCCTCCTCCTCCTCCTTCTCCTCCTCCTCCTCAGCCGCCGCCGGTGCCACCGCCTCCCTTCTTTCCGCCCCGCCCCTCCACTGCGCAGGCGCGGCGTGTAGCTCCACCTCTGCGCAGCCGCAGCCTCGGCCAGCCGCGCCCTCGTCGCGCACGCGCACTGCACACACGCGCCCTGGCAGAGTCCCAGGGCGGGTGCCCGCCGGCGCGGGTGCGAGCGCGTCTTCCTCGCGGTCCCGGGTCATCGTGGCCGCCGCGGCTCGCAGTCCTGAGGGTGCTGGGTGCCGGAGCCCCGCCCAGGTCTGACGGAAAGAAGCCGAGGAGTCTGGGGGGTGCGCACCGCGGATGTCCTGGCCTGTGGACCTCTAGCGCCGCGGCAGGGGCGGGGCTTCGGAGACCAGAGATGAGGACCGGCGGGCAGCGTAGGCGAGGGCGAGGGCGCAGTCCGGGCGTCCAGGTCCTGCCCCAGTGACAGGTGGCTGTCGACCCTGCGGGCTGGAAGTCAGCGCGAGCGAGGACAACCTGGCCTTGCGAGTCCTGGAGTCCGAGCTACGCTGCGGCGAAACGGAAGCGAGGTTCAGATTCGGAAGCCCGTCGTGGCCGGGTGTGTCGGGCGCACCCTGTCCCTGCAGCGGCCGCCCCTGCAGCTCGAGTTTCTCGCCTTCTTCAGGGACCATCTCCGAATCCAGTGGCAGAGGAGGCCCGGGTCTCCAGAAGTTCAGCAAAGCCCACTTGAGACTCAGCCCCCGGTTTTCGCAAGCACCCTTTAGATGGGACAGTGGACGCCGCCACTGCCCTCTTCACTGCGGAGCGGCAGAGATCGGTCCATCCCCTGCCACAGCCCGAGCTCCCGTAGCTCAGGCTGGCCTCAAACCCACTGTGTGACCGAAGATGATGTTGAACTTCTGGCGCTCCTGGGATAACACGCACGCGCCAGTTTTCCGTGGCGCTGGGAACCCAACCCGGAACTCCCCACATGCTAGGCAAGCACTCTACACCCCAGCCCCTCCACGACTTCATACAACTCTCTCCACCTGTTGGAAACTGCTGCTTGTTTTTTTCTCTAGAAAAAGCAGTGCTAGTGTTGCTTGATTGGTTGGTTGGTTGGTTGGTTGGTTGGTTGGTTGGTAAGTTCATAAGCTTACTTAAAAGTCCCAATTCGTTTTTCTTTCTCAATCACTCCTCACAGTAGCCTGTTACTAAGTTTCTTGGATACCATAAAATACTTAATAGTTGAACATATACATCCTTACCCGTTAATTTCCTTTGCATGTTAAGTACACATATGTTCCTTGCTCTTTATCATTCAACTGCTGCACAGCATGGTTGGTACTCCATATGATGGTTGCGCTATCACTTAACTATTCTGCTGTTAACAGAGATTCGTGTGGGTCATCATTTTTTGTTATTCACAGTTTGGCAGGCAAGATCCCAGAACACAGCCAGGTGCGGTGGCGCACACCTTTAATCCTAGCACTTGGGAGGCAGAGGCAGGCGGATCTTTGTGAGTTCAAGGCCAGCCTGGTCTACAGAGCAAGTTCCAGGTCAGCTGGGGCCATAGGGAGACCCTGTCTCGAAAAGACCAAAAAAATTAAATTAAAAGATCCCAGAACACATATGGAGTGACTGACTCAAGTGTTAAGCTATTACCAACGGCAACTCAGCAGGGCGATGTCAGATGAGCATGAACTTAGAATCTGAAGTGCCTGGCTGAGGAGAGAAGCTGAAACCTGCTCTCCATTAAAAATTTATGGGACTGGCCGGTTGTGGTGGCACACGCCTTTAATCCTAGCACTTGGGAGGCAGAGGCAGGCGGATCTTTGTGAGTTCAAGGCCAGCCTGGTCTACAGAGTGAGTTCCAGGACAGCTGGGGCTAGAGGGAGACCCGGTCTCGAAAAGACAAAAAAAAAAAAAGAAAGAAAGAAAACTTATGGGATTGAAGTTAATGTCATCCCTTTGACCAGCAGTTTTAGGAAGAGGAGGAAAGAAGCCTTAGAGTAGACATCAGACAAGCACCCCAGACCTCACCAGCCTGGGAAGCAGTAGATCACAGCTTTGTCACCTCTGAAGTCAGGAAGATTCTGGTTCAATGCCAACTTTGAAATCTTGAAATTCACCCCTGAAAAGCTTTCACATGTCATGTTACAGTGTCTTGGAACTCCAGTTCCCTCACAGAACATCAGAAGGATGTTTGTAAGTGACCTGACTTGTGACAACAGTAACTAATGTTAACCAGTCATCTTCCACTGACTCATTTAGCCATTGCCTATTATAGACATTTACACATTTCCAAGGCAAGCCACCTGATGATCTGGCTACAAGATACTCTGGGGGATGGAAAGCAAAACTGGCCACTAGAAACAAGAGATTCATGATTTTGCCCCATGTGTATCTGGAACTTCCTGGGCATTCATTCCATTTATTCAGCAACTATTTAATGACATTACTGTTTATTATGACCATGGTTGTAGAGAACATGAAACCTTTTCCCTCCAAGAATTTGGACTCAACAAAGTTCAAACACATTCACGAAGAATTAGAAATAAATAGTAGATAGAATAGCTCTCAAATAGGCCATTTAGACTTCACAGAAGCTGCTGGTGGTAGCAAGAATGGGGGGAGGCAGGATATTTCATCATAAAGATCTCATGACACCAGAATAGAAGATGTTCAAACATCTTTAAACGCAAGATGTTTAAGCCACTGACAGCCATTAGAGTCATCTATTTTGGGTCAGAGGAGTAATTCCTTAGGTCTGGATATAATGTGGTTATCCCAAAATGGATCTGAGAAGGTTCTATTGAAACATTGTTTCACATTTACTTAACTGCAGTCAATGAAGTGCTCTGTCTTCTCATTTACACACCGGTATTGTGTGTGACCCTCTGCCCTGAGGAGTCCTCCCAGGAATTGGAAACTTTGTTCCAATGTCCTCAACAGCCTGCTTCCAAGGAGCCTTTACAGCATCTCCTCTTGGTGCATTAGAAGCTACAATAGGAAACACTGGAAGTTTCCAAGTAGAGAAGCAGTATGAGAATGTTACTTGAGCATCATGCTTTCAGGATAGAACTGAGCTGCAAAGCTTTAAAGGTTATTGCTGAAGCCCAGATGCTTGGTGACAGCAAGAGGAGGCAAATTTGAAAGACAAGGCAGCCAACAGACAAAACAGCATTTTTTTAAAGTTTTTTTTTTTTTTTTTTTTTGGGTGTATAATGTTATCTCGGTCTGCATGTAGGTTTGTGCACCTGTGTCGTGCAATGCCACGGAGGTCAGAAGAGGGTGTTGGAATTCCCCTGGAACTGGAGTTAAACACAGTTCTCATCCACCGTGTGGGTGCTGGGGATCAAACCCAGGTCCTCTGCAAGAGCAGTCAGTGCTCTTAACCACTAGGCCATCTCTCCAGCCCCCAAAACAGCATTTTTTAAAAAGTACATAATTCGGTCAGCTGTGGTGGCACACGCCTTTAATCCTAGCACTTGGGAGGCAGAGGCAGGTGGATCTCTGTGAGTTCAAGGCCAGCCTGGTCTACAGAGTGAGTTCCAGGACAGCTGGGGCTACAGGGAGACCCTGTCTCGAAAGACCAAAAAAAAAAAAAAATACATAATTCATTCTCTCTCTCTCCTCACTTTCTGTCTTCAGGGGCTGGAGAGATGGCTCAGCAATTAAGAATGCTTGCTGTTCTTTCAGAGCACCTGAGTTTGGGTCTCAGCACCCATGTCAGGTGGCTGATAACCACCTGTAACTCCAATTCTAAGGTATCTAATACCCTCTTCTAGCCTCCACAGACACCTGCACCTGTAGTATACATATGCATAAAAAAGTTTTCTTTAAATCACTTTACCCAGGTGCTAGAGCAATGGCTTAGCATTTAAGAGCATTGACTGCTCTTGCAGAGGACCCAGGTTCGATTCCCAGCACCCACATGGCACCTAACAGTGGTCTATAACTCCAGTTCTGACCTCTGTGGGCATTGTACCACATGGGTGCACTTATATACATACAGGCAATATACTCATACATATAAAATAAAAATATTTTAAAAGTCATTTCAGCTGGGCGTGGTGGTGCACGCCTTTAATCCTAGCACTCAGGAGGCAGAGGCAAGCGGATCTTTGTGAGTTCAAGGCCAGCCTGGTCTACAGAGTGAGTTCCAGGACAGCTGGGGCTACAAGGAGACCCTGTCTCAAAAGACCAAAAAAAAAGTCACTTCAACCTGGCAAATGGATTCATGCCATAAATTGAATAATTTGATTCATTCACTAATTCAGTAAATGCTTCTACTTACTAGATGCACACAGAAGCAAAATCCTCTTTCCTGGTGTTGGGTAAAAACAAGTCATTCCTTCATGGTACACAAAAAAAAGTTATTGGAGTCCTGCTTTATACCTGGCCCTGGTCTAGCAGCCAGGCATTAAGCAGTAAGCAAAATTCAGAACCTCCTCCTTTCAAGACACTTCCATTCTAGGGTATATGGGCCACAGATAAGTCAAGAGAGCAAAATGCAGGGAAGGAAAGGGGACTGGGAGCATGCAGAGTTTACAGGACCTGATTGAAGCATCAGGCTGGCAGCAAGTCTTCAGTCTCCTCCATTTAAGCTTGGCAGGGAACAGAAAGAAGGGATAAAACAGGAGGTGAGCAGGAGCTGAACCAAGTAGCTTTCAGGAGAGCCAAGAAGAGATTAGCTAGTGAATGGAAGGGAGTGATATTTGGGGAGTTGTGCTAAGGCCTCTTCACATCCTGGAGGAGGACTGGGCAGTGAGGCCAAGAGGAAAAGAGGGGCCTCAAGTTGAGGCCTCAGAGACAGAGCTAGCAGCACAAAAGCAGCAGTGGCAGAGACGGAGGTCAGCACAGGAGAGGGCTGGTGGGACCTGGTTCCAATCAGGTCAGTACCACAGATAAATGCTAGGGCCACACAACATACTCATGCAAGAAGGTAGAAGTGAACAGAAATTGGTTCAGAGAAAGCAGGCAAACAGGCTCACAGGGACCTTATATGCCAGACAGGGCACCAGTTGATGTGCTGATCCAAGAGGGAAGAAATCAAGGAAATCACACCCAGTGATTTCTACAGACTTGCCCTGCCCTGGCAAGGCCCCCATAGATAAGTGAGCATAAACTCTGTGACTACAAGGACCATGGTGCCTCAGTTTTATATCCTCTTAGGCAGTGGGTACTATACACAGTATCTGTTGAGTTAAAACCAGAAGCCAGGCATGACACACCTGTAATCCCAGCACACAGGAGGCTGAAGGAAGAAGACTGAAAGTTTGTGGCCAGCTTGGGCTACGTAGCCAGATCTCTCTAAACAAAGATGGGATGCAGCTCCATCAGCCGAGTGCCTGCCTAGCATGCAGAAAGCCTTAGGATAATCCCTAGCACCTCACAAAACCAACCACTGAGTTGAGTTACATTTTTGTAACCCCAGCATTTGACAGGTGGAGACAGGAGGATTAGAAATTCAAGGTCAGCCAGGTATGATGGTCCATGCCTTTAATCCTAGCACTTGGGAGGCAGAGGTAGGTGGATCTCTATGAGTTCAAGGCCAGCCTGGTCTACAGAGTGAGTTCCAGGACAGCTGGGGCTATAGGGAGACCCTGTCTCAAAAAAAAAAANGAAAAGTGAAAGCAAGGGATGGAGAGACAGAGGAAGCGCAACAAACAGGCTCACAGGGACCTTATATGCCAGACAGGGCACCAGTTGATGTGCTGATCCAGGGAAAGAGGGAAGAAATCAAGGAAAATCACACCAGTTGATTTCTACCCAGACTTGCCCTTGCCCTGGCAAGGGCCCCCATAGATAAGTGAGCTATTTAAACTCTGTGACTACAAGGACCAGGTGCCTCGTTTTATATTCCCTCTATATCTGCAGTGGGTACTATAACACAGTATCTGTTGAGGTAAAAACCAAAAGCCAGGCATTGACACACCTGTAATTCCCCAGGCATCACAGGGGAGGCTGAAGGAAGGAAAAGAATAAATTGATAGGAAGAAAGCTTAATACGGGAAGAAGACTGGACCTGAAAGTTTGTGGCGAGCTTGTGCTACTTGTAGCCGATCTCTCTAAACCTAAACAAAATGATGGGATGCAGATAGGCTCTCATCAGCCGAGTCCGAGTAAGTGCCTCCTAGACAGCAGAAAGAAAGGAAAGAAAGCCTTAGGATTTTAATTCTCCTTGTAGCACCTGTAACAAATACCATAACCACTGAGGGTTGAGTTACATTTTTGTAAACCCCCTAAGAATCGGTGACTAGGTGTGAAGACAGGAGAGGCATTAGAAATTAAACGGTTCAGCCAGTTTTGGGTAGGTTATGATGGTCCCATCCTTTTCTTAACTAGCACTTGGGAGGCAGAGTGGGTAGGGGCTCGCTATGAGTTCAAGGCCCACGCGTCTACAGAGTGAGTTTCAAGGACAGCTGGGGGCTAATAGATGAGAACCCTGTCTCAAACCAAAAAAAAAAATACAAAGAAAAAAAAAAAAAAAAAATAGTTCAAGGTATCTTCTTCATAAGCGACAGGAGTGTGTCTCACAACCTTCTGGGCATACGTGGAATCCTTGTCTTGAAAAATAAATAAAAAATAAAAAAAAAAAAAAAAAAAAAGAAGAAAAAAAGGAAACCTACCAAGGACTAGGAATTAGTGACAGAGTACTTGCCTACTATGTACAAGGTCCCATATTTTGATCATATTCAACCCCTACTCCCCCACACACAACTCCACCCAGATCTACCCCATCCCCTCCCAACTTTGAGATTGACCTACCAGGAGCCACACCCTTTAAGAAAATGGACTCTCTCCTCCCCAGAAACCATCACTGCTAATAGCTCCTCACTAGGGTGTCTCATAAGCCACTCCAATCTTTTCTTTTTGTAGCCCAGGCTGCTCTCATCTCACTATGTACCTGAAAGTGACTTTGAACTCCTAATCCTCCGGTTTCCACTTACCAAGTGCTAGAATTACAGGTGGGTGCCACCATATTGTTTTATGTAATGCAAGGGGTAGAACCCAGACTTAATGCATGTTAGACAAGCAAACCAAGCACATCCCCACCCTGTGTTTATTATTTCCTAAGGGAGACTGGTTGTAATTTCTGAATGGCAAGTGTCCACAGGTAAAATAACAGGTAAGATACATATAAGCAAACACTCTTTGGGGTCCTCAACAATTTTGTAAAGTGTAAAGGGGTCCTGCCGGGCGTGGTGGTGCATGCCTTTAATCCTAGCACTTGGGAGGCAGAGGCGGGCAGATCTTTGTGAGTTCAAGGCCAGCCTGGTCTACAGAGTGAGTTACAGGACAGCTGGGGGTACAGGGAGACCCTGTCTCGAAAAAGACCAAAAAAAAAAAAGTGTAAAGGGGTCCTAAGGTCAAGAAGTTTGAGGAGGGGCTGGAGAGATGGCCTAGCGGTTAAAAGTGCCAACTACTCTTGCAGAGGACCCAGGTTCGATCCCCAGCACCCACATGGCAGCTGAGAACCATTTTTGACTCCAGTTCCAGGGGAATCTGACACCCTCTTCTGACTTCCGAGGCATTGCATGACACGCACAGGTGCACAAACCTACATGCGGACAGTACATTCATACACATAAAAAATAAATAAAAATAAAATAAAAAATAAAAAAAGTTTGAGGAAAGCTGCTGTTGTCCCCAGCTCCCCCTCCTTTTAGTGTGAGGAACTTTCATGGACTCACTGTTTCTGTCACCAGGCTGCCATCTTATGAGGAAACATTCAGAAAGCACCAGAAGGGGCCTGGGTTTGGGCACATTCAGGAAGGTCTCACCCACTGACTTTTTTGGGCACATTCAGGAAGGTCTCACCCACTTTTTTGTGTGTGTGTTTTTCTTTTTGAGACAGGGTCTCCCTGCAATCCCAGCTGGCCTAGAATTCACTATGTAGACCAGGCTGGGCTTGAACTCACCAAGATCCACCTGCCTCAGCTGGGATTAAAGGCATGTACCACCACACCCAGCCTGACAACACTCTTTGGACCAGTTATTCCAAAGGGTAGTGTGATGTTCACCCTAAAGTAGGAGACTCTCCTACCAGAACTCAGGGGCAGCCTCAGAACCACTATAAGCCTTACCTTTTCTAAAAACTGAAACTCTGTCACTTTGCAAAGCCAGATGCCAAAAGCCTACTGTTTCTTCTTTTTTGGTCTCTTTGAGACAGGGCCTCCCTTTAGTCCCAGCTGGCCTGGAGCTCACTATATAGACTGGGCTGGCCTTGAACTCACAGAGATCTACCTGCCTCTGCCTCCAGAGTGCTGGAATTAAAGGCATGTGCCACCACACCCTTTAATCCCAGCACTCTGGAGACAGAGGCAGGTGGATCTCTTTATTTTTAAGATTATTTCTATTTATAAGCATTTTGCCTGCATGTATGTGTACCCATGTGTGCAATGCCCACAGAGGCCAGAAGAGAGCTTCAGATTCCCAGGAACTTGAGTTACAAATGGTTGTGGATGCTGGGAACCAAATCCAGGTCCTCTGCAAAAGCAGTGCTCCAACTTCTGCGCCGTCTCTCTAGCCTCTTGCTGTTTCTTTTGTTAAATCTGACTTCTAAAATGTTTTTATTAACTAGCCCAGGGCTTGGTGATTAGGAGGTCAAGAAACATGTTTTTTTCCTCCCAATTCTAATGCCAATGGGCAGCATAACCTTAGAGATCCTCCCCACTGTGCCTCAGCTCCACTCTTCCTCAAATAAAGAGCACACCTGTGTGGGAAGTGACTGTGGTGGTCAAGCACCCTCCTCCCCATGCACAGTGGAGACTCTTCCTTATAAAGACATTTCCTTCAGTGTTTTGGATCATGAAGTAAAATCAGCAACACCATCACTATCACCACAATCACCCTCAATATCACCATCACCATCACCACCATCATTACCATCACCCCATCATTATCACTCTCATCATCCCCATCACCGTCACTACATTATCTTACCCTCATCTTTTTTTTTTTAATGTGCGTGAGTGTACTGTCTGCATGTAGGTAGGTGCATCCATGTCATGCAATGCTGCGGAAGTCAGAAGAGGGTGTTGGATTCCCCTGGAACTGGAGTCAAAGATGGTTCTTAGCCACCATGTGGGTGCTAGGAATCAAACTCAGGTCCTCTGCAAGGGCAGTCAGTGCTCTTAACCACTGAGTCATCTCTCCAGCCCAATGCACTCATTAGCATCACCATCATCACCACCATCACTTGTAGTAGCCAGTATGCTGAGAATTACACAAGCACAGAGCTTGTCCTCATCAACCTAACCTGCCCTGGGCAGGCGAGACCATACAAGCAGCTGAGTTGCAGACCTGGGCCAATCACAAGGCGACATGACACTGCACTAGGAGGAGAGCGGGAATGTGAACAGTACATAAACCCTAACCCTGCCCCCAATAAACGAGTCCACAACAGCTCGCCCTCTGTGTTCACCTGATTCCAAGGGTCTGTGTCTTGACTCTGCGCCTCTCACCCCGTTCAATGGTAGGACCACGAAATTCCCCAGCAGGCCTGGGGGATTGTCTACATCTGGCGCCCAACGTGGGGCGCCCATCTATCCCTGGAGGGAGATTAGCAGGGCTCCCCCCCTCCGCCCTTCCTGCTCCCAAACTTCCGCATTCTAACAATCCCTTTCTGCATACCAACCCTACCCTGCATGCCTTCCCAATGTAGGACCTAATGCCGCCATTCAACCTTGGTTCCCCACCCCGCTGCCTGACCTTTCCCTCATCTGGAAGGCAGTGCAAGAGTCAGGCCCTGAATCCCCTTATTTTAAACAGGTCCTCACCCAGTGAGCCATTAATCTCCAAACACATTATGACTGGTATATCTTTTTTTTTTTTTTTTTCTTTCAAGACGGGGTCTCCCTGTAGCCCCAGCTGTCCTGGAACTCACTCTGTAGACCAGACTGGCCTTGAATTCACAAAGATCCGCCTGCCTTTGCTTTCTAAGTGCTAGGATTAAAGGTATGCACCACCATGCTGGCTAAAAAAGGTTTTATGTGTTTAAGTATTTTGCCTTCACGTGTCTAAGTGCACTTGTATGTCAAATGCTGGTGGAGGCCAGAAGAGAACATTGGATCTTATGGAACTGGACTTAAGGAATCTTGTTAGCCACCATGTTAGTGTTGGAAACCAAATCCAGGTCCTCTGCAAGATGAATTTTGAGGGAAGGAATTGACTTGAAGTGAATCTATAGCAAGATTTATCTTTTTAGGTATGTATAATATGCACATTCACAGATAGAATTAATTGTAAATTAACGTGGCCATTCTAAATAGCCCCCTAAAAGCCCCAAATATTACACTTTTAAAGTAACATCCACAGCTTACTGGTAATTTATGATATTTTAAAATGGATATGTTCCATGTTGTGCATACCAAGCTTGCTAAATACATAAAAGCACGATAAATTCTGAACATTTCCATTATATTTTGTGTAACAATGAAATTCACTCCTATTGTGTTTCTTCTGATACAAGCTATAGAAGCAGTTG